>JACEFZ010008124.1:867500-1212500 GCA_014155875.1 Cepaea nemoralis
CACGAGCCAACTCTTGCAGCTAGTTGGCTTGAACAGGCTAGTACTGTATATCAGCGAGATTTGTCCCCTAAATGAAGAGCCTTCCTCTGACGCTCCTCCGAGTATATTGTTATATAGGCCTATGTTACGTCAGAGCGCTCCACAAGAAAATGGCCACTCATTGGTTCCTCAAAGGACTAAGGGAGATAACTCTTGAATGACTCATTCTTAAGACTTATATGAAATCAAGCCAGTTTTACTTATGCCTATCATGGACATCTAGATGTATAGACTACGTTTGAGTTCAAAATAGGTCATTGGTGAGCTGTGGGATTTCCCGCGTCCCTGTGTGTCGTTTGTGGTGGGTGATCATCCCGGCCTCTGGCAAGATCAAGTGCAGGAACTACACTTTGATCTTGGCCAAATGTAATTACTCTTGGCCTTTTACAGACCGGACAAACATTAATATGTTTTTGTTTTTTTATCTCTTTGAAAAAATGAGATTTTTTTTTTTTTGGTTTGGCGGTTACCCAAGAGAAGCTGGTTCCCCCGCCCCCCCCCCTTTTTTTGTTGGTGTTGTAGCATGATGGAACAGAATCCCCATTTCCAGTCCGACACATTTCATAAATATACTTTGAGTCTTAACAGGGACCATCCTAAAATAAGGGCTATTCTTAGATCGAAGGTTCCAGAACGAGTTGGGGGAGGCGGCGGTATGCACTTGTCTTATGATTGGTTCATAAATAATGAGCCCACGCTATTCCTGGGCCATATTTTAAAATCTAATTAGTAGGAGCGGGAATTTCACCAGGAGCGGTCGCTAGAGTGATGTGATGACCCAACAATGCCCTTGTAGATTCAATATATTGTTCTCTGGACAACAGGTACCACTTTAAAACATACTTTAATGTGTGGCTAAACCTAATGTACGAAAGAGAAGAATATGAGTATTTTATGAATAATGTGTGAAAGTGGAAAACCTAACTTCTGTGCGCCAGAATTCTGAATATTGCTTCTTCAACCTTGACACGTCTTTCACGCTGTATACTCCAAATGCATATCAATCCCTTGTTGTGACTGGTTGCGTATGCTTGAGGAATGTAGTACACTCATGCAGATTCGCAAACCAAAACCCCTTGTGCATTCTACATGCCTAGGATGACTTATTCTTAAATCAACTGTACCTTTGCTCTCGTGCGAGTTAACAAATGGCAGTCTGAATGGGAATGAGTGATGAAACATGTACAAGTTCCTTTGTAAAAACGCAGAGAATGATGGAGTGAGTGAGTGGGTGATTTAATAAATAACCTCTCACATCTAGTGGGAAGAAAGATGCTTCAAATATCCATATGTAAACAGGACGGTGATGGCACGCCAGAATTCCTGAGTCCATGTGATGCCTGGTCGCTATAAGCTCAAGAGAATTACTATAATTTCTCTTTGAAGTATTACACTGTTACCTCTACTGTTGGATGGTTCATATAAACTAGTTCCTAAGAGAACCATAGGTGTGTGAACCTGTGTCTCAGTTGGCTGAATATAATGTATGGCTCATGCAAACTTACAAGGACTAAACATGTTTTCCACATATGTGCTTGGTGCATATGTGAACCATTGCTATGCAATTGAGCTTCTGTTACCTACTGTGGACATTACTCAGTGGGGAAAGAGCACATGATGATGATGATGTATCTGTGATACAAGTCTGGTGAGAAAAGGGGTGAGGTCTGGCATTGCTGTGTGAATATGGAATAAGACATTCATGCACCAACATCACAGCCATAGGAATGGATGTCTGGTCGGCTAATTTGGTAAATGCCATTAGTTAATACATAATGTATATTGCAGTTGTAAATGCCTATTTTCCATTTCCCTTCACAATGCCTGTCCCATGTTGCTATGTCACAATGATTGCTGTACTGTGTCTGGTCCTCCTTGTGCCCAGGTCTACTGTGGTTCAAACATGGTGGAACTTAGACCACATAAATGCTTGTAATTGTGTTAAGCTACCCTGTCTCAGCATATGGTCTTGTGATTACCACAGTACATCAGAGTGAAATTCACTACATCATCAACCTTAACCTTCCCCATCTCCATCTGTGTATGTTAATGTATGATAACATCATCTTTTAACACATGTGAAGAGATGTTGTGCCATTCTATATATCCACAGAGAACAGGAGGATGGAGGAGAGGCATCCATATATCATCTGGGAAAACTAACCAGTAGTCCCAGAATCCAGAACCAACTCTCTATAAGTGAACACTTCTAGAACCCACAATATGGGAATTTCCTAGAGACTTTCAGCTCAGCTCTCAAACAGCTGGATATAAAAGAAAGAGAGAAAAATAGTTCTGAAGACTTCAATAATAAGAAGTACAGTGATCATTAATCAAATGTCATCTGAGAATGAAAACAACAAGTCTGGTTATTAACCCCATTCAAGACAACTTGTGAAATGACTGGTGCAATGGATTGTTTAGCTAGGACTTATCTTGGTTAATCTCCAGCCTGGTACTCACACAGTGTTGAAGAATGTGACTTGAAGTGTAGGTGAGATTGGACTGACTGAGGGGCTGTAGTATATTGGATTTTGTTCCTATCTCTGGGTTTCTTCAGCAAGTCATGTTTTGCATGTACCGAGTATACATCTCCCAATGTCAGGAGAGTGTTATCCTCAACTTTTGAAGTATCCCAGTATCAGCATTCACAGACAGTCTGGTCAACGGTGAGAGACAGTATCATATCATCCTACCAATTCTTGTCTTCAAGAGGAATGAATCTGCCATGAAGCTTTTTTTTGGGAAAGCTGCTAACTGGAGCTAGTCCAACATCCATGCTGATGATAAAAGGATTCAACAGACCCAGAACAGTAGTTTCTTCCTTGAGTTGCCCATGGATAGGATTTCCTAAATTCCCAAGAAACATGAGATGAGGATAGAGACTGATACCGAAACAGAATGGTGTAGTGGTGATTAGAGAGGAGAGGTGGATAAGAGTTATTAGTTGGTGGAGAAAGGAGAGGTGGTGTATCATGTTATCTGCATGCATGTTAGCATATTTGTACATTTTGTATGTACCTTGTTGAGGTGTTGACATGACAAATGGGATGAACAATGGTCAGCACTAGACTCACCATCAGCTCAATAAACAGTATGATTGAACCAGTGTTTCAAGTACATGTCCCCAGTGAATTTCTTGTACAGTTGCTGTCAAGTGTTGTCTCTGGTGACTGTCTTAAGTGCTGTGGTTGGTTATACATATTGTGAAAAGTTCTGTATAGATGTTGTCAGGTTTCTCATGATGTCTATCTTGTACACTTGTGGTGTAAACAATTCCTGGGGAATGTATGTTCCACTTTTGTCAAGAAACTGTCATGTAGATGTCCTGTCTAACAGATGTAATGTACAGTTATTGTTGAAGTTTGTTTGTCTGCAAAATTGAAGGACTACTTGAACTGATATAGGTCATACTGACAAAATAAAGAAAGAAGAGATCTAGGTGACGGACGAACAGCACACTGTCAACAGTATAATGAGTGAGAGGGATCCTCAGTTGTACAGGCGCTAATAGTTCAGATCTTTTCTGGCCTTAAGGGAACCTTTTACTTCTTTATAAATTTCTGTGTAGATACATAGTGGTCTCACAGTGGGGGTTTGAGCCACAGAAAATGTTCTCCAAAAAGGCTATTGCGGGAATGATTAGCTCATTTGAGTGACCTCTAGACAAAACGTGCTAAATCATATCCTTTATCTTGTTATTTATTAGTCAAGATATATCTCCAGAGAACACTACAACTAGGTCCTCTGGCAACTCAATCAAACATGTCACATAAGTGGGGGCTCGTCCGGGATATAGACCCCGGGAAAACCTGGTCACATAACTGGTTGCTCTTTCCAGGCTATAAACCCTGGGAAAAAGAACACTCGTCTCGGATTTAAACCCTGGGAATAACCTGCTAGGGGCTCACATACCTGTTGCCCTGATGACGGGATACAAACTTTGGGTATACCCTGCATAAGACTCACTTTTGGGATCTCTATGTTGGTATTAAAATCCGGGGTGACCTCTCGCAAATCAGACCCAATTCTTGAAGTTTTTATGGTGTTGTTTAATGGACCCTGTCTCTTATATGAGGGCAACTGTCCAGACATGTAAACCCACAATAAATCTCTAGAAGGTTTGATTTCATTAATAGTGATAATATTGTATGTATCACTGTTTTAATATATCAGTTAGGAATTCAATGTAGCAGACTGAAGATGGTGTATAAATATCTTATGGGTCAACATAATTGCTTGTATCCATGATATTTGTTTTTCTCAGAATGAATTGATTATTGGCTTGTCAATAATGTTGTATAATTTTGTGCATGCTGGTTGTTCAATATATGTATCCAAAAATTAAGGTACCTGAAACACCAGAGAACACAGATTATTTTAAATATAACTGAGACAGCTATTACAGGGGGAAATTCATTTTTGTCCCTGAAATTAGGACACTTGATCCAGTAGATAATATGGGGCCTACTCCATCCCAAAAATTAATTGCTGGCATGGGTGAGAGAGGGGAAATATTGTTGTAACTACAACATTTTTAATGTCACCACATCACATAGAAATAAGAACTCCTTATATTCTCTTCTCCCCATAACATGCTTGCAACACTGAGAGTAGAGAGTGTGAACCCTGATGGAAAATTTGGGCAACCATTAAGACACCTCAATAATAATCTCTCTCGGTGATAGTCAGTATTCGTACCGGCTAATGTCCAGGGTCGATTCGACGTTGGATTTATTCTTCAGTTGTGTAATCTTGTCGGTAGCCCTGATCAAGCTGCTGAGAAAGTGAACACAATTGAAATCTCCAGGAGAAACATCCTTATCAACTCCGTCACTTGCCATTTCTGAAGTAGTGGTATTATTAAGCGTACTTGATACGTAATGGACGAGAGGAAGGGAAGATTCTACCTGATGTCATGGGCGGTCATATAAAACCGACCACAGTCTGGTGTCTATAAGACATTAGTCTATTGTTCGATGGTGTAATCTCTCTGGTGTACTAGGATCCATGTCACCAGGAAGTAACTCATTGAATCTCCAGGAAGGCCATCAAAATAACTGGACCCCTAGCCATTCATATGGAAGTGGAGAGCATACGCAAAGTTTGTGTCCAGAAAACGATGGATAACCAACCTGATGTCATTGGCATATCATACGACTAGGAGCACATCATGGACAACCTGAAAAATTTCATGGAGAGATAAAACAGGATCCGTCTCCGACGTCGGACGTCAATGTATCCTCCGTTGAGAAAGCGTTCCTGCCTTTAAAATGGTGGAGATTAAAGGACGGACAAAGTTGAGAACAACTGATGTCATTCCCCTTTTTCATTCTCAATTGGGAAGACCTTTCTGCCTGGAAAAATGGTAGGAATGTAATAAGGATTACTGTCTCTAAACAGTTAACTCTTATATGGTAGAGCTCACTGCAATTCCAGCAGCTGACACTCTATACACATTGTCTACGATTCAGTGGACTAACGAAAGATCACTGTTCTCAAAAACAGCTGACTCCTTTCAAGATAAAGATCCCTGCAAGTCAGCAGTCGACTCTTTATATAATAAGAACAATGCATTATGCAGTGGAATCTTATATTATTACTGAGATGCGAGGTATATTCACAGGACCTGGCCAGGCCTATCCTCAAAGTCAGTAAAAATTGGCTTCCAAAATTCCAGTCAATATTGGTAACTAAGAAGCTAACCCACATAATCACACACTTTCAAAGGTAGCTGTGATAATGACGGACTTCTCTATGGATGAGAAGAAACGCCTTATATTCGCCAAAGTAAACGTTTTGCTCATGTGGGAGAGAAAGAACGGATACTTCCCAGTCACTCAAAAGCACTTAGCTAAAGCATGGCTGAAGACAACTAGTTGGAACCTCCACCTGGAATTCTATATTAGTAGTAGTAGATGTCACAGTCTGGCTGCATCTACAAAATTCGGTTGCTACGTTAGAAAATAGAGCAACTAAGGAGAGAAAATGCTGTCATTTCTCACAACACATCAAAAGAGAGGCATAACGGAAGGAGAGAATCTCAACCGACAAGCACCTCTAAATCTATGGTAAGACTACAGAAATAAGTCAAGGGAAATATAATGGGAAATTGCTACCATCTGCAAACACAAGAGGCTTATTGGAAAGGTAGACCCTGTGTCCAACGCTAACCAAATCTGCTCTAGTAGGTTTTAGTCTCAAGTTCTGCAGCGGCTGCTATAGTTCACCCGGAAGTGATTGTATTTGCTCCGGTGATGATCAACAATTTTAACCCAGTTCCAAATGCCAAGATTACTGTTGGAGAAAGTGTTCAGTTAACTACACTCTCACAGGATTATCATTTTCCAGTGGCGAATGGAAGAATGAAGTTCTGATAAGGTGAAATGTTGAGAGATACATGGAATGCAACCATTCTCTCTAAACGTCATCTGGAAGTTGGCTTAATTGCTAAGCCATTACTTCACTTAATGAATCTCTATGGAACATTCATACATTACGAGATGGTGTGACTCAGAGAGATCATTTATCACAACAGGAAATATAGCAAGGATGTCAGCAGTGGAACACTGTCAGAGGTAAATAGAAGAGCAGTTCACAGATGAGTGGAGTCAGGACTCCTGATGCTCCCAGTGACTTAAAGGAACATAATGCAGGGCTAACTTCATGGTCTTTGCGTTTGCCACCAAATTCATCAACAGATGCAATGTTGGGGCAGATTTTTTTTAAGGAGAAAAATCACTTAGTTCCAAATGTACTACTCTAGTAGGGTAAAGGGAGACAGGGAGTAATTGACAAAACCACCTAAGGGATCTGGAAACTGTGGATTCTGCGATCATCTGTCATACCTATGAAAGATCTAAGAGAGGGGCCATGTAGCATGATGGAACAGAATCCCCATTTCCAGTCCGACACATTTCATAAATATACTTTGAGTCTTAACAGGGACCATCCTAAAATAAGGGCTATTCTTAGATCGAAGGTTCCAGAACGAGTTGGGGGAGGCGGCGGTATGCACTTGTCTTATGATTGGTTCATAAATAATGAGCCCACGCTATTCCTGGGCCATATTTTAAAATCTAATTAGTAGGAGCGGGAATTTCACCAGGAGCGGTCGCTAGAGTGATGTGATGACCCAACAATGCCCTTGTAGATTCAATATATTGTTCTCTGGACAACAGGTACCACTTTAAAACATACTTTAATGTGTGGCTAAACCTAATGTACGAAAGAGAAGAATATGAGTATTTTATGAATAATGTGTGAAAGTGGAAAACCTAACTTCTGTGCGCCAGAATTCTGAATATTGCTTCTTCAACCTTGACACGTCTTTCACGCTGTATACTCCAAATGCATATCAATCCCTTGTTGTGACTGGTTGCGTATGCTTGAGGAATGTAGTACACTCATGCAGATTCGCAAACCAAAACCCCTTGTGCATTCTACATGCCTAGGATGACTTATTCTTAAATCAACTGTACCTTTGCTCTCGTGCGAGTTAACAAATGGCAGTCTGAATGGGAATGAGTGATGAAACATGTACAAGTTCCTTTGTAAAACGCAGAGAATGATGGAGTGAGTGAGTGGGTGATTTAATAAATAGCCTCTCACATCTAGTGGAAGAAAGATGCTTCAAATATCCATATGTAAACAGGACGGTGATGGCACGCCAGAATTGCCTGAGTCCATGTGATGCCTGGTCGCTATAAGCTCAAGAGAATTACTATAATTTCTCTTTGAAGTATTACACTGTTACCTCTACTGTTGGATGGTTCATATAAACTAGTTCCTAAGAGAACCATAGGTGTGTGAACCTGTGTCTCAGTTGGCTGAATATAATGTATGGCTCATGCAAACTTACAAGGACTAAACATGTTTTCCACATATGTGCTTGGTGCATATGTGAACCATTGCTATGCAATTGAGCTTCTGTTACCTACTGTGGACATTACTCAGTGGGGAAAGAGCACATGATGATGATGATGTATCTGTGATACAAGTCTGGTGAGAAAAGGGGTGAGGTCTGGCATTGCTGTGTGAATATGGAATAAGACATTCATGCACCAACATCACAGCCATAGGAATGGATGTCTGGTCGGCTAATTTGGTAAATGCCATTAGTTAATACATAATGTATATTGCAGTTGTAAATGCCTATTTTCCATTTCCCTTCACAATGCCTGTCCCATGTTGCTATGTCACAATGATTGCTGTACTGTGTCTGGTCCTCCTTGTGCCCAGGTCTACTGTGGTTCAAACATGGTGGAACTTAGACCACATAAATGCTTGTAATTGTGTTAAGCTACCCTGTCTCAGCATATGGTCTTGTGATTACCACAGTACATCAGAGTGAAATTCACTACATCATCAACCTTAACCTTCCCCATCTCCATCTGTGTATGTTAATGTATGATAACATCATCTTTTAACACATGTGAAGAGATGTTGTGCCATTCTATATATCCACAGAGAACAGGAGGATGGAGGAGAGGCATCCATATATCATCTGGGAAAACTAACCAGTAGTCCCAGAATCCAGAACCAACTCTCTATAAGTGAAATCTTCTAGAACCCACAATATGGGAATTTCCTAGAGACTTTCAGCTCAGCTCTCAAACAGCTGGATATAAAAGAAAGAGAGAAAAATAGTTCTGAAGACTTCAATAATAAGAAGTACAGTGATCATTAATCAAATGTCATCTGAGAATGAAAACAACAAGTCTGGTTATTAACCCCATTCAAGACAACTTGTGAAATGACTGGTGCAATGGATTGTTTAGCTAGGACTTATCTTGGTTAATCTCCAGCCTGGTACTCACACAGTGTTGAAGAATGTGACTTGAAGTGTAGGTGAGATTGGACTGACTGAGGGGCTGTAGTATATTGGATTTTGTTCCTATCTCTGGGTTTCTTCAGCAAGTCATGTTTTGCATGTACCGAGTATACATCTCCCAATGTCAGGAGAGTGTTATCCTCAACTTTTGAAGTATCCCAGTATCAGCATTCACAGACAGTCTGGTCAACGGTGAGAGACAGTATCATATCATCCTACCAATTCTTGTCTTCAAGAGGAATGAATCTGCCATGAAGCTTATTTTGGGAAAGCTGCTAACTGGAGCTAGTCCAACATCCATGCTGATGATAAAAGGATTCAACAGACCCAGAACAGTAGTTTCTTCCTTGAGTTGCCCATGGATAGGATTTCCTAAATTCCCAAGAAACATGAGATGAGGATAGAGACTGATACCGAAACAGAATGGTGTAGTGGTGATTAGAGAGGAGAGGTGGATAAGAGTTATTAGTTGGTGGAGAAAGGAGAGGTGGTGTATCATGTTATCTGCATGCATGTTAGCATATTTGTACATTTTGTATGTACCTTGTTGAGGTGTTGACATGACAAATGGGATGAACAATGGTCATCACTAGACTCACCATCAGCTCAATAAACAGTATGATTGAACCAGTGTTTCAAGTACATGTCCCCAGTGAATTTCTTGTACAGTTGCTGTCAAGTGTTGTCTCTGGTGACTGTCTTAAGTGCTGTGGTTGGTTATACATATTGTGAAAAGTTCCTGTATAGATGTTGTCAGGTATCTCATGATGTCTATCTTGTACACTTGTGGTGTAAACAATTCCTTGTGAATGTATGTTCCACTTTTGTCAAGAAACTGTCATGTAGATGTCCTGTCTAACAGATGTAATGTACAGTTATTGTTGAAGTTTGTTTGTCTGCAAAATTGAAGGACTACTTGAACTGATATAGGTCATACTGACAAAATAAAGAAAGAAGAGATCTAGGTGACGGACGAACAGCACACTGTCAACAGTATAATGAGTGAGAGGGATCCTCAGTTGTACAGGCGCTAATAGTTCAGATCTTTTCTGGCCTTAAGGGAACCTTTTACTTCTTTATAAATTTCTGTGTAGATACATAGTGGTCTCACAGTGGGGGTTTGAGCCACAGAAAATGTTCTCCAAAAAGGCTATTGCGGGAATGATTAGCTCATTTGAGTGACCTCTAGACAAAACGTGCTAAATCATATCCTTTATCTTGTTATTTATTAGTCAAGATATATCTCCAGAGAACACTACAACTAGGTCCTCTGGCAACTCAATCAAACATGTCACAGGTGTGGACCCTTAGTCTCACTGCGAGCTATTGTCCACAGTGGTCCACTAGGTCCATCTAATGTGAAGATATGTGAGGCGGTTTGATCATCCCGGCCCCCGACCAGACCAGGTGCACTACATGGGGGGAGGGGGGGGGGCAGCAAATGCATCTGATCCTAGCCAAAGTTACCAAGAAGGATCATCCCGGCCCCCGACCAGACCAGGTGCACTACTGGGGGGGGGGGGGCAGAAAATGCATCTGATCCTAGCCAAAGGACCGAGAACGATCATCCCGGCCTCCGACCAGACCAAGTTTACTACTGAGAAACCAGCAAATACACTATGATCTTAGCCAAAATGAGATCGTCATCAAATAAACAATCTAGGGAACTCTAATATACATACTTTGACTTTATTTATGCCATTAATGTATGGTGCTCTTTAGACGAATAAATGCACTTACAATTATATAATAAATAAAATCATTTAAGCTGGTTTCATAAATTTTAAAAACATTTGAATAGTTTACAGAAAAATTCAATTTTTACACGTTCACTTTAGTTTGAAACATTATATCAGTTATATTTAGTTAAAGAACTGGATTACAAATATGAGATATCATAGAAATATTTCTCAATTTAATTATTTCCCATACACAACACACAGAAACGGCATAAATGGGTGCTCCATGGGAGCAGCCTCGCCCGGTAGGGGTAGTCATGTGCACCAGATGACTCCAGACCGTCATCAGGCAACTGAGTGCTAAAAAACATCAACATTGAAAGTAGGAGCTTGAAATGTAAGAACTATGAGTGGGGATGGGAAATTTGATAATAATAAGAATGAAATTAGAAGATTAAATATTAATCTGTTAGGTATATTTGAGACCAGATGGACAGGAATGAGCATTATGACATCTGAGGAGTATAGAATAATCTATTCTGGTGGAGAGAAACAACAGCGAGGAGTAGCAATTATAATGGATACAGAGAGAGCAAAATCGATCAAAGGATATTGGACTGTATCAGACAGAGTGTTACTGGTGAAGTTGAGTGGAAGACCTTTTGATGTCAACGTCATACACGTTTATGCACCAACAGCAGACAGTAGTGATGACAGCATTGATGAATTTTATAGTCATTTAGAGAAAGCCTTCAAGCATTCTGAAGTAAATATCACAATGGGTGACTTGAATGCCAAAGTTGGAAATCAACAGGACGGATGCGTAGTAGGCAAGTATGGACTAGGGGAACAGAATGAAAGAGGTTGCAGACTTGTACAGTGGGCAAAAGAGCATGATTTGATTATTAAACAGCGCCCAATAAGATTATGGACATGGAGGAGTCTTAATCATAAGATCAGAAATCAGACTGATTACATCCTCATCAACAGAAGATTCCGAAATGCATTAATAGACGCAAAAACTATAACAAGCGCAGACTGCTACAGCGACCTTAGATGAATCTTAAGTAATTTACATATAAAATTAAAGAAAGTCAAATATTCACAAAGAAACACAAAATTTGATCTACAAGCACTGAAGAGTAATGAAATAAAAGATAAATTCAACGTAGAGGTAAAGGACATAATCGATGCATTGTCCGATATAGAAATATTATTTCAAGACGTCAGTGACCAATGGGAAATATTAAAGAAATCAGTCAACCAAGCTGCACAAAACAACAATCCCTAAAGTAAAATTAATAGGACGCAAGAAATGGATGACGGAAGATATCTTAAAATCCATGGAAGTAAGAAGAAATAATAAAAATAACAATGAAAAGTATGAAAAGATGCACATGAAAGTTAGGAAGCTATGCAAAGAGGCAAAAGAAACATGGCTTGAGGAAAATTGCAAGGAAATTGAACACCAACACAACACCCGGAATAACAAATTAATGCAAAAAAGAATTAATGACACCACTAGCAAAACTCACACACATAAACGGGTTGCCTAACAACCGGAGCTTGAACCCGGGACCTCCAGCTGATTATTACTATCTATAAATCTGTTATTAATAAGTATTTAGTCAGTTTGGTTGCGTATTTTGTTATCAGGACTTTTCCATGTGTATAGTCGTATTTTATGGTGTTTAAACCATGTGTTTCCAATTATCATGTCATTAATGTTTGCCCATTCTATTAGTTTCTCTCCTCTTTCACTTTTTATACCCAAACCATAATTCCCCACTATATCCACAATGTTCCTTTTTCCTACTTTTGCAGTATCTTTTGCAATCTCCCAGTATTATTTTTATTTATTGTGAACCAATCTGAGCCATCGCCATTTCTACCTTATTCTAAAAGTGTTTTATTTCTTCATCACTACCACTTGTTGTTGGTGCATATACTTGTATAATATTTGTATCTATTGGTATGCTTTTGCTTTTTACCCTAATAACTGTATCTGAAAAACACCAGTATCCATTAATTGATTTTGCTTTTTTTTTTTTTTTTTAAATCAAATATCATTCCTACGCATATTTCGTATGTAACCCCTTCTGAATAAATTATCGTGTGTTTGTCGGTTATAATTTTGCCCGATTCCTCCCATCTCATCTCACTTATGCCTAGTGTCACGAGCGCCATGAGTTAACCAGCTAATAATACCGACGTTTGCGTGGCGTATATTTTCTAGGCCACAACAGTCGTACTAACAGAGTAAACACAGCTGCACAGGTTACATCGTGTCAAGCCATAAACACATTTGGTGGTGAGTGAGAAGGAATGGATACATCGAGTTGGCAGTTCATTAACAGTTAGAATCACATATGATTGTCGGCTTAGGATATGGAATGGTTCCGTTTGTCATCTATACTGCCGGACATCAGACGGAAATGGCTGCTGGGATTGTCACCACGGAACAGAAGATTGACAGTTTATCAACAGGTCGGAAGTGCCCGACTAGGGAGAAAACAGTGCATCTGTCAATTCTTGGTTTCCGGCACATCGAGAGGATTGACGGGGTTATTTGCAACTCTTTGTTGTAACTCGACAGAAACTCGCTGGCTTGTTTGAGAATCTAAACTATTACTGACAACTTTGACAGGACTAAAGCCAGGAAAATGGATTCTTGACAAGGGATGATCTGCCACTGTGCCACCTGTGTGGGGGCATAAAGGATAACGTCACGTGGCCAACTTTGGTAGTTTGCCATATAAACCCGAGTTGGGATCAACTAGGGGGGACTTGAAAAATGCTCTAGTCAGAGTGCCAGGGCACTGCAGTGCTTAGTGGAAATAATATCTACCGTGTGTTAATTAGTGACTTAATTTTGCACGTGCCTATAATGGCAGATGTAGATATGATTGATAGGACTGCAGTAGTGCCATTTAAGGTATAACCTATTATAATATATTCGTTATAATTACTTTAGGCAGTAGCCTTGTTAAACTATAGTGTGATGATTAGCACTGTTAGTGGAAACTAGCTAGAGTAGTGAAGTGATACTTGGCTCTGTTAGCTAAAATAGATTAGTGAAGTGTTGATAAGCTTTACTAGTTGAGAATTGAGTAATGAGGGATAATTGGGATCTTCCCGTAGGTGTCCCTGGTGGGCGGGGTTCCGCATTCTGGTTGCTGATTTTTTCTTTGTCATAGCCTGATTCGGCTCTAGGTGGGTAGCTAATCTGCTCTATGACTAAGTCTAGTTAGCTAAAGATCATTAAGCAAGGTGATAGGCTTACACTCAGCCGAAGGGATCAGTGACTAGTACTATCACCAGATGTGTTGTTTCTATCCTAGGTTCCCTACCAGATCCAAGGAAACTCTACAAGTTTTGGGAAAGAATTAAAAAACCCATTCTGAAGAACACCAGTTCAAGAGTCAATAAAGTTGCATACAGAAACGTAACTTACGCTAGAAGGAAATTGATTCATCAAAGAGAGTGATGCATACTGATGCACCACACAGCATCAGACAGTAGTAACGAACCGAGAACCGGCTAAGAGTACCTAGTGTTAGTACAGTAACAATTAACATTAGTAATTAGCACTTATGGACTGAATGGTTCGATGTGCAACGAGGATGATCTGTCGACTAACTAACTAACTAACTAACTGCGTACACACTACAAAAGACTTGTGCAGTTTGTTAAGGAACATTAGGAACGGACATTGTGTAGAGTGCAACCGGTCCATGATTAACTGTTAATACCACCGGTGTCTATTTCGGATGTTCATGAAATTGGATTACCAGAGGTCTACAGAGGCAAAGCAGTATCCGGCAAGATGGTTTCGGCAACGGGTGAGAAGTACATGTTCTGACGTAACGTGCTGTGGTCTATCTTTGCTGGGATCAGCTGACTGGGTTGCTGTCTGAGAGTCAGAGTCTACACACTTTATAGAACACGTCACACATTTTCTTCACATACACGTCTCATATACGTTACACTTTTATTTTAATAAATTAATCTTTATTAATTTTTAGAAGCAAGAGTTGTTGAGTATGTTGCGTTGGGGAAGTATGAGAAGGGGGCATAGTACGACAGTGAGAGAGTGATAGGAAAAGGTGTCCATAGGCTGATGGAGTGTGTTGGACGGAAGCTGGTGGATTCTCCAGAATATTGAGAGGGAAAAAAATATTATAATGTGGGTGTCGGCTCTCTTCACTCCAGGGACGACACTGTAAAGGAGGACACGACATTATTGGGGGCTCGTAAACGTGATCTTTGGACAGCGGGATCTCTCGTAAACGTGATCTTTGGACAGCGGGATCTCTCGTAAACGTGATCTTTGGACAGCGGGATCTCTCGTAAACGGGATCTTTGGACAGCGGGATCTCCCGTAAACGGAATCCTTGGACAGCGAGATCTCCTGCAAGCAGGAACCTTTGACAGTGGGATCTTCTGACAACGGGGTCTTTTGACACGGGATCCTTAGTTATAAAAGGGAGATATCATTTTGGAGAATCCAGCTAGAGTGAATGTGGATAGGGGTTAGGACTATTATCTTACCTGTTCACACTTCACACGTCTGCATAGGTCTGTGGTCCTGATTCTACTCTTGTCACTGAGTGAATGTGCTGTGTGTGGTAATATCTAGATTTATAGTACTTGTTCATATATCTGTATAGTAATTTGCAGTTATATTGTACTAGACCTGCTAGCTTACCTCTCTGTATAATGGCCACCCCTAAACTTAGCACAGCAGAATTAAAGGCAAGGGGGGAAGAAATGGGATTGGCGGGGTCTGCTCTAACGGATTACATACAGGAAGTGGAGAGAGAGTATCGTCAAGCAGAACGGGAAGATCGAAAGGCCGAGTTGGAATTGAGAAGGATGGAATTGGAAGCTGAGCAAGCAGCTAGGAAATTGGAAGCTGAGCAAGCAGCTAGGAAATTTGAAGCTGAGCAAGCAGCTAGGAAATTAGAAGCTGAACAGGAAGCACAGAAAAGGGAGCACGAGTACCGGATGAGGGAACTCGAGTTGAAGAGTCAATCTAATGGAGAAACTGAGGGAGCAGTTGGAGGTTCCTCCATCCCAGGATCAACACCAGTAGGTGGACATGGGTACCATGCTATGAAGTTTCCTTTAGCGGTCTACGAGGAGGACAAAGAGAAGATTGATCAATACCTTCAACGCTTCGAGGCTATGTCAGTTGCTATGGGTCTGGAGCGTAACAAATGGAATCTTAAGCTATCCCAGGGATTACGCGGGACGGGATACGAGGTTTATACTCGCCTGCCACCAGGACATGAGAACAATTATGATGAGTTAAAGACGGCTCTGCTGAAACGATTCGAGGTTACGTCACATACCTACCGGAAAAAATTTCGAGCAGCGAAACGAGAACCCGGAGAGTTGTTTGCCGCCTACAGTTTGCGTCTTAAATCTTATCTCCATAAGTGGATGGATTTGGCTGGGTTCGCACATGACTATGAGAGTCTGGAAGAGCTCATGGTGGTCGACCAGCTGAAGAAGCAAATGTCTAAACCTCTCAGGACGTTCCTGGGAGAACAAGGAGCGGAACGTATTGACCTCGTGACTAAATTAGCAGAACGGTTCGTCGAGGTACATGGGGAGGCAGGGGAAAACCTTTCCACCAACACCAAAAGTCAAGAGAAACATGACAAGAAGAAAGCCAAAAACTCAGGAACCAAAAAGTGGGAACCTTATGTGCAAAAATCAGAGGATAGTTCAGAGAAGAAGAAGGAGGGAAGCAAGAGCACTTCAAGCTCTACACCTAAACGACCGTGGTCGGAGAAGTGGTGTTCAATTTGTAAGTCACCCTCTCACAATACGAGGGACTGCAAATCGAAGGCTAAGAACCCTCACTTTGCAGCATGTCAAGTGACTTCCAAGGAGGTTGTCACGGAAAATGCCAAGGTCAACAAGGAAGCTCGCCACCAGGAGAGCTCACTCAAGTCCGACAATAGAAAATCTAGGACAGGGAAATGGTGCAACCAATGCAAGTCAAACACGCACAATGCTATTGACTGTAGGGGAAAGTCAGGAGACACTCAATTCGTCGTGTGCTCAGGGAAACCTAAGGTGGAGCCCACCGAACAGGTCGAGGCCGAGGAAGAGACTCCAGACCAGGAAAAACCACCTGTAGTGGAATTGGTAGAGGTTAACGGTCGTCAAGTGGAGTGTTTATACGACACAGGACTGGACGGGGAGGCCGTGATTTCTGCGGATCTGGTACATCCAGAACAATTCACAGGTGAAACATTGGACATACAGCCTGCACAGAAGAGTGCTGTAACCATGAAGTTGCCCATTGCTAATGTGGAGATTCGGTCAAGGTACGTCACCGGCACCATCAAGGCCGCTGTATTGACCGATCCCATTTTTCCAGTCATCCTAGGTTGCCGGTATGTCTTTCTGGGAATGCCCAGGGAGCCAATCCATATGGGAGCAATGCAGACTCGCTCTCAGACGAAAAAGGAAGAGGCAGAAGCAATTGTGACTAACCCAATGCCGGGGGAGCTACGAACTGCCCAGAGTGAGGATGATACTTTACGTCCTTGCTACAAAAAGCGGCAGAAAAGTGCTGATCCACCAGGACGGGGGCAGTACTACATGAAGAATAGGATACTCTACAGGAGAGCAGGAAGGGGAGACAACCTATACGGTCAGTTGGTCGTCCCGAAAGCTCATCGGTCCCAGATTCTTCATATGGGGCATACCATCTCCTTTAGTGGACACATGGGTATTGCCGCCACCATGCAGCGGATTTCCTGCCACTACTATTGGCCGGGAATGACAGATGATGTGCGTCGGTATGTGAAGTCATGCCCTGAGTGCCAGAGGGTGGCACCGAAACACTGGACAGCACCGGTGATGTTGGGTGAGATGCCCATCATGAACTCTCCTTTCGAGAGGGTAGCCATCGATATCGTGGGTCCACTTCCCAGGACTAGGAAGAGGAACATGTATATACTTCACAATGGTGGATTGCTGTACAATGTGGGGTGAGGCTATACCGTTGACCACGATTGACTCGAAAAGAGTGGCGGACGCACTGATGGAGGCCTTTACCAGATTAGGCTTTCCGGATCAAATTCTGACGGACAATGGATCTCAGTTTTGTGGAAAACTCATGGAGGAGGTATTTAGGGTGTTTCACTCTAACCACATACATACCAGCCCTTACCACCCTCAAGCCAATGGACAAGTAGAGCGTTTCAACGGCACGTTGATGACAATGCTCAGGAAACTAGCGCAGGAAAAACCTGATAGGTGGGATGAATATATCCCAGCAGCACTCTTTGCCTATCGGGAAGTTCCTCATGGCTCAACAGGACTACCACCCGCTACGTTGCTGTTTGGTCGTCCAATCAAAGGACCGTTGGAAGCCATGTTGAGGAGTTGGACTGAAGAGGGGACGTCAGAAGAAGTGATCTCATCCTATCAATACGTGGAGGAACTGAAAGAAAAACTCCACAAGGGATGGACTCTGGCAAATCAAAACTTGAAAAAGGCCAGGAAAAGACATGCGGCTTACTACAACCGTAGGTCTAAAGAAAGATCTCTAGAGGTAGGAGATAAAGTCTTGTTGCTTACTCCCAACGGGAAACAACAAACTGGAGATAGGTTGGCAAGGACCATTTCCCGTGGAAAGGGTAATATCCAGAACCAACTATCAGATCCGGATCCGGGGAAAGTCGAAGATTTTCCATATCAATCTCTTGCGGAAATACGAAGAGAGACCCGGAGACAAGGCAGCTCACCTCATGGCAATGGCAGTTGCAGTGGAGACAGAAGTGGGAACCAGCGAGGGCAGGGAATATCCCTTAGTACACCAGGAAACTTATAGGGATGTGCAAGTGAACCCTGATCTGACCTCCCAGGAGAGGGAAAGGATAACCCAGGTTCTCAAGTCTCATAAGGAGATACTGACTGATAAACCTGGACGAACGAGGTTGGTTGAGTTCGAGATGACTTTGACCACACAGGAGCCTGTTCGCCAAAAGGTTTACCCAGTGCCATTCTCTAAAGAAAAGGCCCTGGAGGAGGAAATACAAAAACTGCTGGAGGATGACGTGATTGCACCATCCACCTCCCCATACAATGCGGGGGTAGTTTTGTTACGCAAACCAAGTGGAGAACACAGGTTGTGTATAGATTACCGACTGCTGAACAGTCATACACAGTTTCAGGTGGAACCTTTGCCGAATCCAACTCAGTTATTCGCTAGGCTCCATAAGGCTCGGTACTTTTCAAAGGTGGATCTGAGTCGGGGGTACTATCAGATACCAGTCAAACCGGAGATTCGACCACTGTTAGCTTTCAGTACACCCAGTGGACACTACGAATTCAAGGTCATGCCCTTTGGACTCAGCAATGCACCTAGTGTGTTTACACGCATGATGAGGACTTTACTAGATCCGTTACAGGATCCGTCCATCATCTCATTCATGGATGATATTCTGATTTCCAGTGACAGCTTGGATGACCACTTACAATCCTTGGAGAGAGTGTTTAATAGACTCAAGGAAGCAGGGCTTACTGCTCGTCCAACCAAGTGCATGATTGGTTACCAGACTCTGGAATTTCTAGGTCACACCATCACTCCAGGACACATTGTTCCAGAAGAGAAGAACCTGGAGAAAATCAGAAATGCACCTAGGCCAAAAACGAAGAAGGATGTGCGATCTTTTCTCTCGTTGTGTGGGTTCTACCACAAATTTATCCCACATTTCACTGAACTGGGAGCTCCGTTGACGGAAACCTTGAAAAAGGGATTCCCGGACCAAATCATTTGGACACCAGAATGTGAGAATGCCTATAGTCAGTTAAAGGAGGCCTTGGTCAGCAAACCTGTATTACAGCTCCCTGACCTTTCCAAACCATTTGTGTTGAGAACGGATGCGAGTGCGATTGGATTTGGAGCCGCTTTGTTACAGGAAGGAAAAGACGATGCTTCGGTTTTGAAACCTGTGGCATACGCAAGTAAGAAACTTCTACAGGCGGAGAGGAATTATTCAACCGTCGAGAGAGAGTGCTTGTCCCTCGTATGGGCAGTGCAAAAATTTCAGCCATATTTGTATGGAGTTAAGTTTCGGGTTCAGTCGGATCATCAGCCCCTGATGTTCCTGGCTACTTCTCAGAAGCTCAACGCCCGTTTGATGCGGTGGTCGTTGTTACTTCAACCATATAATTTCACAGTAGAGTACATTCCGGGGAAGGAGAATGTTGGAGCGGATTTCTTGTCAAGACACCCAGCTCCTGAAGAAGAGGAATGAATCATCTGGATTTAACTCATGGTGGAGAAGAGTGAGATGGACTACTCTCTTAAGAGGGGGCCTATGTCACGAGCGCCATGAGCTAACCAGCTAATAATACCGACGTTTGCGTGGCGTATATTTTCTAGGCCACAACAGTCGTACTAACAGAGTAAACACAGCTGCACAGGTTACATCGTGTCAGCCCATAAACACATTTGGTGGTGAGTGAGAAGGAATGGATACATCGAGTTGGCAGTTCATTAACAGTTAGAATCACATATGATTGTCGGCTTAGGATATGGAATGGTTCCGTTTGTCATCTATACTGCCGGACATCAGACGGAAATGGCTGCTGGGATTGTCACCACGGAACAGAAGATTGACAGTTTATCAACAGGTCGGAAGTGCCCGACTAGGGAGAAAACAGTGCATCTGTCAATTCTTGGTTTCCGGCACATCGAGAGGATTGACGGGGTTATTTGCAACTCTTTGTTGTAACTCGACAGAAACTCGCTGGCTTGTTTGAGAATCTAAACTATTACTGACAACTTTGACAGGACTAAAGCCAGGAAAATGGATTCTTGACAAGGGATGATCTGCCACTGTGCCACCTGTGTGGGGGCATAAAGGATAACGTCACGTGGCCAACTTTGGTAGTTTGCCATATAAACCCGAGTTGGGATCAACTAGGGGGGACTTGAAAAATGCTCTAGTCAGAGTGCCAGGGCACTGCAGTGCTTAGTGGAAATAATATCTACCGTGTGTTAATTAGTGACTTAATTTTGCACGTGCCTATAATGGCAGATGTAGATATGATTGATAGGACTGCAGTTGTGCCATTTAAGGTATAACCTATTATAATATATTCGTTATAATTACTTTAGGCAGTAGCCTTTTAAACTATAGTGTGATGATTAGCACTGTTAGTGGAAACTAGCTAGAGTAGTGAAGTGATACTTGGCTCTGTTAGCTAAAATAGATTAGTGAAGTGTTGATAAGCTTTACTAGTTGAGAATTGAGTAATGAGGGATAATTGGGATCTTCCCGTAGGTGTCCCTGGTGGGCGGGGTTCCGCATTCTGGTTGCTGATTTTGTCTTTGTCATAGCCTGATTCGGCTCTAGGTGGGTAGCTAATCTGCTCTATGACTAAGTCTAGTTAGCTAAAGATCATTAAGCAAGGTGATAGGCTTACACTCAGCCGAAGGGATCAGTGACTAGTACTATCACCAGATGTGTTGTTTCTATCCTAGGTTCCCTACCAGATCCAAGGAAACTCTACAAGTTTTGGGAAAGAATTAAAAAACCCATTCTGAAGAACACCAGTTCAAGAGTCAATAAAGTTGCATACAGAAACGTAACTTACGCTAGAAGGAAATTGATTCATCAAAGAGAGTGATGCATACTGATGCACCACACAGCATCAGACAGTAGTAACGAACCGAGAACCGGCTAAGAGTACCTAGTGTTAGTACAGTAACAATTAACATTAGTAATTAGCACTTATGGACTGAATGGTTCGATGTGCAACGAGGATGATCTGTCGACTAACTAACTAACTAACTAACTGCGTACACACTACAAAAGACTTGTGCAGTTTGTTAAGGAACGTTAGGAACGGACATTGTGTAGAGTGCAACCGGTCCATGATTAACTGTTAATACCACCGGTGTCTATTTCGGATGTTCATGAAATTGGATTACCAGAGGTCTACAGAGGCAAAGCAGTATCCGGCAAGATGGTTTCGGCAACGGGTGAGAAGTACATGTTCTGACGTAACGTGCTGTGGTCTATCTTTGCTGGGATCAGCTGACTGGGTTGCTATCTGAGAGTCAGAGTCTACACACTTTATAGAACACGTCACACATTTTCTTCACATACACGTCTCATATACGTTACACTTTTATTTTAATAAATTAATCTTTATTAATTTTTAGAAGCAAGAGTTGTTGAGTATGTTGCGTTGGGGAAGTATGAGAAGGGGGCATAGTACGACAGTGTGAGAGTGATAGGAAAAGGTGTCCATAGGCTGATGGAGTGTGTTGGACGGAAGCTGGTGGATTCTCCAGAATATTGAGAGGGAAAAAAATATTATAATGTGGGTGTCGGATCTCCTCACTCCAGGGACGACACTTTAAAGGAGGACACGACATTATTGGGGGCTCGTAAACGTGATCTTTGGACAGCGGGATCTCTCGTAAACGTGATCTTGGACAGCGGGATCTCTCGTAAACGGGATCTTTGGACAGCGGGATCTCCCGTAAACGGAATCCTTGGACAGCGAGATCTCCTGCAAGCAGGAACCTTTGACAGTGGGATCTTCTGACAACGGGGTCTTTTGACACGGGATCCTTAGTTATAAGAGGGAGATATCATTTTGGAGAATCCAGCTAGAGTGAATGTGGATAGGGGTTAGGACTAATATCTTACCTGTTCACACTTCACACGTCTGCATAGGTCTGTGGTCCTGATTCTACCCTTGTCACTGAGTGAATGTGCTGTGTGTGGTAATATCTAGATTTATAGTACTTGTTCATATATCTGTATAGTAATTTGCAGTTATATTGTACTAGACCTGCTAGCTTACCTCTCTGTATAATGGCCACCCCTAAACTTAGCACAGCAGAATTAAAGGCAAGGGGGGAAGAAATGGGATTGGCGGGGTCTGCTCTAACGGATTACATACAGGAAGTGGAGAGAGAGTATCGTCAAGCAGAAAGGGAAGATCGAAAGGCCGAGTTGGAATTGAGAAGGATGGAATTGGAAGCTGAGCAAGCAGCTAGGAAATTGGAAGCTGAGCAAGCAGCTAGGAAATTTGAAGCTGAGCAAGCAGCTAGGAAATTAGAAGCTGAACAGGAAGCACAGAAAAGGGAGCACGAGTACCGGATGAGGGAACTCGAGTTGAAGAGTCAATCTAATGGAGAAACTGAGGGAGCAGTTGGAGGTTCCTCCATCCCAGGATCAACACCAGTAGGTGGACATGGGTACCATGCTATGAAGTTTCCTTTAGCGGTCTACGAGGAGGACAAAGAGAAGATTGACCAGTACCTTCAACGCTTCGAGGCTATGTCAGTTGCTATGGGTCTGGAGCGTAACAAATGGAATCTTAAGCTATCCCAGGGATTACGCGGGACGGGATACGAGGTTTATACTCGCCTGCCACCAGGACATGAGAACAATTATGATGAGTTAAAGACGGCTCTGCTGAAACGATTCGAGGTTACGTCACATACCTACCGGAAAAAATTTCGAGCAGCGAAACGAGAACCGGGAGAGTTGTTTGCCGCCTACAGTTTGCGTCTTAAATCTTATCTCCATAAGTGGATGGATTTGGCTGGGTTCGCACATGACTATGAGAGTCTGGAAGAGCTCATGGTGGTCGACCAGCTGAAGAAGCAAATGTCTAAACCTCTCAGGACGTTCCTGGGAGAACAAGGAGCGGAACGTATTGACCTCGTGAATAAATTAGCAGAACGGTTCGTCGAGGTACATGGGGAGGCAGGGGAAAACCTTTCCACCAACACCAAAAGTCAAGAGAAACATGACAAGAAGAAAGCCAAAAACTCAGGAACCAAAAAGTGGGAACCTTATGTGCAAAAATCAGAGGATAGTTCAGAGAAGAAGAAGGAGGGAAGCAAGAGCACTTCAAGCTCTACACCTAAACGACCGTGGTCGGAGAAGTGGTGTTCAATTTGTAAGTCACCCTCTCACAATACGAGGGACTGCAAATCGAAGGCTAAGAACCCTCACTTTGCAGCATGTCAAGTGACTTCCAAGGAGGTTGTCACGGAAAATGCCAAGGTCAACAAGGAAGCTCGCCACCAGGAGAGCTCATTCAAGTCCGACAATAGAAAATCTAGGACAGGGAAATGGTGCAACCAATGTCAGTCAAACACGCACAATGCTATTGACTGCAGGGGAAAGTCAGGAGACACTCAATTCGTCGTGTGCTCAGGGAAACCTAAGGTGGAGCCCACCGAACAGGTCGAGGCCGAGGAAGAGACTCCAGACCAGGAAAAACCACCTGTAGTGGAATTGGTAGAGGTTAACGGTCGTCAAGTGGAGTGTTTATACGACACAGGACTGGACGGGGAGGCCGTGATTTCTGCGGATCTGGTACATCCAGAACAATTCACAGGTGAAACCTTGGATATACAGCCTGCACAGAAGAGTGCTGTAGTCATGAAGTTGCCCATTGCTAATGTGGAGATTCGGTCAAGGTACCGAACCGGCACCATCAAGGCCGCTGTATTGACCGATCCCATTTTTCCAGTCATCCTAGGTTGCCGGTATGTCTTTCTGGGAATGCCCAGGGAGCCAATTCCATATGGGAGCAATGCAGACTCGCTCTCAGACGAAAACGGAAGAGGCAGACGCAATTGTGACTAACCCAATGCCGGGGGAGCTACGAACTGCCCAGAGTGAGGATGATACTTTACGTCCTTGCTACAAAAAGCTGCAGAAAAGTGCTGATCCACCAGGACGGGGGCAGTACTACATGAAGAATAGGATACTCTACAGGAGAGCAGGAAGGGGAGACAACCTATACGGTCAGTTGGTCGTCCCGAAAGCTCATCGGTCCCAGATTCTTCATATGGGGCATACCATCTCCTTTAGTGGACACATGGGTATTGCCGCCACCATGCAGCGGATTTCCTGCCACTACTATTGGCCGGGAATGACAGATGATGTGCGTCGGTATGTGAAGTCATGCCCTGAGTGCCAGAGGGTGGCACCGAAACACTGGACAGCACCGGTGATGTTGGGTGAGATGCCCATCATGAACTCTCCTTTCAAGAGGGTAGCCATCGATATCGTGGGTCCACTTCCCAGGACTAGGAAGAGGAACATGTATATACTCACAATGGTGGATTGCTGTACAATGTGGGGTGAGGCTATACCGTTGACCACGATTGACTCGAAAAGAGTGGCGGACGCACTGATGGAGGCCTTTACCAGATTAGGCTTTCCGGATCAAATTCTGACGGATAATGGATCTCAGTTTTGTGGAAAACTCATGGAGGAGGTATTTAGGGTGTTTCACTCTAACCACATACATACCAGCCCTTACCACCCTCAAGCCAATGGACAAGTAGAGCGTTTCAACGGCACGTTGATGACAATGCTCAGGAAACTAGCGCAGGAAAAACCTGATAGGTGGGATGAATATATCCCAGCAGCACTCTTTGCCTATCGGGAAGTTCCTCATGGCTCAACAGGACTACCACCCGCTACGTTGCTGTTTGGTCGTCCAATCAAAGGACCGTTGGAAGCCATGTTGAGGAGTTGGACTGAAGAGGGGACGTCAGAAGAAGTGATCTCATCCTATCAATACGTGGAGGAACTGAAAGAAAAACTCCACAAGGGATGGACTCTGGCAAATCAAAACTTGAAAAAGGCCAGGAAAAGACATGCGGCTTACTACAACCGTAGGTCTAAAGAAAGATCTCTAGAGGTAGGAGATAAAGTCTTGTTGTTACTCCCAACGGGAAACAACAAACTGGAGATAGGTTGGCAAGGACCATTTCCCGTGGAAAGGGTAATATCCAGAACCAACTATCAGATCCGGATCCGGGGAAAGTCGAAGATTTTCCATATCAATCTCTTGCGGAAATACGAAGAGAGACCCGGAGACAAGGCAGCTCACCTCATGGCAATGGCAGTTGCAGTGGAGACAGAAGTGGGAACCAGCGAGGGCAGGGAATATCCCTTAGTACACCAGGAAACTTATAGGGATGTGCAAGTGAACCCTGATCTGACCTCCCAGGAGAGGGAAAGGATAACCCAGGTTCTCAAGTCTCATAAGGAGATACTGACTGATAAACCTGGACGAACGAGGTTGGTTGAGTTCGAGATGACTTTGACCACACAGGAGCCTGTTCGCCAAAAGGTTTACCCAGTGCCATTCTCTAAAGAAAAGGCCCTGGAGGAGGAAATACAAAAACTGCTGGAGGATGACGTGATTGCACCATCCACATCCCCATACAATGCGGGGGTAGTTTTGTTACGCAAACCAAGTGGAGAACACAGGTTGTGTATAGATTACCGACTGCTGAACAGTCATACACAGTTTCAGGTGGAACCTTTGCCGAATCCAACTCAGTTATTCGCTAGGCTCCATAAGGCTCGGTACTTTTCAAAGGTGGATCTGAGTCGGGGGTACTATCAGATACCAGTCAAACCGGAGATTCGACCACTGTTAGCTTTCAGTACACCCAGTGGACACTACGAATTCAAGGTCATGCCCTTTGGACTCAGCAATGCACCTAGTGTGTTTACACGCATGATGAGGACTTTACTAGATCCGTTACAGGATCCGTCCATCATCTCATTCATGGATGATATTCTGATTTCCAGTGACAGCTTGGATGACCACTTACAATCCTTGGAGAGAGTGTTTAATAGACTCAAGGAAGCAGGGCTTACTGCTCGTCCAACCAAGTGCATGATTGGTTACCAGATTCTGGAATTTCTAGGTCACACCATCACTCCAGGACACATTGTCCAGAAGAGAAGAACCTGGAGAAAATCAGAAATGCACCAAGGCCAAAAACGAAGAAGGATGTGCGATCTTTTCTCTCGTTGTGTGGGTTCTACCACAAATTTATCCCACATTTCACTGAACTGGGAGCTCCGTTGACGGAAACCTTGAAAAAGGGATTACCGGATCAAATCATTTGGACACCAGAATGTGAGAATGCCTATAGTCAGTTAAAGGAGGCCTTGGTCAGCAAACCTGTATTACAGCTCCCTGACCTTTCCAAACCATTTGTGTTGAGAACGGATGCGAGTGCGATTGGAATTGGAGCCGCTTTGTTACAGGAAGGAAAAGACGATGCTTCGGTTTTGAAACCTGTGGCATACGCAAGTAAGAAACTTCTACAGGCGGAGAGGAATTATTCAACCGTCGAGAGAGAGTGCTTGTCCCTCGTATGGGCAGTGCAAAAATTTCAGCCATATTTGTATGGAGTTAAGTTTCGGGTTCAGTCGGATCATCAGCCCCTGATGTTCCTGGCTACTTCTCAGAAGCTCAACGCACGTTTGATGCGGTGGTCGTTGTTACTTCAACCGTATAATTTCACAGTAGAGTACATTCCTGGGAAGGAGAATGTTGGAGCGGATTTCTTGTCAAGACACCCAGCTCCTGAAGAAGAGGAATGAATCATCTGGATTTAACTCATGGTGGAGAAGAGTGAGATGGACTACTCTCTTAAGAGGGGGCCTATGTCACGAGCGCCATGAGTTAACCAGCTAATAATACCGACGTTTGCGTGGCGTATATTTTCTAGGCCACAACAGTCGTACTAACAGAGTAAACACAGCTGCACAGGTTACATCGTGTCAGCCCATAAACACATTTGGTGGTGAGTGAGAAGGAATGGATACATCGAGTTGGCAGTTCATTAACAGTTAGAATCACATATGATTGTCGGCTTAGGATATGGAATGGTTCCGTTTGTCATCTATACTGCCGGACATCAGACGGAAATGGCTGCTGGGATTGTCACCACGGAACAGAAGATTGACAGTTTATCAACAGGTCGGAAGTGCCCGACTAGGGAGAAAACAGTGCATCTGTCAATTCTTGGTTTCCGGCACATCGAGAGGATTGACGGGGTTATTTGCAACTCTTTGTTGTAACTCGACAGAAACTCGCTGGCTTGTTTGAGAATCTAAACTATTACTGACAACTTTGACAGGACTAAAGCCAGGAAAATGGATTCTTGACAAGGGATGATCTGCCACGGTGCCACCTGTGTGGGGGCATAAAGGATAACGTCACGTGGCCAACTTTGGTAGTTTGCCATATAAACCCGAGTTGGGATCAACTAGGGGGGACTTGAAAAATGCTCTAGTCAGAGTGCCAGGGCACTGCAGTGCTTAGTGGAAATAATATCTACCGTGTGTTAATTAGTGACTTAATTTTGCACGTGCCTATAATGGCAGATGTAGATATGATTGATAGGACTGCAGTAGTGCCATTTAAGGTATAACCTATTATAATATATTCGTTATAATTACTTTAGGCAGTAGCCTTGTTAAACTATAGTGTGATGATTAGCACTGTTAGTGGAAACTAGCTAGAGTAGTGAAGTGATACTTGGCTCTGTTAGCTAAAATAGATTAGTGAAGTGTTGATAAGCTTTACTAGTTGAGAATTGAGTAATGAGGGATAATTGGGATCTTCCCGTAGGTGTCCCTGGTGGGCGGGGTTCCGCATTCTGGTTGCTGATTTTTTCTTTGTCATAGCCTGATTCGGCTCTAGGTGGGTAGCTAATCTGCTCTATGACTAAGTCTAGTTAGCTAAAGATCATTAAGCAAGGTGATAGGCTTACACTCAGCCGAAGGGATCAGTGACTAGTACTATCACCAGATGTGTTGTTTCTATCCTAGGTTCCCTACCAGATCCAAGGAAACTCTACAAGTTTAGGGAAAGAATTAAAAAACCCATTCTGAAGAACACCAGTTCAAGAGTCAATAAAGTTGCATACAGAAACGTAACTTACGCTAGAAGGAAATTGATTCATCAAAGAGAGTGATGCATACTGATGCACCACACAGCATCAGACAGTAGTAACGAACCGAGAACCGGCTAAGAGTACCTAGTGTTAGTACAGTAACAATTAACATTAGTAATTAGCACTTATGGACTGAATGGTTCGATGTGCAACGAGGATGATCTGTCGACTAACTAACTAACTAACTAACTGCGTACACACTACAAAAGACTTGTGCAGTTTGTTAAGGAACGTTAGGAACGGACATTGTGTAGAGTGCAACCGGTCCATGATTAACTGTTAATACCACCGGTGTCTATTTCGGATGTTCATGAAATTGGATTACCAGAGGTCTACAGAGGCAAAGCAGTATCCGGCAAGATGGTTTCGGCAACGGGTGAGAAGTACATGTTCTGACGTACCGTGCTGTGGTCTATCTTTGCTGGGATCAGCTGACTGGGTTGCTGTCTGAGAGTCAGAGTCTACACACTTTATAGAACACGTCACACATTTTCTTCACATACACGTCTCATATACGTTACACTTTTATTTTAATAAATTACTCTTTATTAATTTCTAGAAGCAAGAGTTGTTGAGTATGTTGCGTTGGGGAAGTATGAGAAGGGGGCATAGTACGACAGTGTGAGAGTGATAGGAAAAGGTGTCCATAGGCTGATGGAGTGTGTTGGACGGAAGCTGGTGGATTCTCCAGAATATTGAGAGGGAAAAAAATATTATAATGTGGGTGTCGGCTCTCTTCACTCCAGCGACGGCACTGTAAAGGAGGACACGACACCTAGTACATTCATTTTTATGTTTTTCATTTATCTTAGAACATTGTTCCCCCTCTGCCGTGCGTCCACCTTGACGAGGTAGAGGGGCTTGAGCGTTCCAATGACCCCAAGAGCTATGCCGACGGTAGCACAGCTACTGGTAGGGTCACCCATGTCGGACAGGTCAAGGGAGAGGGACCAGACGAAGTGACGCACAAACCTGCTGCCTTGTAGGTAGACTGGGGACAGTCAAAGGCTAGGTAAAGCATCCCGAACAAATGCTTGTCGAAATCGGATGTACTGAGCCACAGGCTTGACAAAGAAGTGCAACGTAACTTTATCATTTCATGATGCCACAGATGAAAATTAATCGTTATGGTGCTAATCCCGTGAAGTCCCATCAGGCGGTGATAGTGCCGGGCCCCCTGCCTCGAGGGGGTCCACCCATGACTACTGGTGGTCACCTTCCCCTGTGCTGTGGAGTCAAGGCACAGAGGAGTAGGTTAAGAGCTATTAACCAAACACCCCGGACACTCAACATACTACAATGGAATGCACAAGGAGTTTATAACAAGAAAGCCTCCCTACCACAGCGTCTTCATAAAGATAGAATAGATGTGGCATGCATTCAAGAGACACACCTAAACGCCAATCGCACATTTTCAGTCGAGGGATATCAGGCCACACGTTTCGACCGCGAAGGACACAAAGGAGGAGTTGTAATACTTACACGAAATACAATACCTTGCAGCGAAGTATCTGTGATCTCTGACAACCAAACGGAAATTATAGGTGTTGATATAATGATAAAGGACGTGAAAATAAGAATTTACAATCTATATAGCCCGGCAGATAAGGATCTTACACTCTCAAACATGGAAATAACTGACACAAATTGCATTGTTGTCGGAGACTTTAATAGCCGTTCAGAAAGATGGGGATACCCAGATACTGACAAAAGAGGAGATGAAGTGGAGGACTGGGAAATAGACTCAAATCTCCATCTACTTAACAAAGCGGATGACACACCGAGCTTCTACTCCAGAAGATGGATTACCACTTCTACTCCAGACTTAGCTTTCTGCACAGGAGACATCCTCCACAAAATCGATCGCCATGTGTTGGACCAATTAGCAGGTAGTGTGACAGTGCTACACACAAAGGCTATGATCGTGATCATATAGTATCAGACAAGTCAGTCTTCGCGTTGTAAGAAAGTATTTTATTGATGAAACATTCTATCTCAGCGCATATGATGGAGACTCCCTTCGTGGTGTTTACATCTCGTCTCGTTGGTCCCCAGTCAAATCTAATCTAAAACCAGTGACGTGTGTGTGTTCCTAGATACACTTCTTCATTCGTGCACACACGTTCACTATGGTTTTCCCCCTAGTCAAGGAATGCGCAGCATTCCTTAACTCTTTACTCCTAACCTAGAATCCCTCACTGTTACAATACCTCCCCTTCTTCAAAGAGAATTTTTCCTTGAAAAAATCTCAACCCCAACCTTTAATTAGTTAACAATAGTCTACAATAACAACAATTCCATATATTTCCTAACTCAATTCTCCTATCTCCTCATAGCCAATTGCTAACCAGAGATAATAATATCGAAATTCTCTACAAAACTCGTGATAAAGTTCTCTAGAAAACTTTCTACAAAACTCTCCATAAAATTCCCCACAATACAAAAGTCTCCATAAGCAACCCGCTTTTAACTTTAAAATGTCCATCTAAATTATGATTGACTAAAACTGAAGATATTCGCCTTATCCTTTATTTCCCCCTTATTCACATTCTCACACTCTCAGTATTCTAGGATAGACAGAAAACAATAGCTAGATTAGATTTGTGTAGGTGCGCACCTGAAATCAATAAAAGTAAGGAAAAAGTAAGAAAGTAAGAAGTAATCACCTTTCTCTTCCCATACATTCTCAAAACTTTATCAAAAAATAAAGTTTCAAAATTTATCTTCAGTTTCCGTCAATAATAATTGTTATTATCAAAAAAGTATGTTAATCCAAAACTGCCAGCCTTTGTATTATTCAGACCAACAATTTCCTGTTTACCTTTCCTTCAACCACTAAAACTTCCTAACTGTTAAGTACAGTCTTCTTCTTCCAATATGCAGTTAAATGCCAAATTTCAACCTGGCATTCCCCCCATATTCTCCCATTAAACGCTGTTCAATCCAGCTCCTATTATAAACCTTGTATATACATTGCATACCCCACATGTAATAACAACATACCCCTTCATTACTACATATAGAGTCACTTCACTAACCACTACTTTAATTCATCTTCTAACTGAACTTCAAAGTAATAATCATTTTAAACACCCTCAAGGTAACTCAATCAACCCAAAACATCGTAAAAATAACCATCTAAGTTAACTTATTTTTCACATTTCATAAAACACAATTGAAGTCCCAACAATTGAACAAAGCATTTCAATCCCCTCATCATATATATCCCCCCACATTAATCAATGTACACATACATTATAAATTTCAAGACCAATTTCTGAGTACGCTTTAAACACAAAATTATCGTGTCCAACTTCTTCTTCTATCTGCTATCTGCAGAACCCTATATCACTCTTTTCATCTATCATTTCTCCATTTCTTTAATAACCTCAAATTTTTTTCAATAATTGCAATATCTACATCAATGTCTCTATCCTCTCGAGGAGAGCTATCTTCTTTCATATCAGCTTCTTCATCAGTTTCTGACTTTTCATCCATCTCTTGTTCCCCATCTGTATATCCATTACTAGCAACCGCTAATCTCTTCCTTTCTACATCCAATCTAATTTTTCTGTCTTGCCGTCTCAACAAATTTTCAAATAGTGGCATCTCTTCCTCACTCGAAGAATTCTCTCTAAGTTTCCTTTGCCTCTTAATTTCTTTTTCTTTCTGTCTATCCAACTTTCTTTTTACTGCTTGTCTTGTATTCATAAATGGAGGTTCAATATTTTCCCTAACTGACTCTTCACTCATATAATCGTCATACACATTATTTTCCTCTGTCATGACTGTTTTTGGTATCGTTTCTTCTTGTTCAGCTGTATTAGATGCTGTTGTTACTTGTTTTCCATTCTCTATAGGCCTTGGATAACCCGATTGTCTGACGATCTGTCCACCCGACAATATTTCTTCGGAACAATAATTATTATTATTATTATTCTCTGCATCCCTTTCTTCATTATCCCGCCTTAAGTGTTCTACATGTGAACGTGCAACATGCCCTGAAATTTGATTCTTAATAGTATACGACACTGGACCTTTTTTTTCTAAAATATAGTATCCCGGGACCCAATGAGCATCAAACTTAGAGTTTTTTCTATGTTTTTTATAATATACCCTATCACCTACGTTAAACTCTTGTAAGTGTGCATTTTTATTTGCGTATTTCTTCTGTCTTTCTCTAGCCTTAATTATATTATTTCTTAAACGTACATGTGCTTTATGCATCTCTTGCAACCTTGTTTCTTGAAAATCTTCCCCCAAATATTTTCTCCTAGGTTTTAATAAATTATCAATTGGCAATATCGGTTCTCTTCCATGTACTAAGTAAAATGGTGAGAAACCTGTTCCTTCATTTTCGTGTGTACGTATCGCCGCTAATGCTATCCCCAAATAAAGATCCCAATCCATATCGTGTTCTTCTACATTTTTCGCTAGAATATTGTATAGTGTTCTATGTTGTCTCTCATTTTTAGCGTTAGAAGTCGGTCTATAATATGAAGTCCTAATGTGTTTTATATTCCAATCTTTTACCAATTTCTCAAACTTTTTATTTACAAACTCTTTCCCATTGTCTGTAAGTATTATTTGTGGACACCCAAACCTTGGTATAAATTCTTGTAAAAGCATATTTATAACTGAATCCGCACTCTTGTCTGGAATTGGATATACTTCTGGCCAAAGACTATATGAATCAACTATATGTAGTAAGTATACATTTCCCGATAATGTTTTTGGATGAGGACCTGAAATATCCAAACTTACTTTCTGCATTGGAAATTGAGGAATATCGGTATCTTGTAAAGGACATTTAATTATCTTCATGTTCCTTAACCTACACTTTTCACATGCTTCAACATATTCATATACGCTTTTGAATAAATTCGGCCAATAATATTTACTGCTAATAGCCTTCACTAACTTATCTCGTCCAAAATGACCATTATTATCGTGGTACGCCTTTAAGACTTCTTGTTCTAAATGTTTCGGAATATATTTTCTTACTCCTTCACCTTTTTCACTGATATAATATAATTGATTGTCTTCTTGTAACTCTACAAACTTTCTTTTAAAACTATTTTCCCCTATTTCTTTCAATTTCTTTTTTATCTGTACTACTTTCGGATCCAATTCTTGTTCTGTTTTCATATCAAACTGTTCTAAATGTGGGTCTTCTGTTCTAGTTTCCGACTCTTGCTCCGATGGTAAACTCTCAAATTCTTCCCTATTTATTATGGCAGAATCTAATATATTAACTTGCCAATTTCGATCATCTACCTCTGGTTCAACTTCATCTTCCGTGTTTCCTGATGACTGTGGGTACGGGATCCTAGACAAAAGATCGGCGCACGTATTATGTTTTCCTGACACATATTCAACCTTAGCATTGTACCCTTGTAAATTCAATGCCCACGTTTGTATTTTCCTATTTTGTATTGGTGCTTCTAATATCGACTTTAATGGCATGTGGTCAGTTCTAATAATGAAATTGGCGTTATGTAAGTAATAATTCAATTTTTGAAGAGCGTAGTGTATAGCATATGCTTCCTTCTCAATAATCGGCCATTTCTTTTGAGTCTTGCTGAGTTTATGAGACAAGAAATAGATTGGTCTTTCATTTTTAACCCCTGGTATTCCAGATTCTTCTCCTTCATATGGTTGAACCAAACATGCTCCTATTGCATTGTCTGAAGCATCTGTGTATAGTATTAGTTGTTTATTCAGGTCTGGATGTGTTAATAATGGTACCACCGTTAAGCTATCTTTTAAAAGTTCAAATGCTTTTTGACACTCATCATCCCACTTAAATCTAGCGTATTTTCCCGTTAAATTCGTAATAGGTATTGCTATCCTAGAAAAGGCTGGAACAAACCGCCGATAATATGCACACGTTCCTATAAAAGCACGTACTTCCTTAACATTAGTAGGAGCAGGTAGCTCTTTAATAACTTTTATTTTTTCCATATCTGGTTTAATACCTTCCCTATTTATTATATAGCCTAAATATTTTGTTTCTGTCTTTAAAAACTGGCACTTACTAAGCTTTAATTTAACGTCATGCCTTCTTAATCTGTCAAATACTAGTCTAACATGTTTTAAATGATTCTCTACATCTCCTTTCGTAAAAATCAATACGTCATCAATATATGCTAAGGCAAAACTTTGCATACCATCTAGTACTTCATTCATTAAGAACATATAGTGAGATGGTGCATTTTTGAGACCGAATGGCATACGCAAAAATTCGTACGAACCCATATGAGTACAAAAGGCACTTTTATTTTGAGCATCCTTCGACATCGGTATACACCAAAATCCTGACCTAGCGTCTAGTGTTGTGAAATATGTAGAACCATTAAGCAGCCCCAAAATATCATCAATTACTGGCAGTGGGTACGCTACATTTTTAGTAATTTTATTTAACGCCCTGTAGTCGCAACAGAACCTGTTCGAACCATCAGATTTGGCCACAATTACCACCGGAGATGACCATTCTGATTTTGATCTTGTTATTATGCCTGCTTTCAACATATCTTCTATTGCCTTTTCTACGACCTCTCTATTTCTTAACGGAGTTCTGTATGGTTTTAAACTAATTGGTGGATGATCTCCCGTGTTTATTTCCATCGTAACTGTTCGCGTCTTACCCAATTCCAAATCATTAACCGCAAACACATCTTGATTTTGTTTTATAAATTGTTCTAACACTTCCTTATTTTCCGGTGAAGCTTTTAACTGTGACAGCAATTCTTGTTCCCTTGTTATTTTGTCTAGTGTATGTATATGGACTTTATTTTCTCCGAATGGATGGATCAATTCATTCATTCCGATTTTCCCTCTTCTTCCGCATCCGCGTCTGTCACTTCTCCTTTCACTAGAAGTTTCCAAATAACTTGTTCCCGACACTTCTGTTCTATTCGTTGCCAATATTTCACTAATGTTATGATCTAACTTTGCTATCACACATCCTCTGTATAATTTAATTTCCCTACCTGTATTATTAATAACCATTACTGGAAATGTTAAACTTTTATCTAATTCTATTATTCCATCCGGAACTTCTAAACCTGGCTCATCAATTATTTCATTTTGCAATTCTGTGATTCTGACTATGTTTCCTGCTACATAATACGGATTTCTCTTCAATCTTGCTTGTATCAAATTAACTGACTGTGGTTTTAAATTCATGGTTGTTTTAACTCTAACTAATGTCGACACATGCATATCTTCTTCTAGATCTACGTAAACATCTTGGAATTTTAATTTATGCAAATCAAATAAAAGTCTCACCCCATTTTTCAATAAAAAATCTCGTCCCAATATCATATTTCTATTTAAATCTTTAACCACATGGAACATATGCCTAACATTTATCCCTCCTAATTTCAAATTTATCATCGTTTGTCCTAACACTTCTAATTTTTGTCCCGTTACCGAATGAAGATTCTCTTGAATTCTAATTATTTTACAATTTTTTAACATTCGATATAAAAATGCTTCTTTAATCACGCTAACTTGTGCTCCCGAATCAACTAATGTTCTAACTTTATATTTTCCTATCTGTACTATACATGAGCTAGGATCTACCATATTTAATGACAATTGCTTTACCTCAGCTTGTTTTTTATTTCTAAATGTTCTATTATACTCATCCTTTGGGTTTTTAATATATTGATGCCCTTTTTGGATCTTACTATCTTCCCTCTTACTGCCGATCCTATTCAATAAGCGGGATGCCAATTTCCCTGATTTCCTGACCTTCTAAAATTTCTCTGTATTTCTCCAGAATTCCAATTTGCTGGTCTGCCATTTGCCATTCTATTCTGTATACTCGTCTGAACACCTCTACCATTTTGCGTAATCGATGGGCCACTTCTGTTACCACAAAAGCGAAAAATGTGCCCACGTTGGTGACATCCCCAACAAACCACATTCGAGTTATTTGTGTTACCTTCCACGTTTCTTACAGTATTTCTCACTTGTCCTCTTCTATCTTGATTATATACATTCTCGTTTCTTTGCACCATCTGTATTTCTCCTCGTCTTCCTCTCCATCCATGTCTATACTGACCTATTTCCATAGGTTCTTCAATTCTATCTTCTGAACTACTACCTAACTCTCGTCCTACCCTTAGCCTAAACCTTCTCCTCAAGCTTTCCTCTTGTATAGCGATATCTACCGCTTGTGACAATCTTGCAGGATTCTCTCTTAATAATTTAAATTTCAATCCATCTGACCTAATCCCATCAACAAAAATCCCCACCAACATCCGTTCCACTTCTTCTGCTCGTACATTCTGTCCTAAGAATGACTCTTCAGCTAAGTTGATTAACCTGTCACTGTATAGCTGAACACTTTCTGTGCTGTTTTGTCTAGTCTGTCGCAATACTGAGAATGCGTGTTGTGGATCAGTAATTTCAGCATATTTTCTTGCGAGATCATCTTTGAATTCTTCCCAAGTTTCACCTCCTGCTGCTTCTAACTTTCTTCTAATATGGTCAGAAACTGGGCTTGTACTTGTTCTATATGCCAAGTTCTTTTTCTCTGCGTCTGTAGCATTTACTAAATATGCATGTTTTTCAATGGAAATAATCCATTTCTTAAACTGATTTGCTTGACCACTAAATCTTTCAACATCATTGCTTATATTCTGTTGTCTTAACACCGCATCCAACCTTGATATTGCCCCGCCAACTCCAGTGAGTACCTGTGAAAAATCTTGGGATTCCATCCTAAAATTTATAATTATCAAGCAATATACAATTATTTCAACAATATTGATTTCAAACCCAGCAACAATACATAATCTGTTAATTACTCTAATATTATCTAATTAAGTTAACTAAATCCTCCAATCGAAGATCCTGCCGAAGAAATATTCTTGTTTCAACCCTGAATTTTGATAAAAGAATTTAAATGACCTCCTGATTCAGAATTACCTACACCACATAAAAATATGCTCTAATCAAGCTCGTTAAAATGATCAGAACAACGAAGAGCTTCTGGATTTCTTTCCTTTCTAATTTAATCGAAGTCGAATTCAAATCTTCCCAAATATTTCCTGAGGTTGCTCACGCTCGATATCACGCTCGCTATAAGACTTTGAATACCTGCTCGATTAACTGTATGCGTTGGACTTTCCTTTCCTCAAGGTCACCTTCACGCAACCGACAACTGCTCACGACTTCAGCAAAAAAAAACTCACTTTCTAGTTGTAATCTGTGATTTTCATATATATCAAACGTAATTCAGTCAGCAACAATTGAACTTAAAGCTGACGCTATCTAGTCTCTCATTTTCATGTGGAACTCTCGCCATGGTCAATTTAAATAGTTGAAAGTATAAAGTATTGCAGACCTTGCTTTCATAATTCTGGAATTCGTACCATAACCTTGAGTTCACCTTTAACAGTCCCACGGGTTAAAACTCATAATGATTTTTGATGCAGAACGGCATTACTTGATCTCAATATAGCATTTTGCGTTGATCAATTCTCCAGTTAATTTCATAATCACGTAAAAACATCAGTCTTTCAAAAAAATATAAGTATCAATCAAACCTTTTCTTTAGCGCTGACCTTGAAATTGGATCTCCTTCTTAATCAGGAATCTAGTGCAAACCCAGAACAGCTACCAACAGTCGGCTTTCATCTGTTGTTTTTCAAATTATTTACTTCTCCGGACATGCCCGACATAACTATGGCGGTATTCTCTCTCCGCGACCTCCCATGTTTCGTAGGTCAAAGGCACCAAATCAGCCTCGTGTGACAGTGCTACACACAAAGGCTATGATCGTGATCATATAGTATCAGACAAGTCAGTCTTCGCGTTGTAAGAAAGTATTTTATTGATGAAACATTCTATCTCAGCGCATATGATGGAGACTCCCTTCGTGGTGTTTACATCTCGTCTCGTTGGTCCCCAGTCAAATCTAATCTAAAACCAGTGACGTGTGTGTGTTCCTAGATACACTTCTTCATTCGTGCACACACGTTCACTATGGTTTTCCCCCTAGTCAAGGAATGCGCAGCATTCCTTAACTCTTTACTCCTAACCTAGAATCCCTCACTGTTACAGTAGTGACCACAGACCAATCAAGCTTGTAATAAATATGGAGTATGTTCCACAGGAGCAAAAGCCTTTGCCCCGTTGGAATTACAAACGAGCAGATTGGGACAGATTTGCCATACTAACAGACAAATATTGTGAAAACGTAAATACACGATATGGCAACATGAAGCAAATGGTGGAAAGTCTAAACAGAGCAATAATACAGGCGGCCACTGAGTCTATTCCAAGAGGAGCAAGGAAAAATTACAAACCATACTGGACTGAAGAACTACAATTTTTGGAGGACAAAGTTGAAGATGCTAGGAAGACCGCAGAGAGAGAACAAACAACTGAAGCGAACATCTCTCTCAAAGCCATCTCAGCAAAATATAAAAGAACAGTAAATCAAACAACAAGAGATTGTTGGAGGAAAAAAACAGAAAACCTGAATTTTGACAGGGATGGAAACAAACTATGGAAACTAGTGAAAGCCATGAACAATGAAGGACCTAGAAACAAACAAATAACAATTAAACAAGGAAATGCCTTGCTTACAGGAAAAAAGGCTGCAAATGCACTAATGGAACACTATGCCAGTGCAAACCACATTGATATTACAGCCGAACAGAAGAAAGCAATCAAAGATAAACAGATACATCATACATATACAGAGACAGCAGCAGAATATATGATGGCAAATCTAACAATGGAAGAAATGGAACAGGCAATGAATACCCTAAAAAAGAAGACATCACCAGGAAAGGATGGAATCACAAATGAAATGCTAATAGGACTAGGCACTAAGGCAAAAAAGAAACTACTAGCAGTCCTAAATTACAGCTGGAAGAGGGGAATAGTCCCACAGGCATGGAAGGAAGCTATACTAATACCAGTCCCAAAGAAAGGAAAAGACCTGGAAGAACCAAATGGCTATCGACCTATCAGTCTTCTTAGCTGTGTAGGAAAATTAATGGAACGCATTATCAATGGCAGGCTAACATGGCATCTGGAAGAAAACCAACTCTTAACACCTCACCAAGCAGTATTCAGAAAGTACAGATCTACTGAAGATCAAATAACCTATATAGCTCAGGAAATAGAGGATGCCTTCCAAGAGAAAAAGCACACACTAGCAGTCTGGATAGATTTAGAAAAAGCATTTGATAAAGTATGGAAGGAAGGACTGAAAGTAAAACTGCAAAAAATGCATGTTTGCGGGAAAATGTACAAATGGATCAGCCACTACCTTGAGAACAGAACTGCCAGGACAAAAGTACAAGGACAAACCAGCAAAATGATGCTGTTGGAGCAAGGTGTCCCCCAAGGAGGAGTTCTTTCACCAACATTATTCCTAGCATATATAAACGACATCACGGAAAATTTTCCAGCCAGAGTACACGCATCATCCTTTGCAGATGATCTAGCCATATGGACATCTGAAGAATATATTAGTACAGCTAACAGCAGAATACAGCAAGCCCTATTAGCGCTAGAGGACTGGTCAAAATCATGGCTAGTGAAGATAAGTGAGGAGAAAACAACATGCACAGTGTTCTCCCTCTCAACTAAATCTCAGCAACCTAAGCTGGTATTGAATGGAAAAATATTGCGCCATGAAGAAAATCCAAACTATCTAGGAGTCACCTTTGATCGTCGCCTGACATGGAAGACACAGGTTGAGAAAAATCGAACAAGAGCAAGGCAAAGAATGGCAATCATGAAAAAAGCTTGCTGGTACAACATGGGGAGCAGATGAGAAAGTTCTCAAGAAGTTATATACTGGGCGGGTGAGGCCAGTACTGGAATATGGCATTGCAGCTTGGGCAACAGCAGCTAAGTCAAACTTTAACAAAATAAGTAGAGTCCAAAATCAAGGAATGCGAATCATAACTGGAAGCCTGAAGACAACGCCTATTAATGAATTAGAAAATATCACTTGTTTACAACCAATGCAGGATAGAAGAGATAGCAGAGCCCAGCAACAAGCAGAAAAATTTAGAAGATTGACAGACCACCCTATGTACAACAGATTTAATGGTTTTGGAAAGGGAAGACTGAAGCGTAGCAACTTTGTAGAAACTGCAAAACGAAGGATTAGGTCAGATCCTATTCTTAACATATCAACAGTCAAGCCCATACACAATGCACACAAGTTCCCAGCTTGGAGACAGCAGCAACTGCCTGAGATGATAGAAAACATTCCTGGTATTGAGAAAAAGAACACTCAGCATGAAACCGAAAGAAGAGAAATAACCCTAAACTACATAAAAGAACATTACCCAAGCAGGAATTGGACCCATGCATATACAGATGGATCAGCCAAAAATTCAATAGAGAATGGAGGAGGAGGAATTCTCCTAAATTTAAAAAATGGAGCGAAAAAAACACATTCAATGGCAACTGGAAAATTTTCAAGTAACTTCAAAGCGGAGGTAGAGGCTCTGAAAACTGCAGCAGAAATGCTCCTGATGGAGGAAAATAAAGAGAAGCAAATAGCTATCTTCACAGATGCAAAGTCAGCTGTCTCAATACTGAAGAGCAATAACAGCACAAAACTAACTGACCTAAGAGCAGCACTCCATGGTCTATGCCAGAAATCCAAAAAAGTTGTAATACAGTGGATCCCATCACATTGCAGTATACCTGGAAACGAAGAGGCTGACAGACTGGCAAAAGAGGGCGGACGACTACCACAGCCTGACATAGACATAATCTATAATGAGGCAAAGAGGTTGATAAAAAGCACTTATAGAACCAAATGGGAATCAGAGCATCCAGGCCATCAGAAGGATGATGCATATTACAAACTCGACCGAAGAGAACAAGTAGCAATCTTCAGACTCCGCACAGGACATAACAGGCTGAAATACCACTTGTTCAATAAACTAAAGATAGGAGATACCGATGAATGTAATTGTAGAACTGGAAAAATGACAGCAAAACATTTGCTGCAGGATTGCCCAACGTATGCAGAACAGAGAAAGATATTTTGGCCCACACCTGCTTCATTTGAGGACAAGCTCTATGGAGATATCAACAAGCTAAAGTTGACCGCAGATTACTTTAACTATATACAGGTTGACATTTAAAGGTGCATGAAGACCCAGAGGCATGAAATGGAATATTGCTTGGATAGCAAATCCATTACGTGGAAAGTCCAAATCAAAAGCCCATTGTGTGGGCTTCATAAAAGGTGGAAAAGTGTCCTAGTGGCACGAAATGGAATATTGCTTGGATAGCAAATCCATTACGTGGAAAGTCCGAATCAAAAGCCCACTGTGTGGGCTTCATAAAAGGTGGAAAAGTGTCCTAGTGGCACGAAATGGAATATTGCTTGGATAGCAAGTCCATTACGTGGAAAGTCTGAATCAAAAGCCCACTGTGTGGGCTTCATAAAAGGTGGAAAAGTGTCCTAGTGGCACGAAATGGAATATTGCTTGGCTAGCAAATCCATTACATGGAAAGTCCGAATCGAAAGCTCACTGTGTGGATGTCATCTGCAGACTGCATACTTCTGGTTTCCGGAAGAACAGCCTATGGTGAACGGAAGGCCCAATATACGGAAGTGAGGCTAAGCAGCCATGTGCAGGACGTGACGATTCCTTGGGTGAGCCCAGTACCAGAGCGCTATGTATCGGCTCTGCAAGTATGGAAGCCTCCTTGGATGGCGGGGAATGCCCATGGTCTGCCCCTGCCTTCCCTTGAGGGCTGACCAGGATCTTTGGCTGTTCTATATGGACCAGCTGGGATGGGGGATAACACCACAACAGTGACAGTCAAACGTCCTAAGAAACCCCCGGGAAGGTTAACCCGGTCAACAAATGCCCGCAGAAGTCGGATGTGTCGGCCTAACGGCGCAAGAACGCAGCTCTGCTGTAAACAGGCACAACGCAATCACATCCGAAAAAAACTCCGGGTGAACGAAGAAGAAGAAGAAGAAGAAGAAGAACATTGTTCAACTTTCCGAACTGATTTAATGTCCCAACATTCCATGTCCTACTCTAAATTTATTTAATTTTGTTATGGTTTTGCCATCAGGTCAACTGCTTCTAGGTAGAGCCAGCCTATAATGGCTTCCAGGCATTGTCTTGGGAAGTAATATATTAAAATATATTAAAATATATTAGTAATACGTGATATTGATCACGTCATCCTCGAGTGTCCATTGGCTTGTATAATTATGGAGCTACCATATGCTCTACGCGCACCAAAGATCGTAAGCAGGGTTCTTTTACAAATTATCGAATAGATAATCAAGTGACATAATATATGTTTTGCGCAGTAAGGGAAATAATTCTACTTAAAAATATTTCTAAGATATCTCCAGAGATTTTATTGAGATGTTCAACTGTATATAAAAGCTGTGAATTTTTTAAACAATATTATACGTTTTAAAATACATCTATGTAAAATCTTCAAACATTGTAATAATTTAATCAAACTTCTGAACATATCTTTTATAATTAATAATTATTAAAACCTATATAGGTCTAAAGAGCGATAATTATTTATGGCATGCAAGAATTATGCGTCGATAATTGATGTGACTTATTCCTATAGAATAATAATGTTTTTAAGGGATATTTCGGGAGATATAAACGCGGAAGTGCATAAACTGAAAAACAGCACGGACAAGTGGTTATTTCTGTGCAACCCGAAAGAACCTCTGCCACATTACGTGGACATGGAGTTGGATGGGGTAGAAGACAAGCTACACCGTCTCTTCATCACAGTTCCGGGGCGCCGTACGGTGTGTACAGTCTGTTGGGAAGACTCCCACTGGAGTAATAAATGTCCGGCCAAAATACAAACCCAGAAGGGACCTAGACTGGCACAAAAAGTCACTTCGAACTCCCAGACAGATCAACATAGTAAGGAGGATGAAGACGGTTTCCAGCTGGTCAGTCGGAAAAGGGGACGCTCAACCAAGAGCCTGTCTGACGGTGAGAGCTCGACACCTCCAGCCTGCCAAACACAGGTTACCACGCTGCCGCCCCTCAACAACCACGACTACCCTACACCACCTGAAGCGCACAGGTCAAACAAAAAGAAATGCGTAAGTAATTATACTGAACAGATAACGACCAGCACCATGACCGAAATAGACAGTGATAACATTAACACACCACCACGACAAAGAAACCTGTCAGATTCTTCACCACTCCTCGTTATTGACTTAGAGATTTCGAGCCCGGCGAAGGAATCTACTGACAATCTCCAGAAATGATAACAGGAATACAGACAGTTTTGAAACAAGAAACATAATTATGCTCAACCATTTCTTATTTTACAACAAAAATGGCAGCGGAAATTAAAATAATGAGTATTAACATTCGAGGTATAAGATCCAAAATTAATCATCTTATACCACTCATACACAAATATAAACCTGATTTTATACTCATTCAGGAAGCTAACGTTAAAACCGATGAACACGCATCATATATCACAACATGCTTAGGTCTAAGACACTCATGTTTTAGTCTTAGTACGCAACATATCGGATTGGGTACAGCAATAATACAGACATCGGACAGGTGGCAGATTATAGAGAAGGACAGGGACTGCCAGGGTAGGATAGCTATAGTACAGGTGAGAAATAACATAAATAAATACACAATTGTCAACATACACGCACCGCCTGACTACAGAAATCAGCCGCTCTTCTACCAAACACTTGAAAATTTATTATCACGCTCATATCGGGGTCACAACATCATTCTAGGGGGTGATTTTATTTGCGTAATTTCGGCGCACGACCTTATAAATGGAGATGTAAGAATGCAAATTAGAAACACAACGGGGGAGGAGGAACATCAATTAGACACATTGCAAACAATTTTAGATATCCATGGGCTAACAGACGCATACAGGCAGATGCACCCCCATGGAACAGATACAACACACACAAACAATGCGCATAACAGAGCAGCGCGATTAGATAGAATTTATGCGCCCATAACACATCATATAACACAAGTCAAGCATTTACAGGAGACACTGAACTTCACAGATCATAAGGCCGTAGTTGCAACAATAAACACAGTACAAGCAACACCACATTTTAGAAGATTCCCCCCATTGGAAACTGAACTGCACACTTTTACAAAATCAGGACTATGTAGATTGCATAACAAAACTAATCTTCACATACACAAGCGATATACCGGAGGGTAAAGCGCGAGAACTCTGGGAAACACTTAAACAAACTATACGAGAGAGAACACAAACACTAGCAGCAGTAATACACAAGCAAAAACTACAACAAGAAAAAGTATTGGAAAATGCAATTAAGCTCTTACTACAGACAGACAAAAATTCACCACACATCATAGCATTACAGGAAGAATTAGATCTCCACAGAAATCATCGATTTCAGGGGGCTTTACTGCGAACAAAGTTACAAACTATAACACAAGAGATACCGAGTAAACAATACCTAGCTTTAGAACAAAACATACAGCGCAGCAGACAAATAGGCCAGATAATTGACAGGGAAGGAAATATACAAGTGGAGCCACAACAAATAGCCTTAGCCTTTGAAGATTATTACAGGAACCTTTATACAGAGGAAAACACACAGGCGCACGTGCAAGAACACTTTATGAAATTCACAAAAGAACTCACAGAGGAACAGAAACTAACACTAGATACTGAATTAACACTAACAGATATAACACAAGCGGTTCATGGAATGCAGAAGGGCAAATCGCCTGCCCCTGACGGTATTACTGCTGAATTCTATCAGTTTTTCTTTCCTCTTCTAGGTCCCCTTTTACTAGCAGTATTCTCTGAATCTTTCCACAAACATGAACTCCCATCCAGTTTCAACACGTCTTACATCACTCTTATTCCGAAGGAGAACACTGACAAGACAATTTTAAAGAGTTACAGACCTATCTCGCTTTTAAATGTAGACTACAAGATTTTAACAAAGACTTTGACAAATAAATTGAAACCAGTAATGGCATCTCTCATTCATGAAGACCAGCAATGTAGTGTACAACACCGGAATATCCAGCAAACCACACACTTCATAAGGGACATCATCAACTACACACATCTGAAAAACTGTCAGTCCTCAATTCTCTCTTTAGATCAAGAAAAAGCATTCGACAGAATATCTCACTCATACCTCCACAAAACTCTCTCACACTGCAACGTGGGAAATTATTTTCGGACATGGGTCAAAATTTTATATTTGAAACCGGAAAGTCGGATTCTATTAAACCATACCCTAACCAATTCTTTCAGGTTGACTAGGTCAGTGAGACAGGGATGTCCCTTGTCCCCTTTAATGTACGTTGTCGCTCTAGAGCCACTTCTAGAAAAGATACGACAGGACGACAATGTCAGGGGTACGTTCATACCAGGGAAGGGTGAACAAAAGCTGCTTGCTTATGCGGACGATACCATTTTCTTTCCGACCACTGAAAAATCTGTACGGATCATTTTGGAGACGTTCTCGTTTTTCGGCAAAGGGAGTGGGGCAAAATTAAACGTCCAAAAATCTACTATAATGGGCTTAGGCAAATGGAAAAATAAGGCGGATTTTCCATTTGACTTAACATCAAACAATCTTATAAAAGTGTACGGAATAGTCTTCCCATGTCAACCAAATCAGATACACAAAGACACTTGGCAACATCTAGAGAAGAAAATAACAGATATGTTACAGAGATACAAATACAAAACAACTACCATATTTGGTAGAAGTACCATTGTTAATACATATATAATTCCAAAAATACTATATCTGTGCACAATCCTAGATCCCCCACGTCAAACTGTCACAAACATAAACAAAGAGATTAGACGCTTTGTGTTTGGCAGCACCATCTACAGTATCAAACATACTACACTCATGCAAGACAAAAAAGATGGAGGTATCGTCCTCCAAGACATAACAACCAAAATACAAGCACTTAGGATCAAACACGTAGGTGAAATCCTACAACACCCAGAAAAACACCCTTTAGCACACTATTACATTGGAATTAGGCTATCTTCTTTAAAACCAATTAGGAATACATCCTCACATTAGTTTGGCACTCTCCCAACGTTCTACAAAACATGTATTTCAGCCATTAAAGGACATGAAAAATTACTACACAAGAAAACACATACAATCTACAGGCATTTAGTTAAATTACAAGCAACTCCGGTACATCTCAGAATTAAAAGAGGACATAGATATTTCATAAAAGATTATACCGAAATTTTCTCAAATATTCACAACAAGCAGATTACTCCAAAAGCAAGGGAAATTACATATAGGCTTGTTTACAGCATGACCCCAACAACAGAGAGAACAGCAAAAATAACTAAACAAATACTACAGTGTCAGCTTTGTAGACGGAACGTCCAAGAATCAAGAGCACATCTATTACGAATGCAACACAATCATGCCAACAAGAAACCTCCTACAAAACATCCTAAACACTCATTTGAAACAAAGAACAGATGTTTACAAAGCAATCATGATAAATTCCATTCCTTACTCCACACAAGACACCCACGCAAAGCTAAAAACAAACTAAAGAAACACACACTACAACTTGTAAATACACATTGCTTTGTATGAATTAAAACTTGGGGGGGGGGGGGGGAATTAAGGGTACAGTTGTCTGTGCCTTTTCTTATCATAATCGACCAAAACCAAAGAATGTTCCGAATGATATCTTTCAGTAGTACACTTGGTCTTGTCGGAGGACGGGATGACCCTTCTCAGTCCTTTGGCTAGGATCAGACGCATTTGCTGCACCCCCCCCCTCCGCAGTAGTGCGTCTGGTTTGGCCGGGATGAACAAACCACCTCACATAACTTCACCTTAAATGTGGGCCTAGTGGACCACTTTGAGAAATAGCTCACAGTGAGACTAAAGGTCCACACAAAAGAGGGGGAGGCGGGGGAACCAGCTGGTCTGGGGTAACCGCCAAACCCAAAAATTAAAAAAAAATTTTTTTTTAATTATATACGGATCTACACGCGTGGTATTACAAACAATAACTACAGAGTGTTGATCACAATGCCTAGAAGAAAGACCAATTGTCCGGCGTGTGGTCCATACAACCACTGGGCAAATAAATGTCCTTGTAGACGACCACCGATGACACCAACAGCAGCAGCAATTTGTGTACTGTGTACAAAGCCAAGAAGATTTCCCGCCACTCGTAACAGAAACTCCTCTACATGAAAAGATTGAACTGACACAAACCGTCAATAGTCAAATCAACACACAAGAAGACAGGAACACACAAGAAAATAACACACAAGGAAACAATCCAAAGAACGAAGACTCTGACGGATTTCATATCGTCGGTAATCCAGTGAAGAGAAAATCGGCAGACAGAATACTACTGAAGTCAAAACACAACGTTGCCACAGAAACAGGCGATCTATCACCGACTAGATACATAGGAGAAAAGAAGGAAAAAGTCAACGACAGTGTAGGCAAGATAAAGGAAACTGAACAAGAACAACAAGAGGAGAAACAAGTACAAGACGAAGAAGAAACATACATACAGGAGTCTCTGTGGTGAAGTGGCCAAGCCGATTGACTCTGGCTCCGAAGGTGTGTGTTCGATTCCAGGCCGCGCCCTTCGGTTCACGAGTGAAAATTTTCGGAGATTCGCGTGGGTCGTCGCTAGAGCTACGGAGTTCGTGCTTTCTGCAACGCTTCCTGTGCTGCGGAAAGAGACCGAGCCATATGGGATAAAAACCGGGTGCAATGAAGTCGACGTTGTCGACTTTTAAGCGACTTTTTTAAAACGAAGAAACATACAGCATGCCAGACACTCTCTTTGTAGACACCAACACAAGTGATCAGGACGAGGATTAAGATTAACCTCTCGCACAAACTTTTGCTACTAAAATTTGCTCTCCTATACGTGCCCATCATGGATAACAACTTTGCGTGTGAATCTATATAGTAATTATATCTTATTTAATTGTCTTTGTAAAAGTTACTGTCGTAAAATGTGTCGTCCCTGGGGTGAGGGGAATCAACACCCAGGTTCTTTTAAACCCAATATCATTATCTTGAGAATCTCCTAGCTTTCTGTCCACAACAAGCCGTCAGTCCTTGGATTTCTCTCTCTCTCTCTCTCTCTCTCTCTCTCTCTCTCTCTCTCTCTCTCTCTCTCTCTCTCTCTCTCTCTTACCACTGGACCATGCCCCCTCTCATTCTTTTCCAAAACATACTACACAACACTGGCTCTAACACAACAACAAATTAATTTAATAGAGAAAAGTGTCATGTATGTGCAAAGTGTATGTGTAGAATGTCTGTCGTATCATCTAGTGTGTATGTAGAGTCAGACCGAATAGCTCAGGAGCAAAGTCCGTTTCATCACTGTACTGGCCACACAACAGCACCATATATCAAGGACAGAAGACCTCACCCAAATGATGTGTCTCTTAGGCCAAGTGTCGACTTCCTCCGATAGCTCTTGGACAATCCGGATACTTGGTCATCAATAGTGGAAATCGTCCAATATTGACCACCAATCTAGCACACACAGTGTAACTACTCTGTTCATAAAAGTTCTGTGATCAGAGACTCCTAAAATAATATTACTGTCACTTTGGAAAACTAAATGATAGTATTTAACTGTTCATATATGAATTCCCCAATTGTAGCACACACTGTTGTAATGATAGGAATTCACCAACTGTAACACACACTGTTAATTTTCCAGGTGTGTTCCTGGTACAGGTGTTATTGTCAGTGTCTTTATTTTACTGTGATGTAAACTATCACTTAGGAAACATACTTATATAATCATCGTTTCCTGCTCAGCCGAGGCCAGGTTCCTGCAGACCCTCTGGGTTATGGGCCCAGTGCAAAAGCCTCTTAGTAAACTCTGCCTTCAATGCTCGAGCCATGACTTTTCTTCTAGCTGGTGGTAAAATATAGTGGAACCTGTTGAAGAGAGAACACACCTGGTGAGAGCAACCCGATTCCAACTTTTATTAGGTGAGTGTAGGCCGACGGCAGCACTCAGATCTATAACAGAGAACCAAACTCTGTCATAAGGCTGAGGAGCTCATCACATCGGTCTGAGTCATGGTATCACAGGATAAATTAACTTGTCAGTCGATCAATGACAACCAGGCCCGACATTATTTTGCTAACACAATTGACTCTTTTAGGGTGAACAAACTGAGGGAAATACGTCGGTACAGATTCTCTGCACCTGGTCAACAGTGTGTATGAGATCAAAGGGAGTCACGTAGAGTTGTCTACACACAGTCGACAGTTTGATGACAGGATGTTGTTCGAAAGGTGTGTACTGGCGACATTTGTCTACAAAACGGAAGTTGGTTGTTGCAAGTGATAGACAGAATGCCTGCTAGAGGTCAAAAGGATTCTGTAATGGGAGAAAGGTCTCTGGCTTACAGACAACCCGGATATTTGTTGGATGAGACAAAGAACTCCACAGATCAAAAGGAAACTTGACCGCTAATTGACTCTGGTTAGTCTGGAAATAGGAGGACAAAGCCAGATTCTGGACTGATTGGCATCTGGACTTCCTGGTGACTCACTCAAGCACCCATATAAAACCCAGTGCAGTAAACAGGTGGATGGAGTCGAGGAAAACATTCTGAAGTGTTAAAATTGGGGATAATTCCGAGTTGTGTTATATTAGAGGGACTAGCCTATCTTAGTAGTGATAGTTATCCACGGACATAGATCCAATCGGATTGCCTAGTTTCTCGAGTAACAACAGGAATAGACATATGGTAGGCAATTAATTATATCTAACTTAAGAGTATGATTAGGAATAGAGTACAGTACTGTGTGGCGGTATAATGTATTATAGGTGCCGTGATATAATGTATTATGATTAGTGATAGAATGTTCTATAAGTGCGGTGCTAGAAAGTATCATAAGAGCGTCGGCACTAGTATTCTATTGTGTGGCTTCAAGTAGCTTGTGTTATATATCATTTTACTCGGGAAGTTGAGGACAATGTAGTGGAATAATAATTAGAGAGATTAAGGATGGTTGAGAGGGAGGAGGGGAATGTGTAATTGTAGGATCTTCAATAGGGCATCTGCTGGGTTTCTACCCGTTCCTTTATTCTTTCCTGGTGTTGCCATGTCTCAGATCATATGATTGAGTTATTTGGCCGTATGACAGAGATCGGATCTCTGTTATAGATCTGAGTGCTGTTATTGGCCTATAATCACCTAATTACGGTCAGGACTGAGTTGCCCTCACCATGATGTTATCTGCTCTACAGGTTCCATGTACAGTTCCCATTGAGTGTTCCACGTGAGTGGGAGAGGATTTACTACGAAGAAGCAGTTTCAAAGTTTGACACAATGATGGCTCAGCATCTGAAGACAGAGGTTGCTGAGAGGCCGCTACATAGGGCTTATACCCAAGTTGGTTTGCGGGAACCTGGCTTCTGCTGAGTGGAATTGTATAAACAGAAGTGTTGTGGTTAATGAGTGATAATGTTCATCACCGAAGATTAATAACTCGCATACTAAGGATATATATTATATATATATATATATATATATATATATATATATATATATATATATATATATATATATATATATATATATATATATATATATATATATATATATATATACACACTTCTACCTATCAAACATTAATAGATTGTGTTCTAAAAGAGGGGAAAATGTTATAACCAGAAACTAATAAACAGTAGAGTTTCCCCAAGTGACATTTCAGTTAATTGGAGGACTATCAGTTCAAACAAATATTAGGAAACAGAGTAACTTCACCGTGTGGTAAAGTGAAGACCAAGATCAACAGTGTCTATCGGATTACCAGCATCCTGTTTGTTCGAGTGATTGGAGAAAGTCGTCATCTTCTGGGTGAGGTTCACTGTCAGGAAACAATGGTGCTGTTGTGTGCTAAGCACTATGATGTTACAGACTTTGCTTCTAAATCACTGGTCTACCATTAGAATACACGTCACACATTCTACACCTTATACACACACACACTTCTCCTACATATACTCTTTGCTTTAATAAATTTCTTGTTTTTATTTGTTGAAGCGAGAGTTGTCAAGTATGTTATGTTGGGGAAGAAAGAGAGGGGGCATGATCCAGGGGTGAGTAAGAGTGAGAGGAAGGTGTCTTCAGATTGAGGGAGTGTGTGGACGGAGTCTGCTGGATTTCTCCAGAATAGAGATATGGAATTAAAAATAATGTGGGTGTTGATTCTCTTCACTCCAGGGACGACACTAAAGTGGTAAAGAAGAACAAGTAACTAATATGACATTCATTCTTTACACACACACGACACATGGTAAGACAAGGAAAGACTAGAGGGAAAAGGGCAGAAACGCAGTATATACCCTACTGGAAGATCCTACCATTTGACATTTCCCCCATCCCCCCAACCATCCTCAAGCTCCCTAAATATTATCCCACTACATTGTCCTTAACTCACTGAGTTAAATGATATCTCACACCAGCTAGTTTAAGCTACGCGATAGGCTACTGTTGCCGACGCTCTTTTAATACGTTCTATCAACGCACATTACTACACTCGATTCCTAAGAATAATCTAATGTAGGTCTATTTAATTAATTACCATATATGTATTCCAGATTTAGATTGAGACTACGAAATCATACACTGGATAAATGTCCGCCGATATAAATCAACAATAGACACAGTACTCTCTCTCTCTCTCTCTCTCTCTCTCTCTCTCTCTCTCTCTCTCTCTCTCTCTCTCTCTCTCTCTCTCTCTCTCTCTCTCTCTCTCCCCAGAATCAAACTAGGAATATCGCACACGTCCGTATCGCTTCACAACATTAGGTCGACTCCCCCAAAGTTGTTTATCCAGACTGTTTCAATACGGTGTCTGAATGACGTCACAAAACTGTCTAGACACTAGGCGTCTAGAAGCTATTTTTTCTGTCCTTTTTCCAACTCGATGTAAACAACTGACTGGCTGTCCCTTTCATCTGGGAAATTGTCTCCGGTACTTCAAAAAGTCTTACCGGTCTGTGATCTAGAGAAATTCCCCCCCCCCCCCCCAACAAAAGATCTTGCCTACTTTTACCCAGACAGTCCGTCTACCACATCAAAGGATGGCTGCAGCCTGCAGACGATTGACACAACAGTCTTTCCTCGATCAACAACACATTAAAGAAATACGGCTGCTTTTAGACGTAAGGCGCGACATTCTGTCATCGATCGACAACTCCAAGATTTTATGTGACAGTTACAATGACTAGTAACTTAATTATTATGACTTTAAACATTTGTATTATACGTACAAAATTACAAAATTGCTCCAAAGGCGGCCAGAGGAAACGCTTTAACGACACTCTGAAAATCTCACTGAATGCTTTTGGAATTCATCATGACAACTGGGAGACTGCAGCCAGAGACCGAAATTCGTGGCGTGCATCATTAAACAAGGGTGCAGTCACTTGTGAAGCAACCAGGACTGCAAGAACTGTGAATAAAAGACAGAACAGAAAAACCACTGCAGGAAATCCTCCTCCAGAAACGTCAAGCAATCTTTGTCCACATTGTCAAAGAACATTTCGAGGCAAAATAGGCCGTATAAGCTATCTTAGATCTCACGGCTCCATACTTTCAACCCCACTGGATGAAATGAATGGTCATCATCATTCTTGATGGACAAACAACAACAACAACAACAACAACAACAAAATTAAAACACATTATCACACTTATAACCAAACTCAAACCAGACTTTATACTACTACAAGAAACAAACATATGTTCAAAAACTTTCGCACAACATATCACCACACAGTTAGACCTCGAACATTCACGCTTTATTGATTTATTTGGTTGTTTCGGGATTTCAGATTTAAAGATTGAGCACAACCCACAAGTGACAACGCTGATCGTATTCCGGTACGAACCTAAGGCCTTGTCCACGTCAATTTTGAAGCACTAGACTCGAGTTCCGCTCTCGTTTGAGCTCATCAGTAGTGCATATCCTTGTCCGGACCCGGAAACAAACCCCGGATCATTGGCATGTGACGCGGATGTGTAACCACTAGACCACGTGGCACACACTAGACGCAACCAAATTATCACACTAGAATATCACAACGTCACCCATCACCTACCAAACATTCATGCTTTAGTTTAGGCATACACAAAATCGGGTCAGGAGCAGCTATTATGCGGACATACGACAGGTGGGCTTTTATTAGATCACACACGGATGACCAGGGACGAATCTCCATAATACAGGTAGAGAATGCATGCACCATCAAATTACAATCATCAACCAAACTTCTACCAAGAATTAGACATCCTACTTACACAAGCATACAGATGGCAAAATGTTATCCTTGCATGGTATTTCAATGTTGTACTCCCAGTCCAATTAAAAGAGGTGTGGCCAAACAAGGACACTACGTAGGAAGCCAAAGAAGATTGTTAAACCAGCACAAAACTGGTGTCGTTAGCCGCTACACGCTGCGGGATCTGCTGAGGAGGGGATCCGAGCACCTATGGACTGAATGATTCAATGTGCAATGAGAATGATCTGTCGACTAACTAACTAACTAACTAGCTGTCATTTAGTTAGTTAGTTAGTCGCAGTTCCAACTTCACAGCAACGGGTCGTCCCCATTATGCTCCTTTCCTGTGCCAGTGAATATCATACAAAACGCTCCCCACTGCCCAATGTGAAAAGTTGTAAAGACAGGAGTCTCGACGAACAACATCCCGCACAGATACAATGTGCATAATGCCGCTGCCAGAATGTCAACACAATAGTCTCCCACAAAACACTCAGTTCAATTCTGATGGAATCTGCAGTCATTGTCCCATCTGGATGTTTCCTAGATGTTCACCCACACAGTCCACGAAATACAGTTCATCGTCGATGGCAGTGGCAGTCAACCAGAAGCCCAGCAGCCACACTTTCTGCATAAGGCAAAAACCGGTCAACTCTGGGACATAGCCATCTGCCATCGCTCCGAACATGCAGTCACGTTCCAAAATATCTCAGGCAGATTCAAAAGCATTTCACACGAAACTCACAGCTCACAGTGTCGCGCCACGCACTCACTCAGTAGCAGGGCGACGGAACCATCAAGCCTCCTTAATCGCCTCTTACGACATGCGTGGTAGGCTGCAGTGTTGCTATTCTTTGCTTCCCTTATGGGCCCCGGCAACACACGGGAGAGCTGTCCTTTATTACTGGGCATAAATCGCTTTATCTTTCCATCTACTGATTGCCTTTCCTTTTCACTTATATGGTGCGTATTGACCCAGGTTTCATCCAAATACACTTTGTCATAATTTTCTTTGCGCATTTCAATTATTTGACACACACACACACACACACACACACACACACACACACACACACTGAAACTTTGATTAACCGTCAGTTTCTGCTATCCGACATAGTCTTAAAAAATGCGTGATACAACAGAAAGAGCGCTATTTTCAATGTCGCCACTTCCTGGGCTTAACTTACAGTGTCTAACCTAAACAATGGGTGGAATAAACTCTTGCCTGAACCTTTTTATGATACTGAAGGAACTGAGACTGTTAGTGTTGACGAAATTGTGCAACTGTGCAACAATGTGGGACTAAACAGTGAAAACATTGCGCCAGAAGAAGAAACAGACTGGTTGGAATGTGACAAAATGGATGGAGGCTTTGAACGATGATGAAATTGTTTCTAGTGTGACTACCATTGAAGAAGAAGAAATTGATCATGATGAAGGAACAGTTCTTAACCAAAAACCTACAACTAGCCACTCAGAAGCAGAAACAATGTTATCAAAGTGCATCGACTGATTTGAAATTCAAGAAGAGGAAAATGAAACACAGATCCTATTTCAGTGTAAGATACGGAATATCGCCGCTCAGAAAGCTCGAGCCTCAAAGACACAGAAGGAGATGACATATTATTTTAAAGTAACGTAGCTTGATGGTGTTACAATACATTTATGTACATTACAATGGTTCCCCCATTGATATTTATGGATAATACATATGATATATAACTCTGCAGTATGCACCTGACTAGATGTAGCGAAATATTCCAGGCAATAAATGGTTTGCATCTTTTGTTTGTGACTACTGTGTTTAAACTTTCTTTTGCAAGCTGTCTAAAACAGAGTACAGTACCCCTGCCATCCGATATATCAACATTCCCAACAAGGACAACGCAGTTGCGACCGAGACTGACACTCGGACACACAGTCACCATAACCAACCTACCAACATCTGTGGAGACTCCTTCGCGCCAGACACCTACGTCGAGATGCTACGAAACAAAGAAATGAAAGCTCAAGTTCATAAAGCAAATAAGCCCAGACAAAGTCACCTATCTAAAGCAATGGCTGACAGAAAGATGGCTGCTCGAGATATAGAATGTGAGAAATACAGAGGCCTACCATACATCGATGACCCGGGCTATACGGAAATTAATACCAAAGAGGAACAAGACTTGCCTTCTGACAACCGATATCTGAAATAACTATTAATGTATAATCTACCTATTCATATGTAATATTATGTTTTTAAGAAAGTAATATTATTGTTTCATGTTTTAAATTTCATCTGCCATATTAAGTTTTTAGGGTAGTGCAATGTGGTAGTTTCCACTTGCTTTCCACATCCACATGACTGTCGACTGCCCCCTCTGAAAAAGTTTATCATCATCCTGTGCCTTGTCGGCTGGCGTGAGCCATCATGCTTCTCCAGAAATTGCGCCTACATTACGACTTCATTGCACCCGGTTTTTATCCCATATGGCTCGGTCTCTTTCCGCAGCGCGGAAAGTGTCGCAGAAAGCACGAACTCCGTAGCTCTAGCGACGACCCACGGGAATCTCCGAAAATTTTCACTCGTGAACCGAAGAGCGCGGCCTGGAATTGAACCCACACCTTCGGAGCCAGAGTCAATCAGCTTGGCCACTTCACCATAGAGACTCCTGTATGTATGTTTCTTCTTCGTCTTGTACTTGTTTCTCCTCTTGTTGTTCTTGTTCAGTTTCCTTTGTCTTGCCTACACTGTCGTTGACTTTTCCCTTCTTTTCTCGTGTGTATCTAGTCGGTGATAGATCGCCTGTTTCTGTGGCAACGTTGTGTTTTGACTTCAGTAGTATTCTGTCAGCCGATTTTCTCTTCATGGGATTGCCGACGATATGAAAACCGTCAGTCTTCGTTCTTTGGATTGTTTCCTCGTGCGTTATTTTCTTGTGTGTTATTTTCTTTTGTGTTCCTGTCTTCTTGTGTGTTGATTTGACTATTGACGGTTTGTATCAGTTCAATCTTTTCATGTAGAGGAGTTTCTCTTACGAATGACGGGAAATCTTCTTGGCTTTGTACACAGTACACCAATTGCTGCTGCTGTTGTGTCATCGGTGCTCGTCTACAAGGGCATTTATTTGCCCAGTGGTTGTATGGACCACACGCCGGACAATTGGTCTTTCTTACAGGCATTGTGATCAACACTCTGTAGTTGTTGTTCGTAATACCACGCATGTAGATCCGTATATTGGGAACATCCTTTGTTTTGATCTATTATGATAAGAAAAGGCACAGACAACTGTACCCCTAAAAAAATTATTATTTTATAAGAATATGTCAATCAATACCTATGGATTGTTCTTACATTCTATAAATAATTATCGCCATTAGGTCAATATAGGTTTTAATAATTATAAATTATACAAGATATGTTCAGAAGTTTGATTAAATTATTACATTATTTGAAGATTTTACATAGATATGCTCTAACACTTGTAGTTTTCTTTAAAAAATAGCAGCATTTATATGAAGTTTAAAATCTCGAATGAAAACTCTTAGATATCTTAGAAATTTTTTCAACTAGAATTATTTCCCCTACTATACAAAACATGTATTATGTCCCTTGATTTTTTATTCGATAATTTGTTAAAGAACCCTGCCTACGATCTTTGGTGCGCGTATAGCATATTTTATTGGTAGCTCCACAATTATACAAGCCAATGGACACTCGAGGATGACGAGATCAATATCACGCCGACTTTACTTCCCAAGACAATGCCTGGAAGCCATTTTAGACTGGCTCTACCTAGAAGCAGTTGCCAATTTTCAACATCTGCCCCGATGGCAAAACCATAACAAAAATAAATTTAGAGTAGGGACATGGAATGTTGGGACATTAAATTAGTTGGAAAAGTTGGAACAATGTTTTAAGAGAAATGAAAAACATAAAAATGAATATACTAGGCATAAGTGAGATGAGATGGGAGGAATCGGGCAAAATTATAACCGACAAACACACGATAATTTTATTCAGTAGGGGTTACATACGAAAAATGTGTAGGAATGATATTTGATTTTTTTTTTTTTTTTTTTTTAAATTAATTAATGGATACTGGTATATTTCAGATACAGTTATTAGGGTAAAAATCAAAGGCAGACCAATATATATAAATATTATACAAGTATGTGCACCAACAACAAGTAGTAATGATGAAGAAATAAAACACTTTTACAATAAGGTAGAAATGGCGATAGCTCAAATTGGTTCACAATAAATAAAAATAATGCTGGGAGATTTTAATGCAAAAGTAGGAAAAGGGAACATTGTGGATATAGTGGGGAATTATGGTTTGGGAAGTGAAAGAGGAGATAAACTAATAGAATGGGCAAATGTTAATGATATGATAATTGGAAACACATGGTTTAATTAAGCACCATGAAAGACGACTATACACATGGAAAAGTCCTGATAATAAAATACGCAACCAAACTGACTACATACTTATTAATAAAAGATTTATTGATAGTAAAAGATAATCAGTGGTCTGGCTGATGTCTGGCTGAGTGGTCTTGAGGTATGATGTCCGCTTCGAGTGCTGGAGGTCCCGGGTTCAATCTCCGGTAAGGGCCGGGATATTTTTACGTGGACTTCTAGTAACAAATTTTCCCTGGTCTCTGAGTAGTGAAATCGGACGTCCGTGTGTACTCTTGCGCATGTAAAAAAATACCTTGGCAGTTGGAAATCGAAAATGAGTAGCCCAACGGCGCTGCCCGGGCAAAATTTTAGTTAAAAATCTACCCAAAGTATTTCAGGATCCTCGCAGGTGTTACGGAGTTCGTGCACTAAGCTGAGATTATCCAGACTCAGGCTTGAGTTAGGAGTATGATCCGACGACTAAACTAAACTATCTTATAATAAAAGATTTATAAATGCGTTTATTAATGTAAAAACAATGCCTGGTGCTGAATGTAATAGTGATCATGTACCACAATGTAGACAAATAAAACTAAGATTAAAGAGAGAGGGGAAAATGGTTAAGAACATGAGACTTAATAAAGAGATTCTGAAAGTAGATAAAGAGATTCAAGAGCAATACTGTGTGACTGTGAAAAATAGGTACTATGGAATAGCAAAAATGCAGAGTATAAATGAACAATGGGAAATGTTAAGGATCTCCACTCATCACACTAGCTAAGAAATATTACTGGAAAGAAGCCAGAAAGCTACGGAAAAATGGATGCCTGAAGAAATCTTAATGCTAGTGGACAAAAGAAAACAGAATAAAAATGACAAACAAGAATATACTTAGATAAATAAAGATATAAGAGATAATATATCTTTAGATAAATATCTCCTGCAATATCAAAACTTTGCCTATGGATTTATTTAAATACGGGAACCGTCGCCGGAGCTACGGAGTGCGTGCTCTGCGCTTGACACATCCCTCAGAGGCTAGCGAAGAGAGGGTGAGGAGGAGAAGTCGAGGAAATGGTGTGAGAAGATAGCATAGAAATGGGAGGGCAGGCGCCAGGAGAAGAAGACGAAAGGTGGAGAGACTAGGTTTCAACTATGTAAGAGTGGGATACTGGAATTATCGCAGTGCCAAACAGAGAGGTACTGTATTGGAGAGACTAATATGTGATCTTGATGTCCTCATGCTCCAGGAGTTAAATACAGACAAATACCATTGCCCTGGGTACGCCAGTTATATAAACCCTACTGGGCAGAAGAGACATGGACAAGGTCTGCTGGTGAAGGAAGGAGTGAAGCATGTGGTACTTGACTTAAGCCAGAGGAATCACAGTGCAAGAGAGGTCCAGGGTATACAAATGGAGATTGGTGGCTTCAGTTGGAACATCATAAATGTATATGCCACAGTGGACTGTTTTGTCAGAAAGGAACACTGGGACTGGCTTAAGGAACTGGAGGAATTACCAGGTGATAGGCTACTCATATGTGGAGACTTCAATGCAAGGAACAGAGATTGGGACAGTAGTGGAGATAACCGACAGGGAATTGCCCTTGCGGGTGCCATGGTGGACTCCGATGTGGTCTGCATAAATGATGGTAGGCCGACTAGAATGGCAATGAGGCCTGGCGATGCAGACACAGCTATTGGCTTGGCACTTGTCTCCCAGTCATCAGTCCTTGATATAAAATGGACTGTTTTGAATGACCATGGGAGTGATCAGATGCCATGCTCAGTCCTGATCTCTAAATTCAGGAAAGTTAAAGCTGTGAGAGCGCGCAAGACCTTTAGGTGTGAGTGGACCGACTGCCTTCTTGGACGCCTCAGACATGAGGCATGTAACAGGACTGTTAAAACTCCTTTTTTGCATCCCCCATGGTGGACCCCAGAAGTAGACCATGCTTGGAAAGCAAAGAGAACTGCAGTGAAGCAGCTAAAGAAAGTGCGACAGACACCTCGAAGCTCGAGAGGAAGTGGACACAGCGGAAAATGTCAAGAAAGACAAGGTGGAGGTTTTCAAACGCTGTGCTGCAGAGGCCAGAAAGGCCAAATGGGAATGTTTCGTGCAGGAGATTGGAGGTGATAAAACACTGCGAAAATTCTGGAAACTGCAAAGACAAATGCAAATAAAAGATCGGCCTATGACAGTGGGAACAATTGATAGAGATGATGGTGTGCGCGTGACAACAGACAAAGAGAAAGGGGATGCTTTTCTCCAGAGATACGACTTTATCGTCTCCTATCAATCACACACAAAATCTAATTTTAAAACATTATTATTATACGACGGCCACGCACTCCAGTCTGCACCCAAAGGTAGACGTCGTGTAGCACTGCCTATGGGAGGGCTGTGCTAACTACACTATACTACAGTCTAGTCCCCCATTTGTCGAAATCGACAAGCGTCCACACCCTAAGCTATAAAACGCGAGTGAGGGGACGTGTGTGATTAACCGGTACCAATTCGTCTATTGACTTGTAGCTATAATCTCACTTTTTTTCATCTGCTATGTCATCAGTCCTTGTTACGTTGATAGGTGAGGCTTTCTGCCTTGGTAGTGGTTGACGTATAAAACCGTATCAGTTTCCTTTCCTTTGTCGTGACGGTTATGTGTAATGTCAATGTAGGCTATGATCGCTTCATGCAGTAAGGAATGCATGGGGAGAAAGCCAGAACAGAGAAACTGCATTCCATTTAAAAGATAACTCCTGAGGCTGATGCTCGATCCCTCATCAATCTTCACTTTTCCCGCATTTCTCTACCTGGATCCTTATTGTCACATACTTATTTCTTCCTCCACCAGCTACGTGTTTACCTGGGGTTTTCAGTGGACCGCCCCTCTCCCCCTCCCCCCCCCCCCCCCGCTTTTCACCTAAATGACCGCGCATCCTTGCACTGCTGAAAAAAAACAAACTCATAATAATTATTATCCGCTCTTATACCAGCAAGCCATTACTCTCTTTGGGCAACATTCACTTTCAAATTATTATCCTAGTTGTGGCTGACACAGTCACAGGATTATTAATCTGAGCCAGGCGATGGACCCTAATATAACTTCTCTTCTGATGTTGAACTGGGTAGGTCTAAAGGTAGAGTAGAATGAAATCGTCCTTCACACATCTATCTCTTATTTCTTGATTGATTGATTGATTGATTGATTTAGGAATCGACATCACAGCATTCGGGGCATTCCCATAAGCGCACCGTCCCCATCCTCAGCAGCCAGCGAAGAGTTCCAACACTAATAGTTCCAATAGCAATCTGATTATAAGACCGTCTCGCCTTTCCTCTGAGCGTTGATTGTCGGCCAGATCCCCTCGTCACTCCTCCCTGTCTCATTCTTGCCAGACCATGGTACTACATTTGCTCCTCCGAGGTGTACACGTGCTCCCACAAGGCCGCAACCATGTCTGCCTTGTCATGTATCAATACTCCACCAAGCTCTGCAGAGCCAGCCAATCTGTCCGCCTGTTCATTTCCCAGCACACCGGCATGCCCCGGAGAAAAGATCCAGGCGATGCTTGTCACCCGTGACCTGCAAAACGAAGCAAGCCTCTCCGCACGAAGCCTGCCCGTCCTCACCCTCGTCAGCATGCTTTCTGAGTCAGTTACAATCACGATGTGTGTGTGTGTCGTATTCTCCATCCAGCGGAGAGCCGCAGTGACTGCCTCCACCTCCATTCTTAAGCTGGATGTTGTGGTATCAAATGCCAGGCTCTCCTGCACCAAACGTCGACTATTAGCTTTGGCTATGAACCCCCAGCCACTTCTCTCACCTCTTGACACCGAACCATCTGTGTAGATTATCACATCACCCGAGTGAGCATTGTCCTGAATTAGTTGCTGGATTTCCACATCCGTGACCCCTGCTGGCCACTCCCTGCACTCCCGGCTTAATGTGATTATAATTCTGCACAAGTCTGATTGCTCCGCTGGCACTCTGACCCACTCCTCTCCTCGCCTAATGTTCTCCAAGGGGCACACCTGTCTGATCGTATCCTCCGCCTGAGCCATCCATGATTTCCCTCTTATCAGTCGCTGATCCTTAACTGCGTCCAGCGCCTCATGCAGTAGTGGTCTGTGTCTGCAGCTACTCTGAGGTATACCTTCGCCTTCATCACCTTGAGCCTACCAGCAACAGTCGGCAGACCAAGGATGTAACGCATACACACTACTGGGGTGTCTCTGGTACATCCCAGAATGACCCGCATAGCTTCGTTCTGTATGCGCTCTAACTTCACCAGCTGACTCTCTGAGACAGTGAGCAGCCCCAATCCATAATAAATTACTGAGAGGATCAAGTGCTGGTATAGTGTAAAAAGCATTCTCTGCTCTGTGTCCATTGCAGCCATAGTTTTAAGTGCAATGAGTCCCTTTTGAGATCTTGTCACAACCGTCTCCACATGGTCCTTGAAGGAAAGACTCCTGTCAAATGTGATCCCCAAATACTTCAGTTTGTTCTCTCTGCTGACATTTCTACCATCTATCGCGAGGCTTGGGACATCAGCTCTCACAATCCTGTTGTCTAGAGAGCACCACAAAACAGCCGCCTTTTCCGGGTGGATGACAGCACTCATTTCTGTGCACCAGTCAATCATGTTATCTACTGTTGCCTGTAACTCCTGGGCTGTTTGCTCCCTATCTCTCCCCTGCCTATATGCAAGAATATCATCTGCAAATGTTAGTATTCTTCCAACCCCTGGTGCTTCTAGGTTTGCAATCTTGTCAGGATCTCCAATAAGGCCTTACAAAGGCCTTATATTAGTTAACTATAGTCTAGTAGGGTGACACCAGACAGGAGAGACACCGAGTACTATTAATAGCCTCACTAGGAGACACATTTGTGTCAGACCAGAGGTAAACGAGTACAGTTGAGCGAGGGCTTTCCCCAAGCTTGTCCTTACGAGTAACCGTGAAGTACCAGGTTACTCGAACTCACAAGCCAGCGTGCTGGCAAGACCATGCACGCAATAATAGCTACTGCACGGAGGAGAGTGTCCGTGCTTGTCCACGCAATGTGTAGCGTGTGGACAGACTGACTGGAGACGGTAGAGAGAGCAGACGTATCCTTGACCAACGCTATAGTTTCTAGGCAATAGGCAAACATAGGGCTGTTCATTTAGATTGTGAAATACTAGCATCATCTATCATCACGTTAATGCATTCATGTTGTATATGATGATGAAGTAAAACGCTCGTAGAGCCATTCACATGTCGGCTCTGAATAAATTGCATTCCTTTCGCAAATGTCACGAGTTGTTATTTCGTGCGGTGCGAAAGTAGGGGAGTCTTGAGAATCTGCAGCGCACAAGTTGCTGACAGGCAAGACCCCGAATTGGTGTCAGAACACAGCGGACCAACGCCAGCAGCACAATTGCTGTCAGATTACAGTGAGGCAACGCTTCTGAGCAGGCATTTGTTGTAATAATTAATCAACAATTAACGCCAGCATGATAAACCACTGAATGAACGCTAGCTATCGATTGATATTACAAAAGTCTGAACCAACATCAGTTCATTGCACGATTCAACATTATTGCTTTGTGATATATTTAAAAGTAATGCAAATTTGTTTCTATACATGCCATAATTAAATTTTTTGTTGTGATAAACTTTACGATCAGCAATTTGTGAAATGTCAACCACAATTGAAGCAAATTAAATCGCTAAAGTGTAAAATTCTACAAATATTAATTTAGAAAGTGTGTTATTATACTAAAAGCAATTGAAATGTATAAAATCATCAGTGAACATTACCATCGTAATCACCGTGTACATTTCATTGCATGTGATACAGCCATCAGTGTCACCATTCTACGAAGTCAGTAAATAGATTAGCGACGAACTGCAGCCTAGAACGAAGTTACGCCAGAGTCAAGCAGCGAAGACAAGACGACATCGACGGTCATACGACTAATCATCTCACTTATCATCTAACAATCATTCAGACGATCATATCATTCATCCATTAATACCATTTATCACTAGTTATCACATTTTCATTCATCATTCGCATGAAATTTGAGATTGTATTGACAACTTAATGGAATATGAAATATTTGATGAAATATGATGAAATATGAGCTTATATTGACAACTTAAGCGTGTATCTAATTTTTGCTGCTCTACTAACCAGAAGCAGCCCTTGTGTGATCAAGTCAAACCAGTGTGTAAGTGTGAAAGACAGCGGTGGAACATCCCAGTACCGTACTTTCCAAAGAATTAGATGAGTATATTTTCCGAATATTTTGGTATGCTCTAATTTAATCATGCATCTTCTTTTTTAGTAAAAGGATGTACACTTACTAACACATTATGAACATTATTGTATTATCCTTTTGAACTAACATTACGCCACAAAATGGCGTCACTAAATGAATGTATCCAGGCGGGCATCGCAATGGGCCACACTGGAGATAAGCTAGAAAAATGGGCGGATCAAAAATATAAAGAAGAAACAGAAAGGAAAATTGCTCTACAGAGAGAAGAAACAGAAAGAAAAGCTGCTCTTGACAGGGATGAAAGAGCATTAGAAAGGCAGCATCAAAAAGAAATGACAGAGATCGAGGAAGCCACAAAACTAAAGATGAAGGGAATGGAGGTAGATTCTAACACACAAATAGCCTCTAGCAAACAAAAGAGCCAAGAAGAACAGAACAAATTTAATAAGTACAAGGGCCTTATCAAACCATACAGTGTAGGTGATTCAATCAGCGCATGGACTGAAAACATAGAGTTCCAGCTAAAAACACAGAAAATACCTTTAGAGGATTGGGCAATGATTTACATGAGGAACCTGAGTGGGGAGCCTTTAAAAGTAATAGAATCCATACCCCCCTCTGCTGTGTGTCCACCGTGACGAGGTAGAGGGGCTTGTGCGTCCCAATGACCCCAAGAGCTATGCCGACGGTAGCACAGCTACTGGTAGGGCCACCCATGTCGGACAGGTCAAGGGAGAGGGACCAGACGAAGAGACACACTAACCTGCAAACCTGCTGCCTTGTAGGTAGACTGGGGACAGTCAAAGGCTAGGGAAAGCACCCCAAATACATGCTTGTCGAAATCGGATGTACTGAGCCACAGGCTTGACAAAGCAGTGCAACGTGAAACCTGCTGCCTTGTAGGTAGACTGGGGACAGTCAAAGGCTAGGGAAAGCATCCCGAATAAATGCTTGTCGAAATCGGATGTACTGAGCCACAGGCTTGACAAAGCAGTGCAACGTAACTTAATTCATGATGTCACAAATCAAAATTAATCGATATGGTGCTAATCCCGTGAAGTCCCATCAGGCGGTGATAGTGCCGGGCCCCCTGCCTCGAGGGGGTCCACCCATGACTACTGGTGGTCACCTTCCCCTGTGCTGTGGAGTCAAGGCACAGAGGAGTAGGTTAAGAGCTATTGACCAAATACCCCGGACACTCAACATACTACAGTGGAATGCCGAAGGAGTTTACAAGAAGAAAGACTCCCTAACACAGCGTCTTCATAAAGATAGAATAGATGCGGCATGCATTCAAGAGACACACCTCAACGCCAATCGCAAATTCTCAGTCAGAGGATATCAGGCCACACGTTTCGACCGCGAAGGACACAAAGGAGGAGTTCTAATACTTACACGAAATACAATACCTTGCAGCGAAGTATCTGTGATCTCTGACAACCAAACGGAAATTATAGGTGTTGATATAATGATAAAGGACGTGAAAATAAGAATCTACAATCTGTATAGCCCAGCAGATAAGGACCTTACACTCTCAAACATGAAAATAACTGACACAAACTGCATTATTGTCGGAGACTTTAATAGCCGTTCAGAAAGATGGGGATACCCAGATACTGACAAAAGAGGAGATGAATTGGAGGACTGGGAAATAGACTCAAATCTCCATCTACTCAACAAAGCGGATGACACACCGAGCTTCTACTCCAGAAGATGGCTTACCACTTCTACTCCAGACTTAGCTTTCTGCACAGGAGACATCCTCCACAAAATCGATCGTCATGTGCTGGACCAATTAGCAGGTAGTGACCACAGACCAATCAAGCTTGAAGTGAATATGGAGTATGTTCCACAGGAGCAAAAGCCCTTGCCCCGCTGGAATTACAAACGAGCAGATTGGGACAGATTTGCCATACTAACAGACAAATATTGTGAAAACATAAATACACGATATGGCAACATAAAGCAAATGGTGGAAAGTCTAAACAGAGCGATAATACAGGCAGCCACTGAGTCCATTCCAAGAGGAGAGAGGAAAAATTACAAACCATACTGGACTGAAGAACTACAAAGTTTGGAGGACAAAGTTGAAGATGCCAGGAAGACAGCAGAGAGAGAACAAACAATTGAAGCAAACATCTCTCTCAAAGCCATCTCAGCAAAATATAAAAGAACAGTAAATCAAACAACAAGAGATTGTTGGAGGGAAAAAACAGAAAACCTGAATTTTGACAGGGATGGAAACAAACTATGGAAACTAGTGAAAGCCATGAACAATGAAGGACCTAGAAACAAACAAATAACAATTAAACAAGGAAATGCCTTGCTTACAGGCAAAAAGGCTGCAAATGCACTAATGGAACACTATGCAAATGCAAACCACATTGATATTACAACCGAACAGAAGAAAGCAATCAAAGACAAACAGATACATCATAGAAATACAGAGACAGCAGCAGAATATATGATGGCAAATCTAACAATGGAAGAAATGGAACAGGCAATGAATACCCTAAAAATGAAGAAATCACCAGGAAAGGATGGAATCACAAATGAAATGCTAACAGGACTAGGCACCAAGGCAAAGAAGAAACTACTAGCAGTCCTAAATAACAGCTGGAAGAGAGGAATAGTCCCACAGGCATGGAAGGAAGCTATACTAATACCAGTCCCAAAGAAAGGAAAAGATCTGGAAGAACCAAATGGCTATCGACCTATCAGTCTACTGAGCTGTGTAGGAAAATTAATGGAACGCATTATCAATGGCAGGCTAACATGGCATCTGGAAGAAAACAAACTCTTAACACCACACCAAGCAGGATTCAGAAAATACAGATCCACTGAAGATCAAATAACCTATATAGCTCAGGAAATAGAGGATGCCTTCCAAGAGAAAAAGCACACACTAGCAGTCTGGATAGATTTAGAAAAAGCATTTGATAAAGTATGGAAGGAAGGACTGAAAGTAAAACTGCAAAACATGCATGTTTGTGGAAAAATGTATAAATGGATCAGCCACTACCTTGAGAACAGAACTGCCAGGACAAAAGTACAAGGACAAACAAGCAAAATGATGCTGCTGGAGCAAGGTGTCCCCCAAGGAGGAGTTCTTTCACCAACATTATTCCTAGCATATATAAATGACATCACAGAAAATTTTCCAGCCAGAGTACACACATCCTCCTTTGCAGATGACCTAGCCATATGGACATCTGAAGAATATATTAGTACAGCTAACAGCAGAATACAGCAAGCCTTATTAGCGCTAGAGGACTGGTCAAAATCATGGCTAGTGAAGATAAGTGAGGAGAAAACAACATGCACAGTGTTCTCCCTCTCAAATAAAACTCAGCAACCTAAGCTGGTATTGAATGGAAAAATATTGCGCCATGAAGAAAATCCAAACTATCTAGGAGTCACCTTTGATCGTCGCCTGACATGGAAGACACAGGTTGAGAAAAATCGAACAAGAGCAAGGCAGAGAATGGCAATCATGAAAAAGCTTGCTGGTACAACGTGGGGAGCAGATGAGAAAGTTCTCAAGAAGTTATATACTGGACGGGTGAGGCCAGTACTGGAATATGGCATTGCAGCTTGGGCAACAGCAGCTAAGTCAAACTTTAACAAAATAAGTAGAGTCCAAAACCAAGGAATGCGAATCATAACTGGAAGCCTGAAGACAACGCCTATTAATGAACTAGAAAAGATCACTTGTTTACAACCAATGCAGGATAGAAGAGATAGCAGAGCCCAGCAACAAGCAGAAAAAGTTAGAAGATTGACAGACCACCCTATGTACAACAGATTTAATGGTTTTGGAAAGGGAAGACTGAAGCGTAGCAACTTTGTAGAAACTGCAAAACGAAGGATTAGGGCCGATCCTATACTTAACATATCAACAGTCAAGCCCATACACAATGAACACAACTTCCCAGCTTGGAGACAGCAGCAACTGCCTGAGATGATAGAAAACATTCCTGGTATTGAGAAAAAGAACACTCAGCATGAAACCGAAAGAAGAGAAATAACCCTAAACTACATAAAAGAACATTACCCAAGCAGGAATTGGACCCATGCATATACAGATGGATCAGCCAAAAATTCAATAGAGAATGGAGGAGGAGGAATTCTCCTAAATTTAAAAAATGGAGTGAAAAAAACACATTCAATGGCAACTGGAAAATTTTCAAGTAACTTCAAAGCGGAGGTAGAGGCTTTGAAAACTGCAGCAAAAATGCTCCTGATGGAGGAAAATAAAGAGAAGCAAATAGCTATCTTCACAGATGCAAAGTCAGCTGTCTCAATACTCAAGAGCAATAACAGCACAGAACTAACTGACCTAAGAGCAGCACTCCATGGTCTATGCCAGAAATCCAAAAAAGTTGTAATACAGTGGATCCCATCACATTGCAGTATACCTGGAAACGAAGAGGCTGACAGACTGGCAAAAGAGGGCGGACGACTACCACAGCCTGACATAGACATAACCTATAATGAGGCAAAGAGGTTGATAAAAAGCACTTATAGAACCAAATGGGAATCTGAGCATCCAGGCCATCAGAAGGATGATGCATATTACAAACTCGACCGAAGAGAACAAGTAGCAATCTTCAGACTCCGCACAGGACATAACAGGCTGAAATACCACTTGTTCAATAAACTAAAGATAGGAGATACTGATGAATGTAATTGTAGAACTGGAAAAATGACAGCAAAACATTTGCTGCAGGATTGCCCAACGTATGCAGAACAGAGAAAGATATTTTGGCCCACACCTGCTTCATTTGAGGACAAGCTCTATGGAGATATCAACAAGCTCAAGTTGACCGCAGCTTACTTTAACTACATACAGGTTGACATTTAAAGGTGCATGAAGACCCAGAGGCATGAAATGAAATATTGCTTGGATAGCAAATCCATTATGTGGAAAGTCCAAATCGAAAGCTCGCTGTGTGGGCTTCATAAAAGGTGGAAAAGTGTCCTAGTGGCACGAAATGGAATATTGCTTGATAGCAAATCCATTACGTGGAAAGTCCGAATCAAAAGCCCATTGTGTGGGCTTCATAAAAGGTGGAAAAGTGTCCTAGTGGCATGAAATGGAATATTGCTTGGATAGCAAATCCATTACGTGGAAAGTCCGAATCGAAAGCTCACTGTGTGGATGTCATCTGCAGACTGCATACTTCTGGTTTCCGGAAGAACAGCCTATGGTGAACGGAAGGCCCAATATACGGAAGTGAGGCTAAGCAGCCATGTGCAGGACGTGACGATTCCTTGGGTGAGCCCAGTACCAGAGCGCTATGTATCGGCTCTGCAAGTATGGAAGCCTCCTTGGATGGCGGGGAATGCCCATGGTCTGCCCCTGCCTTCCCTTGAGGGCTGACCAGGATCTTTGGCTGTTCTATATGGACCAGCTGGGATGGGGGATAACACCACAACAGTGAGAGTCAAACGTCCTAAGAAACCCCCGGGAAGGTTAACCCGGTCAACAAATGCCCGCAGAAGTCGGATGTGTCGGCCTAACGGCGCAAGAACGCAGCTCTGCTGTAAACAGGCACAACGCAATCACATCCGAAAAAAAAACTCTGGATGAACGAAGAAGAAGAAGAAGAATCCATACCTACAGAGCTTAGAAACAATTACCAATACATACACGATAGGAAAATGCAACATTTTCTTTTGGACGCTACTGGGTACCAAATTCAATTCTCACAGATTAGGCCAAAAGCAACTGAAACCTTTTTAGACTACATCTCTAACGTGCAGAGCACATTTAAAAAGTGGACTAGAGCGGCTAAAGTAGGTAACAGCTATGAAAAACTAGAAGAGCTGATGGTAATGGACAAAGTCGTTTCTACTAATCCTACCCCTTTTGCAAAATTTTTACAACAGTCAGATATTGAGTCCATTCAACAATTAGAGAAACGGGGGTCAGCTTATTTTTCATCTAATCGGGATATATTTATAAATACATCACATGACACAGAAATTACAGCTTTTGCAGATAAAGTTCCTGATAGATCCTACAACCAGAAAGATTACCGTAAAAAGGACAACCCATATCAGAAACCACCTCGATGTAATTATTGCAATCTTTTTCATCCGGCTTATTCGATGTGTGATAAGAACCCCACATATCCATCACACCTAGAAGCAGTGTTAAAGAAGCAAGAAAGCAGAAGATCATCCTTTAAACGTGCTGTAAAATGTTATTTTTGTTCAAGTTATGGCCACTATAGCAACAGGTGTCTTGGGAGACAGAGAATGAAAGCAAACAATGCAGCACTCATCGATACATCATCAGACGATGAGAGTGACATTGATCCAGAACTTGCGAATGTTTTGCCAACGAATGAATGTCAGATTGTATCATTAGCAACCGATATTTTAGACTTTAAGAAATGTAAAGTATGCCATCAGTTTCATGCGGATGGGAGATTAAAATGTGGACACGTAATATCATGTTCAAATGAAGAAGCTAACGCAGCATGTGCCTCCAGAGGTAAACTTAAGTTCTACGATGCACTGGTCAATGGGCAACCATGCCAATGCTTAGTTGATAGCGGAAGCACTATACTGGGGTTAAGGAGAGAACTTGCTAGACCAGAAGATTATACGGGTGAATTTGTCAAATGCCGTACTTTCTCTGGAACCATCGAGAAATATCCACTGGCAAAAGCGCATATCAATACCCCGTTCCTTACCGGCACATTTACGTGCGCTATCCTCCAAGATCCATGTACGGATCTTATTTTGGGGTGCCTAGATGCATTGAAAGAATGTACAGACGACAACATAAAAACCTGGAAAGAAACACACATGGCCAACGCTGTAACTAAGTCAGATACAGAAACAAATTATACTGACTTGCAAAATGAAATGCTACAGCTATTAACACCAAGTGGTGCAGATACCAACACTACTCGACAAAAGTTGATCGAGGCACAAAGCACCGACCAAACAATCACACCGTATTTTAACTTGTTGTGTGAGCGAAAGAAAGTTTCTAAAAATTCTTCCTGGTACTTTAAAAAGGTTAACGGAATTCTCATGCGTTATTATACATATAATAACCATGAAATTCAGCAGACGGTGTTACCTATAAAATACCGACAAAATGTGCTAAAAAGCGCACATGAATCACCGTTTGCTGAACATTTGGGCTATCATAAAACGCGAGCCAGAATTCTATCACAATTTTACTGGCCGAAATTCAGTTCGGACAAAAAATATTTCTGTCGCCCTTGTACTGTTTGTCAACATCGTGTACGAAAGAAAAATCTTGTAAAGGCCGAAGTGCAACGGTCAGTAATAGCATCTAGACCACTTGATAGTATAGCCGTCGATATTGCTGGACCCCTAATGCAGGTGTCGAGTAATGGAAACCACAACTATCCAAATAAGGGTGCGAAAACGATTCACCTTAAACCAAACCAGAAGGTTGTGATTCGACTACCTGACAAACACAATATGTCACTAACATCTTGGCAAGAGCCTCTCATCGTTGAACATAAAATATCAGATGGCGATCATGAAATATCGATAAAAGGACACTTAGAGATATTTCATATCAACATACTGAAACCATACTTTTTACGACAAGAACAACAGACAGACGAACAAATTGCACCACCACCAAGCAATGAGACGACAGACATACACAACACAACTTCACTAGATTGGGCGACACACGAAAGCGACAACGCAAATACACGTAGGCAGAGAACAGCACACACAGCTAGCACCACAACAATATTGTACGAGACAGACGAGGACAAGATGAAATTACCACTTCCTACGGTAGATTCAACTACGACCAGTATTTCGACGGATATAAATAACATATGCAGTCATACCGAAGACAGGACAAAACAATTACTGAAACGTCGACAAGTCTTCGACAGGTTGCGATTGTTTGGCCCACAGCGAAGCCGTCCAAAGTAGAGTTGGGCATGGAGCAAATTGACTTCCTGGGTCATACCATCTGCAGGGGCCAATTGAAAACTGATGACAGAATCGTCACTAAGATTCTGAATTTAACAATGCCAACGACCAAGAAACAGGTCCGAAGTTTACTGGGTTTGGTAAACTACTATAGTAAATTCATTCCAAATCTGGCGGAAATCACCAGTGTTTTTTCTAACATCTTAAAAGCTTCGGCTAAGTTATCTGTAAAAGATGCAGGATTAATTAGTGCGTTATCAAAATTGAAACATTTTTTCAGCGTTCCACCTATCCTTCGTATGCCTAACCCAAAACTCACTTATTTCTTACGCACAGATGCGAGTGCCATATCCATATCTGGAATACTAGGACAGTTCTACGACGGGACGTTCCACCCCGTAATGTACGTAAGTCGCAAGATTACTCCTGCTGAATCAAAATACTCAGCATCAGAATTGGAGGGCCTCAGTTTGATCTATTGCGTGAGAAAGTTTCATAGATTTTTGGCAGGAGCACAGCTTGTAATCCAATCCGATAACTCTCCTTTGTCTGTGATGCAGTCTGGACATCCTACCAACAATAGAATTTACAGGTGGGCTTTGATTCTCCAAAATTACAATTTTACTATCCAGCACTTAAAAGGGAGATTAAATACGATGGTAGACATTTTGAGTCGTCCATCATCCATTCAAATACCTGATTTGCAGGAAGGGATCGACCGTTCACCACCAGAAACAGTGACACTGTAATGTTACATAACTCAGTGCAGTATGTGGTGATTAAGACATATCGTAAGTGCGTTATCATCGACAGATATATAACCTGTGAGAATATAACAGTGCTATGAGAAGTGTAACAAACAGACGCAGAATATAGTGGACCAACGCCAAGACCCCGAATGGCAGAATTAACATGCGCTGACACACACATAAGCTACAATAACATTCAGGTGTTAACTATGAACCTACATAAGATAGTAGGCAACTATATTTATACACTATCCTTGAAGGAGAGCATAAGAGACTTTGGCGGAATGAACTATGTTAGAATAGTCTACAAAGAGTATTGCTCCATCTTCACAACACAGAGGAGGACGTCGATTTAGTGTAATTAGATATAGAAATGTAACTGTGATATATTTATATTATTATTTTATGGACAGTACCTATAACTTCATTTTTCTATTAATTATTCATTTGCAAATTGTTTAAATGCATATATAACTTTATTTTCTTGCTTATTAGTTAGAAATCACCATCATTTAATTAATAACCCATTTATTAGAACATCAATTATAGAAATACAATTGTTAGATGTTATATTAGTTTATTACCATATAATTATAATCATTTATACATCCATTTATCTAAAATATCATTTCCAAACTAACCCATTTAGGAATTAATATCATCTTTTTCATAAATAACACTTTAAGGTAATTAACCCATTTTTCTTAAATGAAAGTAGTATTAGATTATTTCCCTTTAGGGTAATTTAGGTGTGTGTGTGTATATATATATATATATATATATATATATATATATATATATATATATATATATATATATATATATATATATATATATATATATATATAATGTGTATGTATTTGATGCTATGAAACATATTTTAATGACGAGAGAATATTTGAGTGAAAGAAGATATGAAAGTGAATGAAAGATGTATGCAAGAAGAATAAATGCGAGGAGAGAATGAAAAGAACTTAGTAAACATTGAGAGAAAGAGAGCGAGAAAGAGAGACAGCGGGAAAAAAAAATTTTCCACCGCTGCAAACGTCTTATTAGACTTGTCTGTGTCATCTGTGTATCCAATGTGTTGTCGAATTTTTTATGTGTGTTACAGCCATACTTTAGTAGAGTATATAGGGAATGTACTTTGAGCTTCAGAAAATGGAATTGTGGTCACAAATAATAATAAGGAACGTTTGTAACCACAATAAACCGATTTGCGGCGCTCGAAGGAACACACACATTTAGTACACTAACGCATACACATGTTAGAGATTTAAGTACATTGAAGTTTATTAGAAAACACGCAAACAAAACAGGAAAACAAACACATAAAAAGTTGCACACACCATTCATTTCAAAGAACAACAACTTTAAATTCAGGGGACACAATAACTTATTAGAAACCTAAAGGTAACAGTGAATATAGCTTTTCACATGCGGACGCGAGAAGGTGAACAGTAGAGCTGTGTGTATAGATTTGGAGGGGATATTAATGGGAGCATGAACACTGTGTGCTCATGTGTTGTACTCAGAATAGAGTCAACTTGTGTGTGGGTTGTCATTTCGGGCAATTGGAGGAACAGGTCAAGACGGAAGTCAATAGGTGATAGTCAAAAGACATAGGGTCAAACGACAGAAGCCAGGACATAAGTCATAAGACAACGGTTTCCGGTTCACTACCAATCCCAAAGATATCTATAGAACCAAATATACTGATACATGGGCTACTGAATTAGCCAAGTGAAAATATAAAACACTGTGAATAAAGGTAGAAGACAGTCGTTCTATCCCCAAACTAGAAAGTATAACTTATTGGAGATCTGACAAAATTGGAGCAACCAATTTTTTTGTGTGTGACCAAGAAGTGTTACAAACATAAGAAAAAGGAAAGTAACACTTCCCAGAGACGAGGGGACCCTGTCAGGATCTCCAATAAGGCCTTACAAAGGCGATATTAGTTAACTATAGTCTAGTAGGATGACACCAGACAGGAGAGACACCAGATACTATTAATAGCCTCACTAGGAGACACATTTGTGTCAGACCAGAGGTAAACGAGTACAGTTGAGCGAGGGCTTTCCCCAAGCTTGTCCTTACGAGTAACCGTGAAGTACCAGGTTACTCGAACTCACAAGCCAGCGTGCTGGCAAGACCATGCACGCAATAATAGCTACTGCACGGAGGAGAGTGCTTGTCCACGCAATGTGTAGCGTGTGGACAGACTGACTGGAGACGGTAGAGAGAGCAGACGTATCCTTGACCAACGCTATAGTTTCTAGGCAATAGGCAAACATAGGGCTGTTCATTTAGATTGTGAAATACTAGCATCATCTATCATCACGTTAATGCATTCATGTTGTATATGATGATGAAGTAAAACGCTCGTAGAGCCATTCACATGTCGGCTCTGAATAAATTGCATTCCTTTCGCAAATGTCACGAGTTGTTATTTCGTGCGGTGCGAAAGTAGGGGAGTCTTGAGAATCTGCAGCGCACAAGTTGCTGACATATACACGTTAAAGAGCACCAGTGAGATCCATGTGGCCGTCCCGGGGTTAAAATATGTGGCTCTGAGGTCCATGCACCCAGACGGAGAGCAACCCGACGAGAATTCAGGACGGCTGCTATCCAGTTCACCAACCAGGGATTGACCCCCTTCTCCATCAGTGCGGTCATCAAAATATCATATCGAACTCTATTGTACGCTTCCTCGAGAACAAACATTGCCGCCATCGTTTCCTGTCTACTCTGGAACCCCTCATAAACGTCAAATGCAAAAGTGGCTGCATTTGACCAGGTATCTTTTCCTGGCCTGTAGCTCCCCAGGCCTCTTGGAAGAAGCTTCTCCCTTTCCAAAAACTCTTGCAGCTTGACAGCGACTATCTTCTCTAGAACCTTCCCAAATGTATTTTGAAGGATGATGATTCTAAAGCAGCTAAGTTTTGAATGATCCTTGAATAGTTTTGGGAGAGGGATGAGATAGCTGTGCACCCAATCCTGCGGTACTGATGCTGTCCTAATGCTCTAGTTAAAGCAGTCGGTCATCTCCTCCAGGTCTGCATCGCTCAAACCCTTCATGTGGCCATACCTAATCCCATCGGGCCCTGGTGCCATGTTTTTTGCCTTTTTGAAAATGAGTTTAACATCTTCCACCCGTATGATGTCTTCATAATGCATATTCTTTGTGGTGCAGATAACTCCTCTCTAACTTTATCCCTGGTGTCTGCATTATTATGCTTGGTCAGCTCTAAACATCTCTGGAGAAACGCCTCCCCTTTCTCTTTGTCTGTTGTCACCATCATCTCTGTCAATTGTTCCCACTATCATAGGCCGATCTTTTCTTTGCATTTGTCTGTGCAGTTTCCAGAATTTTCGCAGTGTTTTATCACCTCCAATCTCCTGCACGAAACATTCCCATTTTGCCTTTCTGGCCTCTGCAGCACAGAGTTTGAAAACCTCCACCTTGTCTTTCTTGACATTTTCCGCTGTGTCCACTTCCTCTCGTGAGCTTCGAGGTGTCTGTCGCACTTTCTTTAGCTGCTTCACTGCAGTTCTCTTTGCTTTCCAAGCATGGTCTACTTCTGGGGTCCACCATGGGGGCTGCAAAAAAGGAGTTTTAACAGTCCTGTTGCATGCCCCCTCTCTGAGGCGTCCAAGAAGGCAGTCGGTCCACTCACACCTAAAGGTCTTGCGCGCTCTCACAGCTTTAACTTTCCTGAATTTAGAGATCAGGACTGAGCATGGTATGTGATCACTCCCATGGTCATTCAAAACAGTCCATTTTACATCAAGGACTGATGACTGGGAGACAAGTGCCAAGCCAATAGCTGTGTCTGCATCGCCAGGCCTCATTGCCATTCTAGTCGGCCTACCATCATTTATGCAGACAACATCGGAGTCCACCATGGCACCCGCAAGGGCAATTCCCTGTCGGTTATCTCCACTACTGTCCCAATCTCTGTTCCTTGCATTGAAGTCTCCACATATGAGTAGCCTATCACCTGGTAATTCCTCCAGTTCCTTAAGCCAGTCCCAGTGTTCCTTTCTGACAAAACAGTCCACTGTGGCATATACATTTATGATGTTCCAACTGAAGCCACCAATCTCCATTTGTATACCCTGGACCTCTCTTGCACTGTGATTCCTCTGGCTTAAGTCAAGTACCACATGCTTCACTCCTTCCTTCACCAGCAGACCTTGTCCATGTCTCTTCTGCCCAGTAGGGTTTATATAACTGGCGTACCCAGGGCAATGATATTTGTCTGTATTTAGCTCCTGGAGCATAAGGACATCAAAATCATATATTAGTCTCTCCAATACAGAACCTCTCTGTCTGGCACTGCGATAATTCCAGTATCCCACTCTTACATAGTTGAAACCTAGTCTCTCCACTTTTCATCTTGTTCTCCTGGCGCCTGCCCTCCCATTTCTTTGCTGTCTTCTCACACCATTTCCTCGTCTTCTCCTCCTCACTCTCTTTTCGCTAGCCTCTGAGAGATGTGTCAAGCGTAGAGCACGTGCTCCGTAGCTCCGGCGACGGTTCCCGTATTTAAATAAATCCATAGGCAAAGTTTTGATATTGCAGGAAATATTTATCTAAAGATATATTATCTCTTATATCTTTATTTATCTAAGCATATTCTTGTTTGTCATTTTTATTCTGTTTTCTTTTGTCCACTAGCATTAAGATTTCTTCATGCATCCATTTTTCCGTAGCTTTCTGGCTTCTTTCCAGTAATATTTCTTAGCTAGTGTGATGAGTGGAGATCCTTAACATTTCCCATTGTTCATTTATACTCTGCATTTTTGCTATTCCATAGTACCTATTTTTCACAGTCACACAGTATTGCTCTTGAATCTCTTTATCTACTTTCAGAACCTCTTTATTAAGTCTCATGTTCTTAACCATTTCCCCCTCTCTCTTTAATCTTAGTTGTATTTGTCTACATTGTGGTTCATGATCACTATTACATTCAGCACCAGGCATTGTTTTTACATTAATAAATCTGTTATTATAAGATAGTTTAGTTTAGTCGTCGGATCATACTCCTAACTCAAGCCTGAGTCTGGATAATCTCAGCTTAGTGCACGAACTCCGTAACACCTGCGAGGATCCTGAAATACTTTGGGTAGATTTTTAACTAAAATTTTGCCCGGGCAGCGCCGTTAGGCTACTCATTTTCGATTTCCAACTGCCAAGGTATTTTTTACATGGCAAGAGTACACACGGACGTCCGATTTCACTACTCAGAGACCAGGGAAAATTTGTTACTAGAAGTCCACGTAAAAATATCCTGGCCCTTACCGGAGATTGAACCCGGGACCTCCAGCACTCGAAGCGGACACCATACCTCAAGACCACTCAGCCAGACCACTGATTATCTTTTACTATCTATAAATCTGTTATTAATAAGTATGTAGTCAATTTTGTTGCGTATTTTATTATCAGGACTTTTCCATGTGTATAGTCGTCTTTCATGGTGTTTAAACCATGTGTTTCCAATTATCATATCATTAACATTTGCCCATTCTATTAGTTTCTCTCCTCTTTCACTTCCCAAACCATAATTCCCCACTATATCCACAATGTTCCCTTTTCCTACTTTTGCATTAAAATCTCCCAGTATTGTTTTTATTTATTGTGAACCAATCTGAGCCATCGCCATTTCTACCTTATTGTAAAAGTGTTTTATTTCTTCATCATTACTACTTGTTGTTGGTGCACATACTTGTATATTATTTATATATATATTGGTCTGCCTTTGATTTTTTCCCTAATAACTGTATCTGAAATATACCAGTATCCATTAATTAATTTAAAAAAAAAAAAAAAAAAAAAAAATCAGATATCATTCCTACACATTTTTCGTATGTAACCCCTACTGAATAAAATTATCGTGTGTTTGTCGGTTATAATTTTGCCCGATTCCTCCCATCTCATCTCACTTATGCCTAGAATATTCATTTTTATGTTTTTCATTTCTCTTAGAACAATGTTCAACTTTCCCAACTAATTTAATGTCCCAACATTCCATGTCCCTACTCTAAATTTATTTAATTTTGTTATGGTTTTGCATTCAGGGCAACTGCTTCTAGGTAGAGCCAGTTTAAAATGGCTTCCAGGTATTGTCTTGGAAAGTAAAGATGTCGGCGTGATATTGATCACGTCATCCTCGAGTGTCCATTGGCTGATATAATTATGGAGCTCCCATATTCCCTACGCGCACCAAAGATCGTAAGCAGGGTCTTTTACAAATTATCGAATAAAAAATCAAGGGACATAATACATGTTTTGTATAGTAGGGGAAATAATTTTAATTAAAAATATTTCTAAGATATCTCAGAGTTTTCATTCGAGATTTAAAATTTTATATAAATGCTGTAAATTTATATAACAAACTTACATGTTTTAAAACAGATCTATGTAAAATCTTCAAATAATGTAATAATTTAATCAAACTTCTGAACATATCTTGTATAATTTATAATTATTGAAACCTATATAGATCTAAATGGCGATAATTATTTATAAAAGACAGCTGATAAAAGACATACCGATGCCTAAAAGCGGCCCCATAGGGTACAGAGAATATCAATATCAAATGGAAAAAATGGAAAAGAAGCGCACCACACAGAAGACGAGAGAACAACGAGAAATCGAATGGGACACCCCACCAGAGGATTACTACTACTATCCGTACAAGGAGCCAGTATAATGACAGCACCCTAGCACAGCAAACGGGCCTGAAGCCACACTGACATAAGAAATTGCCTAAAAAGACACAAAAGGACAACTTGCCGGCCAAAAGAATCCCCTATGCTGACGTCACAGTCATGAACTGCACAACAGATAAGCCAGCTTTTACTGGCACGCAGAGAATGGAATAATCGACGCACCATGAACCACCGCTATTATAACCGATGCCGCACGGGCTGGTTGAACCAAGGTGGAAAGTTTTTTTTTTTTTCTCAAATTGGACGGAGGAGGATGCGTAAATATTGATGTAACTTATTCCTATAGAATAATAATTTTTTAAAGGCTACAGTTGTGGATATACATGTTTTATCTCAGAGGGCTATCATATAATACCGACACCCGGTCGTTTTGACTAACAAAAGTGCAGTTTGAACGGGAGCGTCCCAGACCAGTCACTGTTGCGGAAATTTTAGAACGTGTGTGCGCCTCGCGACGCGAGCCCTGTGTGCGGTTTATTTTGTAAATACTTTGGAACACTTCTTACTAGGTGGAAACAAGCATCGGAGAGCACAGATATTACACGCCTCTGGCCTAGAGAAACAACGGCTTTGTAGAAAACTGGCTGCGTGTCCTTTGTAAGACCCGGCCACCGGCTGTATGTGTCTAGTGGCGGCTGGTCACTAGGCAATTTTGCGTTCAGCGGTTTGCTCTTTGCCTATTATTTTCAACAGGATTTCCCAGCACGAATACATAGTTGTAGAATACCGACATGTATGGTATTTGTATATGGGTAGCCAAGTATGGGTAATTCGTGTAGGTATCTAGGTAAATATAACTATTGCTTTGGTTGATACACAGGTAATTATATTAATATATGCACATGGAACCCCATCCCCCCTCCCCCCCCCCCCCCCATACACACAATTTAAATAGAATGAGACTGTTAAGTCTATTGCCCTAGATCACTGAAATCCATGCACTATCATCTATAAAAAGCAAGAGAATGTGTGTGTGGGTGTGTGTGTGTGTGTGATAGAGAAAGAGAGAGAGAGAGAGAGAGAGAGAGAGAGAGAGATGGACAGGGGCAACATGCATTCCACGTGTGAATATGGAAATGAAACGAGGAATGTGTGTTTACATGCACTATGCCATAAATGTCATATTATCATAACTGTATATGCATGTAATTGTTTTTAACGCATGTGACACATAACACTAACAAACGGCAACGCTCTGTAATATACACAAACAAAGAAACTCGCATTACACCTTGTAAATATACATTGCTTTGTATGAAATAAACGTTAAAAAAAAAAAACGGTCATAACTTGACCTTGTAAAAAAAAAAAATAAAGGGTACAGTTGTCTGTGCCTTTTCTTATCATAATCGATCAAAACAAAGGATGTTCCCAATTATATACGGATCTACACGCGTGGTGTAGTAGTGTATAAGAATACGAAGTCATGTTGTTTTCTTGTTGATATAACTTTTATTGGTGTAAGATGACAAAGGTTCGATGTTCTCCTCCACTCACTACAAAGGCCGGGTCTTAACTTCTCTTGCCAACCCAATACGTCACGATTGAGCATCTCTCTCCCTTTCACTCTCGATGCTCAATCGTGCTGTATTTGTTTCCCACTAGATTCTAATAATACCCCAGTACTCCTCCCTTACTGTTACACCTCCCCATGTTGAATAAAGAATTTTCCTTATAAAGGAAAAATCTTTACTCCTAATCCCCACACTCTATTCCCTCTTTTTCCTTACTTCTCACAGTTCCTCAAATCTTCCCCAAACCAACTCCAATTTAATTAAACACTCTATTTCTTTAACTCTTTCCCCTGCTATATAGTCAACCCACTTCTTCTTCGTTCCTGGCCCTTCACCCAAACATAACATATTTACATATCTTTAATAACATTTCAAATTCAACTTTATATAATACATCATAACATCATAACACGTCTTCTTAAATACTCCTTCTTCTCTTCATAAGTAACCTGCTTAAAATTTCAAACGCTAACACCAACTCCTTATTTTTATCACCAACGCTACTAATCCCCCCACTTTCAACTAACTTGAAATTACTTTCACACGATAGGAAGACAAAGAATCGGTGGCCACCGGAATTTAAAAGAAGAAATAGAACTCTTTCAAAAAAAAACAACATTCACCTAAATCACACACCCCTTTACACCCCTATGTTCTTTGAGATTTTATGCAATAAATTCTAAACCATTATATCTCCCCCAGTACCACTCATTATGGTAACCGTTTACGCTGCTATCCAACCATCATCCCAAAAATACTCTTCACTTCTAAGTGTCAGACACTACCTCACATTGTAATGTAAACCACAAAACACAATCCGAAGACACAATTAAAAAGGTCTATTATCCCTTAAGACCTCCTCCAACACAACACCTCACATAACCTCATCACCTCGTATAACTAATCTTTTCCAATACCTCAGGTTCTCTCTTAATGTCCATTTCTTATGGGCATATCTACTAAAATGCTCCACTTATGCCGTTATCAACAGCAACCTAGTAACCTTAAAATCTCCCCTTAAATATTAACCATCAAACACAACATTGTAATCTGACCCACTTATAAACATTTACATCCTGCCCAGGCCATGTAACCCAATGTCTCTCTAAAATCTTCCACCTCTCAATTCATAATTCATGCCGTAATCTACAGCAGCAAAAATAACCACTCATGTCTGTGACTGCTTGTAATCAACTTTAATCTCAGTCCCTTTATTACGGACCCACAAACACCCCATGTCACCATGTCTCCCCCACTTACACCCCTTTATTATTGTACTGTTATCCACAGTGTCTAGTCAAACATGGATCCAATTCATGTTTACTCTTCATCTGGGGTAATTTTCTTATTCTTGTATAACCCAGCAATCTCGTGTATATCATGGCTCTTCTGACCCCCCGGAAACTATGTTCAAAACTTTTCTCAGCTTTACCCCACTGAATATATTCACTAATCTTTTCTTCTCCCATGTGGCTTCCAATCCCATATTTTTCTAATAATTCTGACTTTACCATAACCATTTTACTTGTGTAGTAACCCCGTCTACAGTTCATAGCCATTTTAACCTTTCTACGCTGATTATCACAGCATCAAAATATCCATGAACTTCTTCTTCACAAAGAGAATGTGTTTCTCTATTAGTTCTCCGTAGTTTTATTAACTCTTTTCTGAACGAAGGGTCATAATTAAAGCCCCCTGTATTGTCTTTATTTCTAGACAAAAACCTTGTAAATTAAACATAACTACTATTTAACACACAAAACAGCGAAATAAAATCACAACAGGACATCAAATCCCCCCCCCCCCCCCCCAAATTTTTGTAACAATCATTTATGTTTCCCCGCAACTCAACTAAAAATATGATGATGATAGTGACGATGATGGTGACGATGATTAAAATAATACAACACACATCCTAATCTATTTTTTCCCTACTACTACTGGTCTCTTTTACGGACCAGTAGTTTACACATAAAGGTCTACGAACACAATAACCCTATTCTAAATCAATTAATCAAACAACAACAATCATTTTTCAGGACCAAATCAAGAAAAAAAACTTAACAATTGTCTTCTCGCTAAAGAGAAGGTTTTCAAAAAAAATATAATTCACTTAGAATTAACCACTTAAAGTGACCCAGCAACATTGGGCTCCTTTTCTAACCAATGTAACACCTATCTATTTAGCCAAGTCATGTATAACAAAACAACTCCATACCAAGCATTAATGCCAAAATACGTATATACATATATACAAATATCTATCTGTTATCTACAGATTATCTTAATTCGGAACCATACTTGTTCCCCTCAACCAAAATCATTACTCAACAACTAACCGTTCCTTTTTCTGGAAGTCAAACATTGATTATCTCCCCTCAGAATTTTCTATCTTTTTCCAGCCTAACTCCATATACATCATCCTTTTAAGCCAGCACTGTAAACTACAAGTCGACCACTTTATCTATCACTAATGCAGCAGTCATCTATTCACTTATTAATTAACCTGTGGCTCGGATTTCTACCAAGCATCACTACACTTCCTAATCAATATTACCGTTATCTACGGTATCTCCATCCTCCTACGTCCAACACAAATTTGGTCTATTTATTATAGACCTCTCACCAAAACAACTAATTCTACTTCCACTTTCTCGTCTACCCGACGCAATTAATATTTCATTCTACTGCATCAGTACTCTCAACGCCTCACTAGCACTACTTTAAGCTATCCTCAAGTCTCACCTATCATTCTTGCATCGTGACGACAATCAAACCGGTCACCCTCCTCGGAACACGTTCTCCAACACTCATTTAACTAACCGTGTTTACCTTCTCATCTTTCACTCTTCTTATTATTTCTCGGAACTCTTTCAGAACTGCAACCCACGCCACTTATAACCAACAGCAGACCTCTCTTTCCTCGTTTCTCAGTCTTAGGCACTCTTGCTTCGCCATTTTCCTGTCAAGAATACTAAACATTCAGAATGTTAATTCAGAATATAACTTCCATAATTTCCTTCCAAGGTCAGATATTCTACGAAAAGACATTACAATTTTCTTTCTATCTCTCGATTTTCACATGCTCTATGTTCCACGATTTATCAACGTTACTTATCAACCGCTCTTCTCATATTCACACGGACAATGATACACAACTTCGCTCTCATCTCCCGACTACTCTTGCATCTCGACAATCTAACGTGTCTCTATCCTTACTATAAAAAGCACTTCAGACGTCACCTCAACATTCACTACATATAAACACGTATTGATCTCCTCTAAACACATTGACACACGACATATTAACGCCACTCTTACATTTTATCTACGTATTTCACTTAGGCGACTTCATCACACCTCTCTCCTACTTCCTTCATCACGCCGAACACCTGTCTGACAGTTATACTCACGTATGAACAACGCACAACCAGACGAATTATTCCAGAGGACTTTCTCAATTCACTGCTTTCTTATATCTCTAGTCCTATACGAAGGTCAAACCCTATACATGACATCTCGCAACTTATATTGCTTTCACAGCCCTATCTACTGTCTCTTCAAAACAAACTTCATTCCAACATGTCACAAATCTCGTAACTCGTATTTTTCAAGCATCCACTTCTACAGTCTATTACTTTTATTCTCACGTTAAACTGGCTATTTTACACACAGGATACTCAGTGCCTCCTCAGTCTATATCTCCTCACCAGACACTCTCGGTTCACCTGTCAACAATACTATTCTTTCTTCTCCAACCAACAAGCAAAACTATCTCGGACATCACGTCATAGCTCTGAGTCAAACCATTTCTAATACGAACATTCATACTTAATTTATCTCTCACGCTCTACTAATTCTCTCTACTAAGTGCTGAATCCACCCTATTTTACTTAATGTACTCTCCCTACATTTTAACCAAACAGAAGATATGATATCCTGTATTACGTAATCCACGTGGAATATCATTTGCCGCAACAACACCCTCGACTATTCTGTACCATGTGATACTACACCAACAAAATTCATCTGCCTATTTTAGACAGCTCATATACCTATACTCTCAAACCGGAGTTCTTCTCATAAGCCAAAACTATTTCATTTTCCTTCTTCACCCAAGGAATTTTAACCGTTATATAGTGTGTCCAAATTAAACACTTCACTGTCTTTCAATACACTAACCTGTCTTTCACTTATAATGTCATCATCACTATCTGTTGTCAACCTGTTAAAGTATTCAGGTCTTAAGGTCCTAAGGTCTTCTATTTTACTTAAGTCACTTTCTATCGTTGAATAAATTCCCGCTAACTGTCTACCACTATTCTTCTTCTTAAATGAGTTCCTTCTATTTCCTTTATTTGCGTCAGTCTGCTCACTGTTTCCTGTGTACCTTACGTAACGTTTATACCTTCCCATCTCGTCTTCAGATGACACACTAATAATAGTTCCATCATCAGACTCGTTATAGTTTACTGCAAACACGTCGGCCCTATTCCCATAGTCATCTTTAAAACGTCTGGCTTTCTTTCTCTTTCTCGGTCTTCGTCCCTTAGCCTTCCCAATATAGTCACTAACTACAACTCTGTCCGTCTGTCCACCAGTCACTATTCCGTATGAGGGAACAACACTCCTCAATTCAGGATCTGCTCGTAGTGCAGCACTCTCATTCTCCGAATCCTCAGTAATTATATCTGTTTCAGCATCACTATCATATTCGGCTGTAGGAATATCTTCTCCGTAACTTGAACTCTGACAGCTAATATTCCTACACCATTTGGGAATTAGTTTCCTGTCTATAGCTGAAGAACTTGACATGGCACTACCTCTATTTACAATCATACTAACACTTTTCTTCATTGACTTCCTTTCGTCCTTGGTCCTTGTCTGTCCATCTTTCCTAACTTCAACCTTGTCTCTCTTAGTCAAATGAGTTGGTTTAGACTGATTCTCTATGAAGTCAGTTTGAGTTCCCTTTGTTATCTTGCTGACTGGTTGTACCTGAGTCTGCGTACTACTTTCTACCGTATTACTTGTCTGCGTCTGTGCCTCTCGGTTTCTTTTCTTTACTAATATCGTCTTCTTCTTTTCCTGTCCACTAGTCACATTCGCAACCATTTTAGGACTAGTCTGTATTTTATTTACAGGTTCAACTCTGTCTTTTTCACCTGAGTTTAGATATTTTCTTTGTCTTTTTTCAAACCACTCGTCACGTTTTTTCCTAGCGCTTACCGTATAGGATGGCCAACTCCTAGAACAATCTCTCTCATGCCCATTTCTGTATCTCTGATCATTGTACCAGCTCCTAACCCTAGTCATCCTTGGACTAACATAAATGCTTCCATACTGCCCTCTATTTTCATCAACTAGTGGCTGTCCTCGGCTATTCTTGTTGTTCCTTTTTATCTCATTACCTCTTACATTACTCTGTAACCAGTGTACAAAACATTCTACCTCGCTGACTGCCACCTTTAATTCTCCTAACCATGCAGTCACGTGTCCTAAGTCTCTGCTCAAGTACATTTTTACTCTTTATGCTATCTCAGCCGAAATAATTCTCAACTCTGTCGTGATGAATCTGCCCTGCTGAAATATTCCTAAACAGAGCTAAACCTGTGCTAAGGTGTCCTGTTCCGCCATGCTGAAAAATACTGAAACAAAGCAAGCAAAGAAGCACACAATTTCAACCTCTTAATTTAAAGAATACACTTACTTATTATAGACAACCACAGTATTTTTCTGGGTCTGAGTATTACACAATTTTAACTTCTCAATTTAAGTAATACACTCACTTATTATAGCAATGCACAGTTAGTTTCTGGGTCTGAGTATCACACAATTTTAACTTCTCAATTTAAGTAATACACTCACTTATTATAGCAATGCACAGTTAGTTTCTGGGTCCACAAAGCTCGATAGGCTTCACAAAGCTCGACATGGCTTCACAGGGCTCGATATGGCTTCACAAGGCTCGATAGGGCTTTACAAAATTCGATATTGCTCCACAAAGCTCGACAGGGCTTTACAAAATTCGATATTGCTCCACAAAGCTCGACAGGGCTTTACAAAATTCGATATTGCTCCACAAAGCTCGACAGGGCTTTACAAAATTCGATATTGCTCCACAAAGCTCGACAGGGCTTTACAAAATTCGATATTGCTCCACAAAGCTCGACAGGGCTTTACAAAATTCGATATTGCTCCACAAAGCTCGACAGGGCTTTACAAAATTCGATATTGCTCCACAAAGCTCGACAGGGCTTTACAAAATTCGATATTGCTCCACAAAGCTCGACAGGGCTTTACAAAATTCGATATTGCTCCACAAAGCTCGACAGGGCTTTACAAAATTCGATATTGCTCCACAAAGCTCGACAGGGCTTTACAAAATTCGATATTGCTCCACAAAGCTCGACAGGGCTTTACAAAATTCGATATTGCTCCACAAAGCTCGACAGGGCTTTACAAAATTGTGAGGAGCTGTCAAGCGTATCAGCCACCCAGGGACGGGCTCTTGAAACAAAATAAAGTTCTGAGATGAGCTGACGAGGGCTCGATTTTAATGACCAATTTATCGGGCCACAGCAAGCAAAACCATCACTGGACGACAGTGATCAAGAAAATCAGTATTTCAACTGACCCCGCCAAGGAGCTTCGGTCCAGGCCAATTATAGCTGTAAATCTCATAGACGGCCATTTTCTTAGAATTTGAGAGCTGAAATAATGTACTCAGTCCGTTAACAAGCAAGTGACCTTCAGAGCAGCCAGGTCAAAGCAACGGCAGTCCAAACTCACAGGAGGATATCAACTATAGTTCGGTTACCCAGAGCATAATAACAAGCGGCTCCCGACTTTGACAAAAACCGACTTGAGAAAACGTTAAATACCTTCTAGTTTAGGCATTCTTTGAAGGTTTCTTAGTACTTCGCGTGGTAGCCGGGACGGCCCAATTCAGTATCCTGGTTATACGGCACCATTTCGCATCCTGTAGTAGTGTATAAGAATACGAAGTCATGTTGTTTTCTTGTTGATATAACTTTTATTGGTGTAAGATGACAAAGGTTCGATGTTCTCCTCCACTCACTACAAAGGCCGGGTCTTAACTTCTCTTGCCAACCCAATACGTCACGATTGAGCATCTCTCTCCCTTTCACTCTCGATGCTCAATCGTGCTGTATTTGTTTCCCACTAGATTCTAATAATACCCCAGTACTCCTCCCTTACTGTTACACCTCCCCATGTTGAATAAAAAAAAAAAACGGTCATAACTTGACCTTGTAAAAAAAAAAAAATAAAGGGTACAGTTGTCTGTGCCTTTTCTTATCATAATCGATCAAAACAAAGGATGTTCCCAATTATATACGGATCTACACGCGTGGTATTACGAACAACTACAGAGTGTTGATCACGATGCCTGGAAGAAAGACCAATTGTCCGGCGTGTGGTCCATACAACCACTGGGCAATTAAATGCCATTGTAGACGAGCACCGATGACACCAACAGCAGCAGCAATTGGTGTACTGTGTACAAAGCCAAGAAGATTTCCCGCCACTCGTAAGAGAAACTCCTCTACATGAAAAGATTGAACTGACACAAACCGTCAATACTCAAATCAACACACAAGAAGACAGGAACACACAAGAAAATATCACACAAGAAAATAACGCACACGGAAACAATCCAAAGAACGAAGACTGGTGGTTTTCATATCGTCGGTAAACCAATGAAGAGAAAATCGGCTCACAGAATACTACTGAAGTCAAAACACAACGTTGCCACAGAAACAGGCGATCTATCACCGACTAGATACATACGAGAAAAGAAGGAAAAAGTCAACGACACTATAGGCAAGACAAAGGAAACTGAACAAGAACAACAAGAGGAGAAACAAGTACAAGACGAAGAAGAAACATACATACAGGAGTCTCTGTGGCGAAGTGGCCAAGCCGATTGACTCTGGCTCCGAAGGTGTGGGTTCGATTCCAGGCCACAACGTATAACGATTTTTTGTATGCCTAAACTAAAGCATGAATGTTTGGTAGGTGATGGGTGACGTTGTGATATTCTAGTGTGATAATTTGGTTGCGTCTAGTGGTTACACACCCGCGTCACATGCCAGTGATCCGGGGTTTGTTTCCGGGTCCGGACAAGGATATGCACTACTGATGAGCTCAAACGAGAGCGAAACTCGAGTCTAGTGCTTCCAAATTGACGTGGACAAGGCCTTAGGTTCGTACCGGAAGTACGATCAGCGTTGCCAGTTGTGGGTTGTGCTCAATCTTTAAATCTCAAATCCCGAAACAACCAAATAAATCAATAAAGCGTGAATGTTCGAGGTCTAGCTGTGTGGTGATATGTTGTGCGAAAGTTTTTGAACATATGTTTGTTTCTTGTAGCAGTATAAAGTCTGGTTTGAGTTTGGTTATAAGTGTGATAATGTGTTGTAATTTTGTTGTTGTTGTTGTTTGTCCATCAATAATGACGATGACCATTCATTTCATTCAGTAGGGTTGAAAGTATGGATCCGTGAGATCTAAGATAGCTGATACGGCCTATTTTGACTCGAAATATTCTTTGACAATGTGGACAAAGAATGCTTGACGTTTCTGGAGGAGGATTTCCTGCAGTGGTTTTTCTGTTCTGTCTTTTCTTCACAGCTCTTACAGTCCTAGTTGCTTCACAAGTGACTGCATCCTTGCGTAATGATGCACGCCACGAATTTCGGTCTCTGGCTGCAGTCTCCAAGGTGTCATAGTGAATTCCAAAAGCATTCAGTGAGATTTTCAGAGTGTCTTTAACGCGTTTCCTCTGGCCGCCTTGGGAGCAATTTTGTAATTTTGTACGTATAATACAAATGTGTAAAGTCATAATAATTAAGTTACTAATCATTGTAACTTTTACAAAGACAATTAAATAAGATATAATTACTATATAGATTCACACGCAAAGTTGTTATCCATGATGGGCACGTCTAGGCGAGCAAATTTTAGTAGCAAAAGTTTGTGCGAGAGGATCATCTTGATCCTCGTCCTGCTCACTTGTGTTGTGTCTACAAAGAGAGTGTCTGGCATGCTGTATGTTTCTTCGCTTTAAAAAATTCGCTTAAAAGTCGACACGGTCGACTTCATTGCACCCGGTTTTTATCCCATATGGCTTGGTCACTTTCCGCAGCGCGGGAAGCGTCGCAGAAAGCACGAACTCCGTAGCTCTAGCGACGACCCACGCGAATCTCCGAAAATTTTCACTCGTGAACCGAAGGGCGCGGCCTGGAATCGAACCCACACCTTCGGAGCCAGAGTCAATCGGCTTGGCCACTTCGCCACATAGACTCCTGTATGTATGTTTCTTCTTCGTCTTGTACTTGTTTCTCCTCTTGTTGTTCTTGTTCAGTTTCCTTTGTCTTGCCTATAGTGTCTTTGACTTTTCCCTTCTTTTCTAGTATGTATCTAGTCGGTGATAGATCGCCTGTTTCTGTGGCAACGTTGTGTTTTGACTTCAGTAGTATTCTGTCTGCCGATTTTCTCTTCATTGGTTTGCCGACGATATGAAAACCGTCAGAGTCTTCGTTCTTTGGATTGTTTCCTTATGTGTTATTTTCTTGTGTGTTCCTGTCTTCTTGTGTGTTGATTTGACTATTGACGGTTTGTGTCAGTTCAATCTTTTCACGTGGAGGAGTTTCTCTTACGAGTGGCGGGAAATCTTCTTGGCTTTGTACACAGTACACCAATTGCTGCTGCTGTTGGTGTCATCGGTGCTCGTCTACAATGACATTTATTTGCCCAGTGGTTGTATGGACCACACGCCGGAATTGGTCTTTCTTCCAGGCATTGTGATCAACACTCTGTAGTTATTGTTCGTAATACCACGCGTGTAGATCCTTATATAATTTTTTTTTTAAATGTTGTTTTTTATTTTTGGGTTTGGCGGTTACCCCAGACCAGCTGGTTCCCCCGCCTTCCCCCCCCCCCCTTTTTGTGTGGACCCTTAGTCTCACTGTGAGCTATTTCTCACAGTGGTCTACCAGACCCACATTTAAGGTGAAGTTATGTGAGGTTGTTTGATCACCCCGTCCAGACTAGACGCATTACTGGGGAGGGGGGGGGGGGGATGCAGCAAATGCGTCTGATCCTAGCCAAAGGACCGAGAAGGGTCATCCCGTCCTCCGACAAGACTAACTAGTGTACTACTGAAAGATATCATTGGGGACATACTTTGGTTTTGGTCGATTATGATAAGAAAAGGCACAGACAACTGTACCCTTAAAAAAATTATTATTCTATAGGAATAAGTCACATCAATTACGACGCATAATTCTTGCATGCTATAAATAATTATCGCTCTTTAGACTTATATAGGTTTTAATAATTATTAATTATAAAAGATATGTTCAGAAGTTTGATTAATTTATTACAATGTTTAAAGATTTTACATAAATATTGTTTAAAAGTTATAATTTTGTTTTAAAAATTTACAGTATTTATATATAGTTGAACATCTCAATGAAATCTCTTAAGATATCTTAGAAATATTTTTATATAAGCTTATTTCCCTTACTGCGCAAAACATTTATTATGTCCCTTGATTATTTATTCGTTAATTTGTAAAAGAACCCTGCTTACGATCTTTGGTGCGCGTAGAGCATATGCTAGCTCCATAATTATACAAGCCAATGGACACTCGAGGATGACGCGATCAATATCACGCCGACTTTACTTCCCAAGACAATGCCTGGAAGCCATTTTAGGCTGGCTCTACCAAGAAGCAGTTGCCAATTTTCATCATCTGCCCCGATGGCAAAACCATAACAAAATTAAATAAATTTAGAGTAGGACATGGAATGTTGGGACATTAAATTAGTTGGGAAAGTTGAACAATGTTCTAAGAGAAATGAAAAACATAAAAATGAATATACTAGGCATAAGTGAGATGAAATGGGAGGAATCGGGCAAAATTATAACCGACAAACACACGATAATTTATTCAGAAGAGGATACATGCGAAAAATATGTAGGAATGATATTTGATTTTTTTTTTAAAAGTAAAATCAATTAATGGATACTGGTGTTTTTCAGATACAGTTATTAGGGTAAAAAGCAAAAGCATACCAATAGATATAAATATTATACAAGTATATCATTATGCACCAACAACAAGTGGTAGTGATAAAGAAATAAAACAATTTTACAATAAGGTAGAAATGGCGATGGCTCAAATTTGTTCACAATAAATAAAAATAATACTGGGAGATTTTAATGCAAAAGTAGGAAAAGGGAACATTGTGGATATAGTGGGGAATTATGGTCTGGGTACAAGAAGTGAAAGAGGAGAGAAACTAATAGAATGGACAAATATTAATGATATGATAATTGGAAACACATGGTTTAATTAAACACCATGAAAGACGACTATACACATGGAAAAGTCCAGATAACAAAAAACGCAACCAAACTGACTACATACTTATTAATAACAGATTTATAGATAGTAAAAGATAATCAGTGGTCTGGCTGAAGTCTGGCTGAGTGTTCTCGAGGTATGGTGTCCGCTTCGAATGCTGGAGGTCCCGGGTTCAAGTTCCGGTTTTTAGGCAACCCGTTGATGTGTGTGTTCTTTTGTTAGTGGTGTCATTAATTCTTGTGTGCATTAATTTGGTATTCCGGGTGTTGTGTTGGTGTTCAATTACCTTGCAATTTTCCTCAAGTCATGTATCACACGACGTTCTAGATGATAAGTGCGTGAGATTGTCGTTGTCTAGGTAACGATGCTCCTGGTGTGTCAATTGAGCTATCTAACTGTCTCTTAATCCAACTCACCCCTGCAGTGCACATACACCAGTCATGAAACAAGATTAAGTTGGCGCACATAATCTTTTAATCCAGAAAGAACACGGACAAACGGAACATGTTTATACATCCAGAACCACAATTTAAATCCACCCAATAAGTATATCCTCCTCACACTTAATCCGCACACATCACTGTCTTCTCACGGCCTGCTTCATATCAGTCCACACGACAGGTAATCCAGCTACTATCCCCAGCTGGACCTCACACATCACAACCCACACACTGGGTCTAGTCTCCCCTAACTGTAAACCCACTCTGGGTTCAGGCCTCTATTAACTATCCAACCCCCACTGGGTATTAGGCCTGCATTCACAACTCGGAGAATAACACAACACAGTTCTCCTTCGACTACCGACTCCTTCGGTGTCTAAATCTCAACTCCCTGAAGTCCCTTGACTTCACACGAACCCAACCTCAGTCGGTCTTCGCTTCCACTCACTAGTCAAAGTTTTCCACTGTCTTTTAACCCTGCTGTGTAGCCCCTCCCTGGGCTCCCAACAACATTACACCCCAGCCTAAAACTGTCTTCCTCCCCATCCATCCCCTGGGGGTTTCCACTCACACCCGCCCCATTATTTCTCATGGCTGGTTGTTCTACTCATAGCCAGGTCAGTCATTTTACTGTCTCCCACTTTCATCCATTCTTTCTCATGCCCGGTCACTCAACTCACTGTCAATGACCCAGGCTTATGTCATCATGTTTCTTTTGCCTCTTTGCATAGCTTCCTAATTTTCCTATGAATCTCTTCATATTTTTCCTTGTTAGTTTTTATTATTTCTTCTTACTTCCATGGGTTTTAAGATGTCTTCCGTTATCCATTTCTTGCGTCCTAGTATCTTTACTTTTGGGATTGTTGTTTCTGCAGTTTGGTTGACTGATTTTGTAAATATTTCCCATTGGTCACTGACGTCTTGAAATAATATTTCTATATCGGACAATGCATCGAATATGTTCTTTACGTCTACGTTGAATTTATCTTTTATTTCCTCACTCTTCAATAATGAGAGATATAAAAGAGACGCAAGGAATACTAATCGGGGGATATAATATAAACAAATACGCTATGCAGATGATACAGTATTGGTGGCTGATAATGCAACAGACCTACAACAATTGTTGGACATTGTAGTAACAGAAATTGCACAGAAAGGACTCTTCTTGAATACCAAGAAAACGGTAACAATGGTGATATAAAAGAAAATGGGGACACCAAAATGTGACATAGAAATAGAAGGGGAAATTTTCAACCAAGTGGATAATTTTAAATACCTAGGGGCACTTATAACATCAGATGGAAGATGTACAACAGAGATTAAGATCATAACAGGGCAGGCAAAAGCCGCATTTCAGAAAATGAAGATTATCGTATGCAGTAAGTCACTATCAATGAATGTAAGAAAGAGAGTGCTAAAATGCTATATAGGACCAGTTTTGCTGTATGGCAGCGAATCTTGGAATGCAAATGAACAAATTAGGAAGAACTTAGAAGCAACAGAGATGTGGTTTTTAAGACGAATGTTGCAAATTCCTTGGGCTGCCAGAGTAACTAACAACGATTGCCTAAAAGAGGCTAATGAAACTAGAACACTATATACAACAATAAGAAAGAGACAAACAGCTTTCTTTGGTCATATAAATAGAAGAGACACACTCGAGAACATCGTGACAACTGGAAAGATCGAGGGGAAGAGAGACAGAGGCAGACCAAGAGAAATGATGCTGTACATACAGATTGAGACGGTGGCATGGAGGAATATCATCAACAGAGTTGATCCAGAACACCAAAGACCGAGATCTGTGGAGAGCCATGAACGCGTACGCCAGCAGGCAGGGCGCTTGATGATGATGATGATGATGATGATGATGATGATGATGATGATGATGATGATGATGATGATGATGATGATGATGATGATGATGATGATGATGATGATGATGATGATGATGAATTTTTAGGGGCTGCTGATAATAGTGTGGCGGAAGCAGAATATCAAAATAAATTTCGTTGACTGGAGAAACAAAACAGAAACTGAAGCTTTTTGGAGTGAATTAAGACAATTTCTTTTAATACGCGATCAGGGCGCTGATAAGGTGAACATTATTTTCCTACTCTCATCAGGCCAAATCTTATTGTCAAGATAGCATTTAAGAGGTAAAGTTTCATACCGTTTCTTAGTTTGCATTTTATATAATTCATAGTACTGAAAACTCTTTCCACATCAGCATTTGAATGGGGTAGTATCATGGCAGACATCGGACATTCAATAGCTCACAGAATGGACTGTCACCTGAGGCATTAAAGATGCTATCTTGACAATAAGATTTGGCATGATGAGAGTAGGAAAATAATGTTCAACTTATCAGCGCCCTGATCGCGTATTAAAAGAAATTGGAACAGCTAAAGCATGCCAGTCATTTTGAATCTGAAACTTCAACTTCATCATCCAAGCTAAGTTTATCCTGTGGATCTTGTGAGACAGACATCAGTGAAGATCGTTCCAAGAAGGCCCATGATTCTATAGGGTAAGTCACATCAATATTTATGTAAATAGACACACATATATTTATACAGAAAAGTCTATTATATATATATATATATATATACAGAAATTGTCCAGTTGGTCGTACGTCGAAGTACACTTGTTCCTGCAGCGAGACACCATCGTCATTTGGAGGCGACAGGTTCAATCCCGGTCGGTAACTATTATAGCTTTCAAATTTTATGTTGTCTAGTGCGTCTTCTAATCTTTATTTCCTAGTTCTTCTTCTTCTTCTTCTGTGAGCGCCAAATAATACTATGTGTGTCTATTTATGTAATCGTCTTAGTGGCCTCAACGGGTTCTCCCCATTTATTTCAATATTTATGTAATTTCTTTCTTTCTCAATCTAGATGTTTTTTCTAGATGTTTACCAACACAATCTAGATATTTCCAGATGTTGTTTGGGCCGTTTCTAGATTTTTTCTGTCAACCAAAAAAAACAAAAGTGGCAACTATGGTCGAATCCTCATCAGGGAAGATGTTGAAAATTGGCAACTGCTTCTAGGTAGAGCCAGCCTAAAATGGCTTCCAGGCATTGTCTTGGGAAGTAAAGTCGGCGTGATATTGATCACGTCATCCTCGAGTGTCCATTTGCTGATATAATTATGGAGCTAGCAGTTGCCCTACGCGCGCCAAAGAGTGTAAACTAGGTTCTTTTACAAATAAAAGAATAAAATACCATGGGACATAACAAACATTTGTTATTTAAGGGAAATAATTACAATATAAAATATGTATAGAATATCTCAAATTTATCATCTAGTCCTTTAAATAAATATAACAGATTTAATAATTTTTAAACAAATCAAAAATTTAAATTCAAATTATTTACAAATACTTCAAAATTATTAAAATTGTAAGAAAACAGCGTAAATCATATTTACTATTTTATAATTGTAAAGATGTTTGCTTCTCAAAAATACATTGTATATTTGTTTCATATGTATAAATCTCTACATAACGATCTGAGAGTTGGACGACTAGCTCATTTTTTTGAGTCGTCACCAAAATTTTTAGTGGCACATTTGTCTGTGCCTATTATAATCGAGAAGTTAGTGACGTATCCATTTTACAAGACGTCGCAGTCAACCCCAGCATTTACAATGGTATCTCGGGTTACAAACTTAATTCGTTCCAAAACTCGGTTCGTAACCCCGAACGTTCATAGCATTGGTTGGTAAGGTCAATAGTTTTTGTTTTTGTGGTGTTAATTTGGAGACCAATTTGTCCTGAATCATTTTGGAGATGGTTTATTTTCTCTTGGGCATCTGGGTGTGTTGAACTGAAAAGCACTATGTCGTCGGCAAAGTCCAGGTCTTCTAGAATTTTGTCAACCCAATGGATACCCCTATTTGTGTTGTGTGTGTGTGTGTGTGTGTGTGTGTGTGTGTGTGTGTGTGTGTGTGTGTGTGTGTGTGTAGACACACACACACACACACACACACACAAACACACACATTAAGTGTTTGTGTGTCAAGTAAGACCATAGTCTACTCTTGCAAAAGATAGGTGCTGAAGACGGAAGCAGCCAGCCAGGAGGCGCACCACAGAAATCAGGATGCCACGCAATTACGCTGTGAATTATGTCGACAACTGCTACATGTTATGGTTCTCGGCCTGCTCTGGACCCCCAGACAGGTGCAGTGCCGGGCCTTACGCCTCGTAAGGGCCTAACCACACCTATTGGAGGTCATTCTCAGATTTCCTGCGGAGCCAGGGAACCTGACAATAGAACGTCTGGCCGTACCAAACAAAGACTTAAAATAATGCACTGGAATGCAGAGGGTATCAAAAAAAAAAAAAAAGAAAGAAAGAATAGAACTAGAAAATATCTTGGCCAAAGAAAATGTAAGTGTATATTGCTTGCAAGAAACTCGCCTCAACGAAAATATAGCCTTCAAAATCAGAGGCTACCAGTGTTACCGATCTGACCGAAAGGACATGCGAAATGGTAGGATACTGAATCTTGTCAAAAACAACATCCCTGCTTCCCAAATTGAAGTTTACATGGAAGGGGCTGAGTATCAGGCACTTAAACTTAAGACAGGCAATACAGACCTACATCTGATCAATTATACTGTCCAAATGACCGCCCACAGACACTGGACACACTACCATTAAAAGGAAAAATGATTGTGTGTGGCGACTTCAACAGCCTCTCGTAGAGCTGGGGCTATGATCACATGGACCAGAGAGGAGAGAGACTGGAAGACTGGCAGGATGATAATAGATTCATTCTGATTAACAAACCGTCTGACCCACATACCTTCTACTCGAGATCATGGCACACAACAGCTACACCTGATATGGCTTTTCATATTCACCAGACCTGGAGAGGAACATTACACGAATTGGTTGGAAACAACTTGGTGGCAGTGACCATCGGCCAGTCTTTCTAACTGTAGAAAATGAGCTTGTAAGTGAAAGCAGCACCCTCTCGAGGTGGAACTACAAGAAAGCAGACCGGGCAATGTACAAGCATCGCACCAGCATACTGGTTAGAAACCTGAAAACTGAGAAGGACATACAAAAAAGTAGTTGAAGAGTTCGGGAAATGCATACTACAGGCAGCACGAGAAACAATACCAAGAGGAGCCCGTAAATATTATAAACCCTACTGGAGTAGTGAACTGGAACAGTTGCATAATGATGTGGAAGTGTGTAGAAGGCAAGCAGGGGCCAATCCCAGCCAAGAGCGCTGCAATAAATATCAGCACGTAAAGGCCAAATTTCAACGGGCCAAGCTGCAGGCTAGACGGAAAAGCTGGCAGGAGAAAACAGAGTCACTGAACTTTGAAAGAGACACAAGGAAGTTATGGAAGCTAATAAAACAGCTTAACGATGAAGGCACAGGGATAAACTCAAAAATTGCACTACATAAAGACGGAAACATCTTAACAGGAAAGCATGCAGCTGACCATTTTGCGGACTCATTCGCACAAGATAACAATATCGCAATTAGTCCAGAGAAACAACAAGAGATTCGAAAGAAATGGCAACATACAGGACAGAAGGAAATTGTACATGATGTTATGGAGACACCTATCACATTCAGTGAACTGGAGCTAGCCATATCAACACTTAAAATGAGAAAATCACCAGGAGCTGATGGTATCTCCAATGAAATGATCAGGAACCTAGGAACAGAGGCCAAAGCAAAGCTGCTACAGATCTTAAATAACACATGGACCTTGGGCAGTGTTCCACAAGTCTGGAGAGAAGCAATCATGATACTCCTCCTAAAATCTGGGAAAGACAGTTCCATTGCCTCCAGCTACAGACCCATTAGGCTCACCAGCTGTCTTCAAACGCGTCATCAATCACAGATTACAGTGGTACATTGAAAGTAAAAACATCCTTGTGCCACAATAGGCTGGCTTTAGGCAGTGCTAATCTACGGAAGATCAGACAACCTATATCTCTCAAGAAGTTGAAAATGCGTTCCAAGAGAAGAAGCTGGTACTTGCGGCATGGATAGATCTGAAGGAAGCCTTTGACAAATTCTGGAAAGAAGGTCTGGTGAGGAAACTGAGAAACTGTAAAGTCAATGGCAGAATGTACAAATGGGTGAAAGCATACTTGCACAACAGAAGAGCCCGAGTACAGATAGACGGTCTCAAGAGCAAAAAAGGATTATTGCGTCACGGTGTTCCCCAGGGCGGAGTCTTGTTCCCCACACTTATTCTAATCTTCATCAATGATCTTGTTGCTAATCTACCGGATGGATTTAAAGCGGCAATGTACGCTGATGACCTGGTTTTGTGGAGCACAAATGAACATGCATCAGTGGCCAACGTATTGCTACAGAGAGCTGTAGATACATTTGTAGCATGGGCGAATAAATGGTGTTTCAGCATAAACACTGACAAGTGCACCACCACTCTATTTACCCTCTCTCCGAAACAAAAAGCAGGGATCATCCAGATAAATGTAACACCCCTAAGAGAAGATAAAGAACCTACATACCTTGGTAAAACATTCGACGACAGGCTGACATGGCGAAAACACATCAAAAAAGCAGTAGCTAAAGCCAGAAAGAAAATAGCCATCCTGAGAAAGCTAAGTGGAACCACATGGGGAGCCAATGGGAAAATACTTAGCAAAGTTTATCAACGAGCATACGACCACACCTGGAATACGGGTCAAATGCGTGGTGTTAAGCATAAAAAACCACACTACAAGAGCTGGACAAAGTGCAAAATCAAGCTCTTAGAGTCATCACAAGATTGATTGATTGATTGATTGATTGATTGATTGATTTAGGAAGCGACATCACATCATTCGGGGCATTCCCATAAGCGCTCCGTCCCCATCCTCAGCAGCCAGCGAAGAGTTTCAACACCAATAGTACCAGTAGCAATCTGATTATATGTCCGTCTCGCCTTTCCTCTGAGCGTTGAGCGTTGGCCAGATCCCCTCGTCACTCCTCGCTGTCTCATTCTTGCCATGCCATGGTTATCCATTTGCTCCTCTGAGGTGTACACGTGCTCCCACAAGGCCGCAACCACATCTGCCTTGTCATGTATCAATACTCCACCAAGTTCTGCAGAGCCAGCCAATCTATCCGCCTGTTCATTTCCCAGCACACCGGCATGCCCCGGAGAAAAGATCCAGCGATGCGTGTCATCCGTGACCTCCGAAGCGAAGCAAGCCACTCCGCACGAAGTCTGCCCGTCCTCACCCTCGTCAGCATGCTTTCTGAGTCAGTTACAATCACGATGTGCGTGTGTGTGTGTGTCGTATTCTCCATCCAACGGATAGGCGCAGTGACTGTCTCCACCTCCATTCTTGAGCTGGATGTTGTGGTATCAAATGCCAGGCTCTCCTGCACCAAACGTCGACCATTAGCGTTGGCTATGAACCCCCAGCCACTTCTCTCATCTCTTGACACCGAACCATCTGTGTAGATAATCACATCACCGGTGTGAGCATTGTCCTGAATTAGTTGCTAGATTTCCACTTCCGTTGTCCCTGCTGGCCACTCCCTGCACTCCCGGCTTAATGTGATTATAACTCTGCACAAATCTGACTGCTCCACTGGCACTCTGACCCACTCCTCTCCTCGCCTAATGTTCTCCAAGGGGCACACCTGTCTGATCGTATCCTCCGCCTGAGCCATCCATGATTTCCCTCTTATTAGTCGCTGACCCTTAACTGCGTCCAGCGCAGCCTCATGCAGTGGGTGGTCTGTGTCTGCAGCTACTCTGAGGTATGCCTTCGCCTGCATCACCTTGAGCCTACCAGCAACAGTCGGCAGACCAAGGATGTAACGCATACACACTACTGGGGTGTCTCTAGTGCATCCCAGAATGACCCGCATAGCTTCGTTCTGTATGCGCTCTAACTTCACCAGCTGACTCTCGGAGACAGTGAGCAGTCCTATTCCATAATCAATTACTGAGAGGATCAAGTGCTGGTATAGTGTGAAAAGCATTCTCTGCTCCGTGTCCATTGCAGCCATAGTTTTAAGTGCACTGAGTCCCTTTTGAGATCTTGTCACAACCGTCTCCACATGGTCCTTGAAGGATAGGCTTCTGTCAAATGTGATCCCCAGATACTTCAGTATGTTCCCTCTGCTGACATTTCTACCATCTATCGCGAGGCTTGGGACATTAGCTCTCACAATCCTGTTGTCCAGAGAGCACCACAAAACAGTTGCCTTTTCCGGGTGGGTGACAGCACTCATTTATGTGCACCAGTCAATCACTTTATCTACTGTCGCCTGTAACTCCCGGGCTGTTTGCTCCCTATCTCTCCCCTGCCTATATGCAAGAATATCATCTGCAAATGTTAGTATTCTTCCAACCCCTGGTGCTTCTAGGTTTGCAATCTTGCTCGTATACACGTTAAAGAGCACCGGTGAGACTGCAGATCCCTGTGGCAGTCCCGGGGTTAAAATATGGGGCTCTGAGGTCCATGCACCCAGACGCAGAGCAACCCGACGAGAATGCAGGACAGCTGCTATCCAGTTCACCAACCAGGGATTGACCCCCTTCTCCATCAGTGCGATCATCAAAATATCATATCGAACTCTATTGTACGCATCCTCGAGATCAAGCGCTACCGCCATCGTTTCCTGTCTACTCTGGAACCCCTCATAAACGTCAAAGGCAAAAGTGGCTGCATTTGACCAGGTATCGTTTCCTGGCCTGTAGCTCCCAGGCCTCTTGGAAGAAGCTTCCCCCTTTCCAAAAACTCTTGCAGCTTGACAGCGACTATCTTCTCTAGAACCTTTCCAAATGTATTTTGAAGGATGATGATTCTAACGCCGCTAAGCTTTGAATGATCCTTGAATAGTTTTAGGAGAGGGATGAGATAGCTGTGCACACAATCTTGCGGTACTGATGCTGTCCTAATGCTCTGGTTAAAGCAGTCGGTCATCTCCTCCAGGTCTGCATCGCTCAAACCCTTCATGTAGCCACACCTGACCCCATCGGGCCCTTGTGCCGTGTCTTTTGCCTTTTTCAAAATGTGTTTAACATCTTCCACCCGTATGATGTCTTCATACTGCAGATTCTTCGTGGTGCCAGATAACTCCTCACTAACTGCATCCCTGGTGTCCGCATCATTATGATTGGCCTGCCCTAAAAATCTCTGAAGAAACGCCTCCCCTTTCTCTTTGTCTGTTGTCACGCGCACACCATCATCTCTATAAATTGTTCCCACTGTCATAGGCCGATGTTTTCTCTGCATTTGCCTGTGCAGTTTCCAGAATTTTCGTAGTGTTTATCACCTCCAATCTCCTTCATGAAACATTCCCATTTTGCCTTTTTGGCCTCTGCGGCACAGCGCTTGAAAACCTCCATCTTGTCTTTTTTGACATTTTCCGCTGTGTCCACTTCCTCTCGTGAGCTTCGAGGTGTCTGCTTCTTTAGCTGCTTCACTGCAGTTCTCTTTGCTTTCCAAGCATGGTCTACTTCTGGGGTCCACCATGGGGGCTGCAAAAAAGGAGTTTTAACAGTCCTGTTGCATGCCCCTTGTCTGAGGCGTCCACAAGGCAGTCGGTCCACTCGTACTGGAAGGTCTTGCGCACTCTCCCAGCTTTAACTTTCCTGGGTTTAGAGATCAGGACTGAGCATGGCATGTGATCACTCCCATGGTCATTCAAAACAGTCCACTTTACATCAAGGACGATGACTGGGAGACAAGTGCCAAATCAATAGCAGTATCTGCATCGCCAGGCCTCATTGCCATTCTAGTCGGCCTACCATTATTTATGCAGACCACATCGGAGTCCACCATGGCATCTGCAAGGGCAATTCCCTGTCGGTTTTCTCCACTACTGTCCCAATCTCTGTTCCTTGCATTGAAGTCTCCACATATGAGTAGCCTATCACCTGGTAATTCCTCCAGTCCCTTAAGCCAGTCCCAGTGCTCATTTCTGACAAAACAGTCCACTGTGGCATGTACATTTATGATGTTCCAACTTAAGCCATCAATCTCCATTTGTATACCCTGGACCTCTCTTGCACTGTGATGCCATTGGCTCAAGTCAAGTACCACATGCTTCACTCCTTCCTTCACCAGCAGACCCTTGTGCATGTCTCTTCTGCCAATAATAGGGTTTATATAACTGGCGTACCCAGGGCAATGGTATTTGTCTGTATTTAGCTTCTGGAGCATGAGGACATCAAAATCATATATTAGTCTCTCCAATACAGGACCACTCTGTATGGCACTACTACAGTTCCAGTATCCAACTCTTACATGGTTGAAACCTAGTCTCTCCACTTTTCATCTTGTTCTCCTGGCGCCTGCCCTACAATTTCTATGCCGTCTTCTCACACCATTTTCTCGTCTTGTCCTCCTCACTCTCTCTTCGCTAGCCTCTGAGGGATGTGTCAAGCGCAGAGCACGTGCTCCGTAGCTCCGGCGACGGTTATACCAGTGTATAAGAACACGAAGGCATGTTGTTTTCTTGTTGATATAACTTTTATTGGTATAAGATGACAAAGGTTTGATGTTCTACTCCACTCAATACAAAGGCCGGATCTTAACTGCCCTTGCCAACCCAATACGTCACGATTGAGCATCTCTCTCCCTTTCACTCTCGATGCTCAATCGTGCTGTATCTGTTTCCCACTAGATTCTAATAATACCCCAGTACTCCTCCCTTACTGTTACACCTCCCCATGTTGAATAAAGAATTTTCCTTATAAAGGAAAAATCTTTACTCCTAATCCCCATACTCTATTCCCTCTTTTTCCTTACTTCTCACAGTTCCTCAAATCTTCCCCAAACCAACTCCAATTTAATTAAACATTCTATTTCTTTAACTCTTTCCCCTGCTATATAGTCAACCCACTTCTTCTTCGTTCCTGGCCCTTCAACGAACCATAACATATTTACATATCTTTAATAACATTTCAACTTATATACATCATAACATCATAACACGTCTTCTTAAATACTCCTTCTCTCTAGTAACCTGCTTAAAATTTCAAACGCTAACACCAACTCCTTATTTTTATCACCAACGCTACTAATCCCCCACTTTCAACTAACCTGAAATTACTTTCACACGATAGGAAGACAAAGAATCGGTGGCCACCGGAATTTAAAAGAAGAAATAGAACTCTTTCAAAAAAACAACATTCACCTAAATCACACACCCCTTTACACCCCTATGTTCTTTGAGACTTTATGTAATAAAGTCTATACCAATTATATCTCCCACAGTACCACTCATTATGGTAACAGTTTACGCTGCTATCTACAGCATCAAATACCAACCATCATCCAAAAATATTCTTCACTTCTAAGTGTCTATATATACAGACACTACCTTACCTCAACCTCACATTGTAATGTAAACCACAAAACACATCCCGAAGACACAATTAAAAAGGTCTATTATCCCTTAAGACCTCCTCCAACATTATACATAACACCTCACCTAACCTCATCATCTCGTATAACTAATCTTCTCCAATACCTCAGGTTCTCTCTTAATGTCCATTTCTTATGGGCATATCTACTAAAATGCTCCACTTATGCCGTTATCAACAGCAACCTAGTAACCTTGAAATCTCCCCTTAAATGTTAACCAACATAAACACAACACCACTATATACATTACTCTAGCAACCCACTTATTATTCTATCTCTGAAGCTTAATACACCCAAAGGGATAAACATTTACATCCTACCCAGGCCATGTAACCCAATGCCTCTCTAAAATCTTCCACCTCTCAATTCATAATTCATGCCGTAATCTACAGCAGCAAAAATAACCACTCATGTCTGTGACTGCTTGTAATCAACTTTATCTCAGTCCCTTTATTACGGACCCACAAACACCCCATGTCACTATGTCTCCCCTATGTTCATTTCTCATCAACACTCTTACACCCCTTTTTTTTTATTGTACTGTTATCCACAGTGTCTAGTCAAACATGGATCCAATTCATGTTTACTCTTCATCTGGGGTAATTTTCTTATTATTCTATAACCCAGCAATCTCGTGTATATCATGGCTCTTCTGACCCCCCGGAAACTATGTTCAAAACTTTTCTCAGCTTTACCCCACTGAATATATTCACTAATCTTTTCTTCTCCCATGTGGCTTCCAATCCCATATAATAATTCTGACTTTACCATAACCATTTTACTTGTGTAGTAATCTCGTCTTATGCTTCCAGCACTTCATAAGCATATCACCCTCATTAGCCACAAAATACCCATGAACTTACTCTTCACAAAGAGAATGTGTCTCTCTATTAGCTCCCCGTAGTTTTATTAACTCCTTTCTGAACGAAGGGTCATAATTAAAGCCCCCTGTATTTTCTTTATTCTAGACAAAACCCTGTATTCAAACATAACTTAATTAACTACTATTTAACACACAAAACAGCGAAATAAAATCACAACAGGACATCAAATCCCCCCCAAATTTTTGTAACAATCATTTATGTTTCCCCGCAACTCAACTAAAAGTATGATGATGATAGTGATGATGATGGTGACGATGATTAAAATAATACAAGATACATCCTAATCTATTGTTACCTAATACTACTGGTCTCTTTTACGGACCAGCAGTTTACACATAAAAGTCTAAGAACACAATAACCCTATTCTAAAATAATAACAATCATTTTACAGGACCAAATCAAGCAAAAAAACATTATACATGAGGCAATAAAACAATTGTCTTCTCGCTAAAGAGAAGGTTTTCAAAAAAAATACAACTCCCTTCAAATTATTACGTACAGTGGCCCATCCTCATTGGCCTCCTATATTAATCACTGTAACACATATTTCTTCCTACAATTCACACCTATTTTGCCAAAACACTTATTTACATATACATATATCTGTTATCTACAGATCATCATAACGCTGAACCATACTTGTTCTCCTCAACCAAAATCACTACTCAACAACTGACCGTTCCATTTTCTGGAAGTCAAACATTGATTATCTCCCCTCACAATTTTCTATCTTTTTCAAAACTAAATCCTACACATCACAAATACCTTAAGCAAGCTCTGTGAACTACAGGTCACTCACTTTATCCATTACTAATGTGGCGATTATTTCAATGTCATCTCAATGTACCAGCTCGGCACACCTATTATTTCCCTTGGCTTTATACCAAACATCACTACCACTTCCTAATCCTTACTGTTAACTACAGTATCTCCACTCTCCTACATCCAACAAAACTTTGTCTATTTACTATAGACCTCTCACCAAAACAACTAATTCTACTTCCACTTTCTCGTCTACCCGACGCAATTAATATTTCATTCTAGTACTCTCAACGTCTCACCAGCACTATTCTAAGCTATCCTCAAGTCTCACCTATCATTCTTGCATCGTGACGACAATCAAACCGGTCACCCTCCTCGGAACACGTTCTCCTACATTCATTATACTGACCTTGTTTACCTTCTTATCTTTCACTCTTATTTATCGGAATTCTTTCAGAACTGCAAGCCACGCCACTTATAATCGACAGCAGACCTCTCTTTCCTCGTTTCTCAGTCTTAGGCACTCTTGCTTCGACATTTCCCTGTCAAGAATACTAAACAAGTTTTGTGAAACATCATTCAGAATGTTAACTCTGTTTCCGTTATATAACTTCCAACGTCAGACATTCTACAAAAAAAAACATCACAATTCTCTTTCTATCTCTCTATGTTTCACGGTTTTTCAACATCACTTATCAACCACTCTTCTCATATTCACACGGACAATGACACACAACCTCGCTCTCATCTCACGCCTACTCTCGCATCGCGACAACCTAACGTCTCCATACTATTACTACAACAAAACACTTTAGACGCCACCTCAACATTCCAGCAATCATTCACCACATATCTACACGTATTGATCTCCTCTACACACTATTGACACAAGACATATCAACGCCACTCTTACATTTTATCTATGTACTTCACTTAGGCGACGTCACCACACGTCTCTCTCGTCATCGCGACGAACACCTGTCTGACAGTTATACTCACGTATGAACAACGCACAACCAGACGAATTATTCCAGAGGACTTTCTCAATTCACTGCTTTCTTATATCTCTACTTTACTCAATCAGTCACTCCTATACGAAGGTCAGACCCTACATTACCTCTCGCAACTTATATTGAAAGCGCTTTTACAGCACTATTTACTATCTCTTTAAAACAAACTTCATTCCAACATGTCACAAATCTCGTAACTATTATTCTATACTTCTCCACCCACAACAACTTTCTTCTTTCTCCACAAGTACGACGTAACTCGTATTTTTCAAGCATCCACTTCTACAGTCTATTACTTTTATTCTCACGTTCAACTGGCTATTTTACACACAGGACACTCAGTGCCTCCTCAATCTATATCTCCTCACCAGACACTCTCGGTTCACCTGTCAACAATACTATTCTTTCTTCTCCAACCAACAAGCAAAACTATCTCGGACATCACGTCATAGCTCTGAGTCAAACCACTTCTAATACGAACATTCATACTTAATTTATCTCTCACCCTCTACTAATTCTGTCCTGAATCTACCCTATTTTACTTAATTTACTCTCCCTACATCGTAACCAAACAGACGATATCCTGTATTACGTAATCCACGTGGAATATCATTTGCCGTACTTCCTTATCCTCAACACCACTATCACCTACCCTGTACCATGCTACCCCAAAAATTTCATCTGTCTATTTTAGACAGCTCATACACCTATACTCTCAAACCGGAGTTCTTCTCATAAGCCAAAACTATTTCATTTTCCTTCTTCACCCAAGGAATTTTAACCTGTTATAGAGTGTGTCCAAACTAAAACAGTTCACTGTCTTTCAATACACTTAACCTGTCTTTCACTTATAATGTCATCTTCACTATCTGTTGTCAACCTGTTAAAGTATTCAGGTCTTAAGGTCCTAAGGTCTTCTATTTTACTTAAGTCACTTTCTGTCGTTGAATAAATTCCCGCTAACTGTCTACCACTATTCTTTTTCTTAAATGCGTTCTTTCTATTTCCTCTATTTGCGTCAGTCTGTTCACTGTTTCCTGTATACCTTACGTAACGTTTATACCTTCCCATCTCGTCCTCAGATGACACACTAATAATAGTCCCTACATCAGACTCATTATAGTTTACTGCAAACACGTCGGCCTTATTCTCATAGTCATCTTTAAAACGTCTGACTTTCTTTCTCTTTCTCGGTCTTCGTCCCTTAGCCTTCTCTATATAGTCACTAACCAAAACTCTGTCCGTCTGTCCACCAGTCACTATTCCGTATGAGGGAACAACACTCCTCAATTCAGGATCTGCTCGTAGTGCAGCACTCTCATTCTCCGAATCCTCAGTAATTATATCTGTTTCAGCATCACTATAATATTCGGCTGTAGGAATATCTTCTCCGTAACTTGAACTCTGACAGCTAATATTCCTACACCATTTGGGAATTAGTTTCCTGTCTATAGCTGAAGAATTTGACATGGCACTACCTCTATTTACAACCATACTATTTCTTTCGTCAATACTTCTCCTCTTTATCTTTCTGTCGTTCTTGGTCCTCGTCTGTCCATCTTTCCTAACTTCAACCCTGTCTCTCTTAGTCAATTGAGTTGGTTTTGACTGATTCTCTATGAAGTCAGTTTGAGTTCCCTTTGTTATCTTGCTGACTGGTTGTACCTGAGTCTGCGTACTACTTTCTACCGTATTACTTGTCTGCGTCTGTGTCTCTCGGTTTCTTTTCTTTACTAATAACGTCGTCTTCTTTTCCTGTCCACTAGTCACATTCGCAACCATTTTAGGATTAGTCTGTATTTTATTTACAGGTTCAACTCTGTCTCTTACACCTGAGTTTAGATATTGTCTTTGTCTTTTTTCAAACCACTCGTCACGTTTTTTTCTAGCGCTTACCGTATAGGATGGCCAAGTCCTAGAGCAATCTCTCTCATGCCCATTTCTGTATCTCTGATCCTTGTACCAGCTCCCAACCCTAGTCATCCTTGGACTAACATAAATGCTTCTATACTGCCCTCTATTTTCATCAACTAGTGGTTGTCCTCGGCTATTCTTGTTGTTCCTTTTTATCTCATTACCTCTTACATTACTCTGTAACCAGTGTACGAAACCTTCTACCTCGCTGACTGCCACCTTTAATTCTCCTAACCAAGCAGTCACGCGTCCTAAGTCTCTGCTCAGGTACATTTTTACTCTTTATGCTATCTCAGCCGAAATAATTCTCAACTGTGTCGTGATGAATCTGCCCTGCTGAAATATTCCTAAACAGAGCTAAACCTGTGCTAAGGTGTCCTGTTCCGCCATGCTGAAAAAATACTGAAACAAAGCAAGCAAAGAACCACACAATTTCAACTTCTTAATTTAAGGAATACACTCACTGTTTTGGAAACTACAGTTAGTTTCTGGGTTTGAGAACCACACAATTTAACTTCTCAATTTAAGTAATACACTCACTTATTATAGAAATGCACAGTTAGTTTCTGGCTCAAGCCCGTACCTTCCTCGCCTCAGCCTCAAATTTCGTTCGATCGCCAGGAGCCCATCTCAGCTGAAAAATCAGTCGTCGCGGAGTTCAGGTAGTCTGTCTCTTCTCCCAGGTAATTACGTCACTTCTCTAGGGATGCCGGGATTATCTTCAACCCCTGGTTGGGTCCCATCTGAGTCTTGTAACCTTTGTTTTCACCCCGGGTGGGGTACATCATCGACGTCTTGAGATAGCGATAACGTAAGTGGCTGGCGATTTGAAATTATCAAAACTCAGGTTATGGTAAGCTTTTTGAAACTCTAGAGTTCAGATCGCGGCTATGGGAAGCCCTTTTTATAACGTTGAAGGCTGAAGTTCAGTTAACGGCCATTACCAGCCCCTTGATGACGTTAAAGTTCAGACAATGGCTCTGGAGAGCCCTTTGATGACGTTAAAGTTCAGAGAACGGCTCTGGGAGGCCCTTTGATGACGTTAAAGTTCTGACAACGGCTCTGGGAGGCCCTTTGCTGACGTTAAAGTTCAGTCAACGGCTCTGGGAGGCCCTTTGATGACGTTAAAGTTCAGTCAACGGCTCTGGGAGGCCCTTTGATGACGTTAAAGTTCAGTCAACGGCTCTGGGAGGCCCTTTGATGACGTTAAAGTTCTATAATTTTACATGATTGAGAAATTATTTGCTCAGGGTTATCACAGCCTTCGAGCCTCTTTATTTGCTGATTACTGAACTGATTACAGAATTTTACTGGACATCCCTTCACTGGAACAACAACAAGCGTCTCCCGACCTTGATAAAACCGATTTGAGAAAATGTTAAATACCTTCTGGTTTAGGCATTCTTTGAAGGTTTCTTAGTACTTCGCGTGGTAGCCGGGACGGCCCAATTCAGTATCCTGGTCAAGTGGCAGCATTTCGCATCCTATACCAGTGTATAAGAACACGAAGGCATGTTGTTTTCTTGTTGATATAACTTTTATTGGTATAAGATGACAAAGGTTTGATATTCTACTCCACTCAATACAAAGGCCGGATCTTAACTGCCCTTGCCAACCCAATACGTCACGATTGAGCATCTCTCTCCCTTTCACTCTCGATGCTCAATCGTGCTGTATCTGTTTCCCACTAGATTCTAATAATACCCCAGTACTCCTCCCTTACTGTTACACGGTTCCCGTGTTTAAATAAATCCATAGGCAAAGTTTGGATATTGCAGGAAATAAACGGTCACCCTAGCATTGCCTGCTTGCTAGAGAAGAGGCAGGGGATGTCCCGCAGGAGTCCATACGCCTGGTGCCGCCCCGCACGCCTGTCAGACGTCCCACATTCACGACCAGTTTACCCATGGCCATCCAGTTCCTCAGCACGCTGGTCCACCTTGAACTTGGGGGTTTATATTTGGAGTTTTCCGTCTCCTAGATGGACTGCTGTCCAAAGCTAACGGGTTCCACCTACCCGGGAGAGGGGTTAGAGCGCCCCGACTCGCTTGACAGGCACGTCTCCGAGCATATGAGGTATTTTCTAAGGAACTCAGATCTCACCCTGAAATCCCGCCTCGCCCTCTGTGCCCACCGCGGCTGCTTATTCGATATTCGCAGCTAACCTCTATATCTAGAGGCCGTTCCACGATCCGCCACCAGTAGACGCGCTGGGCCGGGGATGGTCGCCCCAGTTTTACCCAGTGTCATCACAAGAGGGATGAGATAAACCCCTATAGTAGCAATGGAGAAATTGGGGTGGACACAAGCACTGAGAGAACGCAGAGATGCAAAAACACTAATACAAGCAGAAAAGTTTCTCAGCTTGCCAGGCCACCCTATGAAGAACCGATTTGAAAACTTAGCTATGGGGCGGTTGAAAAGAGGTAGTTTTATCAACCAGGCCAAACGACTCTGCAGAGAAACCACCGATCTTCCCACAGTTGATATCCCCCTGACAACTATTCCAGAGCTAACCCCATGGAAAGATGAGCTTAGACTATCACTACAAATCCAGACAAAAGTGAGAGGAATATTTGACAAGGAAGAACAGATGCAAAATCAGTAATAGAGGCGCTCCTGTCTGGGAGATTGCCAGTTCCAATGATACTACTTTCTGAACTTAGCAGTCAGCATACGGTCACCATACAGTGGATACCATCCCACTGTGGAGTACCCGGAAACGACAGAGCTAATCGATTGGCTAAGGAAGGAGCAAAAGAAGAACAACCCGATGTGCCCATTACATACCACCAAAAGAAAAGAATGATCAAATCAGTCAGAAGGCCACCAAACCCTACTCAAGACGACAACCACTTTATGGACAGACCAGAACAGGTCATTATTCTGCGCCTCAGAACAGGACACAATAGATTACGCAACCACATGTATACAAAATTCAAGATTGATGACTCAGCCATGTGCACATGTGGATTGGCGTCGCAGACAGCAGAGCACATACTCCAGGACTGCCCAAACTACAACATATCCAGGCGAACCTTCTGGCCTAGAGAGACAACAGTGGAAGATAAACTCTATGGATCACTGAGTGAACTAAAAAAGACTGTTAGATTCATACAAGAGATAACATTGCAGTTATAGACATATTTTAGGCGAACGAAAGAAGAAGAAGAAGAATAAACAATATAAGCTATGCAGTTGACGCAGTATTGGTGGCGGATAATGCAACACACCTACAACAATTGTTGGACATTGTAGTAGCAGAGAGCGCGAAGAAAGGACTCTCTTTAATTATCGATAAAACAGTAACAATGGTGATATCAATGAAAATGGTGACAATAAAAAATGTGTCTTGGAAATAAAAGGGAAAATTTTTAACCAAGTGGATAATTTTAAATACCTAGGGGCATTTATAACATCAGATGGACGATACACAACAGAAATTAAGAGCAGAATAGGGCAATCAAAAGCCGCATGTCAGAAAATGAAGAGTATCTTATGTAATAAGTCACTGTCACTGAATGTAAGAAAGAGAGTGCTGAAATGCTATGTAGAACCAGTTTTGCTGTATGGCAGTGAATCTTGGAATGTAAATGAACACATTAGGAAGAACTTAGAAGCAACAGAGATGTGGTTCTTGAGATGATGCGAATTCCGTGGACTGCCAGAGTAAATAACAGCGTTTGCCTAAAAGAAGCTAAAGAAACTAGAACATTATATACAACAATAAGAGAGAGGCAAACAGCTTTAATTTTTGGTCATGTAATGAGAAGAGAGGCATTGAAGAATGACGTGACAACTGAAACGATCGGGGGGGGGGGGGGGGGGGGGGGAGGAGAGGCCGGGGCAGACTAAGAGAAATGATGCTGGATATATTGAGATAGCGTCATGGAGGAATATCATCATCAGAGTTGATCCAGAGCACCTAAGACTGTGATCTGTGGAGAGTCATGAACGCCTACGTCAGCTGGCAGGGTACTTGATGATGATGATGATGATGATGATGATGATGATTATGATTATGATGATGATGATGATGATGCCCCGAAGAGGATTCGACCTCATGAACACCGGGCCGGCAGGTGAGCGTCTAGCCATTAGGCTATTGCTGCTACCGAAATAGAAATAGGGTTATCTGAAACAGAAATGAATAGCCTAATAACAGGCGAAAAAAACACTAAGAAAATGGATGGGGCGATGGAAAGAAATCAAGAAAAGCGAAACTACATTCCATTTAAAAGAGAGACAAAAAGTGTAGGAGATTCACTGCAGCCAACCTTCATTGTTTATCGGGCGTCTGATTGATTGGTATGTATGTGCACATCATTGCTCCTTGATATTGGCCTTATAATGACCAACCTGTACCCACCCAGACTCATGTGCTGTGGATATACCCACTGCGAAACTCCCGAGTCTGATACTCGATCCCTCTTTATGTCTTCACTTTTCCCGCCTTTCTCTGCCTGGGTCCTTATTGCCACAAACTCATACCTTCCTCCACCAGCTACACGTTAACCTGGGGTATTAACTGGATCGTTCCTACCACCCCCATTTCGCCTAAATGGCTACGCATTCTTGCACTGCTAAAGAAAGCTTATGAACATTAGTATCCGCTTTTATACAAGCAAGCTATTTGTAACGAGTGTGAGTTATGCATCTAACTGGGGTCAACGACCGTTTAGGAATTTGCTAATTCTAGCAATGTAATTGGGTCATGCCGGCTTCGTGGCTTAGAGGTTATGACTTTTCTCCGTAATCTCGTATACTCTCGTCAGGTAACGTGATGACGGTTTGAATCAGCAGTGGTTCGAATCGCATCGGTAACTTACGGGGTATGTGAGCTGGCCGCTCAGAAAGCAATGGCAAACTACTGAGCGTAATCTTGCCAAGAGATCAACATACAGCTGAAAGATGCTGGTGTTGACAGCTAAGTCCTGTAAAAAGGATATGCTTTAAAAAAAAAAAATTGGGTCATGGTACTATCCATGAATGTGAGATTTACAACAACGGTTCAGAGATGTTAAGAGGAGAAATATGTGCAAATGTTAGGTCATTAAAGGTTGAGGGAGGAATTCCAAGTACAATGACAGGCTCTCAAGACAGTGGAGAGTAGATCATGGTGTTGTCAACCTTAGTCACGTAGGCACTAGATAGAACATGAAAGTAGAGCGGATGTGAGGTCAAAGAAGTCAAGTTAGAAACTCTAGAACAATGGGAACACCCAACACAGGGAGTGTTAGGACACGCACGGGCTAAGAGGGGGTAACTAATGAGATGCTTATACGTGACATTAAGACTGATAGACAAAGATAAATCAGGAATAGAATGTTGGAGTTATGTAAAGTAGGGTTCCAGAGGTTAAATGGTGTGTTTAGTGGGTGGTCTGCAAAAATAAGATAAATACCCAAGACTGGGAGATTGAAGGAGGTTTCGAGTCGAGTACAGCCGAGTGGAGGCTGGGGCTAGGCGTGGAGAGCTAGCCCGACAGTGGAGTCGTGGCGGAGTTAGGGACAACTCCGCCTGGTGGATGCTCAGACAGTGGAGTCTGAAGCTGCTGCGTCAGGAAGACGTAGCGAGGACATTAAGATATGGACCAGTGAAGGGATCTGGGTCCAGAGCGAAGATACTCAGAGAAGAGCTGAGTTTTGAGTCAGACAGTGGAGGTCTGAGTCTTGGCAGCGAGGTTTAGGCTACGTTGAGTCCATGTCGGGACTGAGGAGGTTATGAGATTTACGGACGGAGAAGATTCCGTAACAGTGCATTACGGGCGGCCGAGAGACGGCAATAGTGGGATTACTGGAGTTACTGTGTTATCTGATAATCTGAGTGTGCCTCAGCCAGGCAGTCAGGAAGTTCGGACACGGGATCTAGTCCGAGGCATATTAGTTATATCATCAGGCCGATCAAAGACAGTTGTGTTATGTACCTGTGCCAATGCATTTTCTGGAAATAGTGTCATGTTTGCTGTGAATCATGTACCTGTATCATTAATAAACGGATGTTCGCGAAACGGTGTTTTTATCATGTCTGTAGTTGTGCACCAGTAAACCGGTAGAGTGTTCATACAAACATTCACATTGACATCCTCTAGACAACCATAGCCACTCTATCTGCCACTCTACCATCATTCCACTGTGTGACACCGTTACACTCTGTGGACAACATCACCTTCAAGTTACTATCCTTTTTGTGTCTGACTCAGTCTCGGGATTATTAATTTGAGCCAGGCGATGGACCCTAATATAACTTCTCTTCTGTGGTTGAACGGGGTAGCGGTAATAGTAGATTGGGTTGGAATCATCCGCTGTTGATTCATATTCTGGAGCTCTGGGCTAAGTAGACTTATTTTTCATTTTTCATTCGCATTATGCTATCATGCCTTAATATAATCACCGCAGTGTCATCTCCGCGGTTTATAGATTGTTGTGCTTCCTTATGTTTTGTTTGCTGATGACGGCTTGTAACCATAACGTCCTTTGGTTTCCCAAACTGTCTTTTGTAATGCTACTCTATACTTAATGTTTTTATACTGTTTACGGTAATCGCAGAGCCACTACGAAATCTTTCTGTCTGCATAAGCCAGGATTTTGACACCTAATTATTGAGGTTTAGACATCTAATTGCTGAGGCTTCAGCATATTTGAGTAACAGTTTATTGCTCGCCAAATTCAGTATAGGAAACGCCTTTGTTTTGTTCACTTTATGGTTACAGTTTAGTAGCTGTTGAGAGATTGCCGAGTTTGTACTTTTATAGCCTGTCGACTCCACTGGGTTTTCTACAGACAGACTCTCTTTTCCACCCATCCCCGTATTTGGAAAGAATGAAATTGCAGGGGTGCGGCAGAAGTTGTGGTAGAATCTCAAAACTGAGAGGGAAGACCGGGAGAACTTTCAATCAGATAGCGGTGATGTCGGTTTAGTTTAGGATAGTTTAGTCGTTGGATCAACATCACGGGACACGGGTTTAACCCATAAGTGCTCCGTTTCCCTCCTAATTCAAACCTGAGTCTGGAGAAACTCAACTCAATGCACGAACTCCGTAGCATCGGCGAGGATCCTGAAATACTTTGGGTAGATTTTAAACTCGAAATTTTGCCCGGGCAGCGCCGTTAGGCTACTCTTTTTCTATTTTCAACTACCAAGGGATTTTTTTCGTGCGCAAAAATACCCACGGGCGTCCGATTTCACTACCCAGAGACCAGGGGAAATGTTATTACTAGAAGTCCGCGTGAAAAAAAAACCAGGTCCTCACCGGGGCTTGAATACGGTGTCACGATGCGGGGTCCTGTGCTTATGTTTGAATGATTTGGCTGATGATTGAATACCCGAACAGGACAGCACAACTCATGTTAGTCCATTGCCGGCAAACATCAGAATACGAATATGAATGATGAGGAAGATCGAGTCTTCAGGCTCTCACTTACTACTCCCATTCTCGCAATGAGCTCACTAATCATACCTGCATATGTGGCTGGATTGTTAGGCAACTGAGCGTGATATCGCCTGCATTGGTAGTGTCATGATGTCTAGGTACAAGTAACATGGCCCAAACCTCCTCACGTGATCTAATGTCGTTGCGATTGGATAATACCTACTGAAGTGTATCGTACATGATCTGGCGTTGCAACTCCTACAACCATTGATAAGATGTGAAACTACATTTCTAAGTATAAGCTGTTGATGAAAAGCTGCCTTTCTAGCTGTCAGCTGGTAAACGAAACTGGTCGTCTGTATTGTCTGAAAGCGGGTCGTTGAATGCCCAAAACTACAGTTGGGTAGTTATGCTACGTATTACAATGACGTGGCTCTCGTCTACAGCAAGTGCCACAATGTGCAACTTTTCTCAATTATTCTATTATTATACGCTGATGCACTAACTCATCAGATTAACTCTCGTAGCCTGTCTTCTGCTTCATGAGACCCGGGACCTCTAGCACTTGAGGCGGACACCATACCTCGAGACCACTCAGCCCCCTATGATGTCGGTTCTGAGCTCAACTCAACTCAACATGTGCATGTGTATATTTGTCTCTATTTTCTGTATCTGGCCTACTACATTCTCTGTCCTATATTTCTACTGTATCTAGTCTAGTGTGGGGCTGGTCTGGTTCGCTAGATCAGTTCCGCGTCTAGCGTTCGTTGTCTCGGATGGCTGTGTGAGGTGCACCAAAATGGGATCTTCCCAGCCAACGTGAGTTAGCGAGGCAGGCGTTTCAAGAATGTAACCGCATCGTGCAGCCAGGGTCGTGGTTTGAGCGGGCAAAAGAGCAAAATTTGTACGACCGTTCGACAAAGTCTCGATAAGCGCCCACTCTCTCTCGATGAGTAGTGGGCCTGCAGTCAGTAAGCTGGTATAGCTTTTTTTTTCGGTTAGTCCTGCCGGCGTAGCTTGTAAGCTCGTCGGTAGGCGTCCAGTGGTTTTGCATGTATCACCTTGTACCGGGAGGGCGCGCTTTAGCGATGCTACTCTTGGCTTGCGTGTGCGTGAATAGTCCGTCTGTCCGATAGATATCTGGTTGATCCTGCCAGTAGTCATATGCTTGTCTCGGATGGCTGTGTGAGGTACACCAAAATGGGATCTTCCCAGCCAACGTGTATTAGCAAGGCAGGCGTCTCAAGAATGTAGTCATACGCTTGTCTCAGCTTTTGCGATGCTAATCTCGGCTTGCGTGTGCATGAACGTCTGTCCGTTCAGTCGCCATGTGCACATTTGCGCTGGAGAGACTCAACCGTAAATCGGGAGATCTGCTCGCAATTTAGACGAGCAGCATCTTCTGTGGGCAGACTCTCGCCTCATGTTGTGTGTGGTCTGCTCTGGCGGTCAGTCCGTCTTCGGTGAAGGAAATCGTGTTGATCCTAAAAGAAATCATACGCTCATTGATTGTCGCTACGCTTGTCTTAAAACTGAAAATTAAAGGGATTGACGGAAGGGCCGACATAAACAGGGATAACTGGCCGTGGCAGCCTAACGTCCACTGCATCTGTGTCCGTCTTCCAGTCGTCTTGCCATGCTCGCCACTGGAGCTAGACGGTCACAGACGAGGGAGCGGGGACGAAGGTGTTGCGCGACCACCTCCTCGCTATACAAAACCAAAGCGCAAGTCATTCGTTCCTCATCAAATCAAAGATGTAGTGTAATGAATGGTCATCGTCAATGAATGGCCAACGTCATTCATGATGGACGAACATCGCATCTAGTCTAGTACATTCTCTGTCCTATATTCCTACTGTATCTAGTCTAGTACATTCTCTGTCCTATATTTCTACTGTATCTAGTCTAGTACATTCTCTGTCCTATATTTCTACTGTATCTGGCCTACTACATTCTCTGTCCTATATTTCTACTGTATCTAGTCTAGTACATTCTCTGTCCTATATTTCTACTGTATCTGGCCTACTACATTCTCTGTCCTATATTTCTACTGTATCTAGTCTAGTACATTCTCTGTCCTATATGTCTACTGTATCTGGCCTACTACATTCTCTGTCCTATATTTCTACTGTATCTGGCCTACTACATTCTCTGTCCTATATTTCTACTGTATCTGGCCTACTACATTCTCTGTCCTATATTTCTACTGTATCTAGTCTAGTACATTCTCTGTCCTATATTTCTACTGTATCTAGTCTAGTACATTCTCTGTCCTATATTTCTACTGTATCTAGTCTAGTACATTCTCTGTCCTATATTTCCACTGTATCTAGTCTAGTACATTCTCTGTCCTATATTTCGAGTGTATCTAGTCTAGTACATTCTCTGTCCTATATTTCTACTGTATCTAGTCTAGTACATTCTCTGTCCTATATTTCCACTGTATCTAGTCTAGTACATTCTCTGACCTATATTTCCACTGTATCTAGTCTCGTACATTCTCTGTCCTACATTTCCACTGTATCTAGTCTAGTACATTCTCTGTCCTATATTTCCACTGTATCTAGCCTACTACATTCTCTGTCCTATATTTCTACTGTATCTAGTCTAGTACATTCTCTGTCCTATATTTCTACTGTATCTAGTCTAGTACATTCTCTGTCCTATATTTCCACTGTATCTAGTCTAGTACATTCTCTGTCCTATATTTCCACTGTATCTAGTCTAGTACATTCTCTGTCCTATATTTCTACTGTATCTGGCCTACTACATTCTCTGTCCTATATTTCTACTGTATCTAGTCTAGTACATTCTCTGTCCTATATTTCCACTGTATCTAGCCTACTACATTCTCTGTCCTATATTTCTACTGTATCTAGTCTAGTACATTCTCTGTCCTATATTTCTACTGTATCTAGTCTAGTACATTCTCTGTCCTATATTTCTACTGTATCTAGTCTAGTGCATTCTCTGTCCTATATTTCTACTGTATCTGGCCTACTACATTCTCTGTCCTATATTTCTACTGTATCTAGTCTAGTACATTCTCTGTCCTATATTTCTAATGTATCTGGCCTACTACATTCTCTGTCCTATATTTCTACTGTATCTAGTCTAGTACATTCTCTGTCCTATATTTCTACTGTATCTGGCCTACTACATTCTCTGTCCTATATTTCTACTGTATCTGGCCTACTACATTCTCTGTCCTATATTTCTACTGTATCTGGCCTACTACATTCTCTGTCCTATATTTCTACTGTATCTGGCCTACTACATTCTCTGTCCTATATTTCCACTGTATCTAGTCTAGTACATTCTCTGTCCTATATTTCCACTGTATCTAGTCTAGTACATTCTCTGTCCTATATTTCCACTGTATCTAGTCTAGTACATTCTCTGTCCTATATTTCGACTGTATCTAGTCTAGTACATTCTCTGTCCTATATTTCTACTGTATCTAGTCTAGTACATTCTCTGTCCTATATTTCCACTGTATCTAGCCTACTACATTCTCTGTCCTATATTTCTACTGTATCTAGTCTAGTACATTCTCTGTCCTATATTTCTACTGTATCTAGTCTAGTACATTCTCTGTCCTATATTTCTACTGTATCTAGTCTAGTGCATTCTCTGTCCTATATTTCTACTGTATCTGGCCTACTACATTCTCTGTCCTATATTTCTACTGTATCTAGTCTAGTACATTCTCTGTCCTATATTTCTAATGTATCTGGCCTACTACATTCTCTGTCCTATATTTCTACTGTATCTAGTCTAGTACATTCTCTGTCCTATATTTCTACTGTATCTGGCCTACTACATTCTCTGTCCTATATTTCTACTGTATCTGGCCTACTACATTCTCTGTCCTATATTTCTACTGTATCTGGCCTACTACATTCTCTGTCCTATATTTCTACTGTATCTAGTCTAGTACATTCTCTGTCCTATATTTCTACTGTATCTAGTCTACTACATTCTCTGTCCTATATTTCTACTGTATCTAGTCTAGTACATTCTCTGTCCTATATTTCCACTGTATCTAGTCTAGTACATTCTCTGTCCTATATTTCCACTGTATCTAGTCTAGTACATTCTCTGTCCTATATTTCCACTGTATCTAGTCTAGTACATTCTCTGTCCTATATTTCCACTGTATCTAGCCTACTACATTCTCTGGCTCCTCTGTGTGTTGTATCTGACCTGCTACTACATTCTATTCTGTCTATGTAATTTGTAGGTGATTATTGTCCAAATAGGGTAATGGCCAGCTTGTGTAAGAGCGGATAACAATGTTTATAAGCTTTATTTTGCAGTGCAAGGATGCACGATCATTTAGGCGATGGGGTGGGAACAACCCAATGAGAACCCCAGGTAAACGCGTAGCTGGTGGAAGAAGGTACGAATCCATTGTCGGGCTAGCTCTCCACACCTAGCCCCAGCCTCCACTCGGCTGTACTCGACTCGAATCCTCCTTCAATCTCCCAGCCTTGGGTATTTATCTTATCTTTGCAAACCACCCACTAAACACACCCTTTAACCTCTGGGACCCTACTTTATGTAACTCCAACATTCTATTCCTGATTTCTCTTTGTCTATCAGTCTTCATATCACGTATATGCATCTCATTAGTTACCTCCTCTTAGCCCGTGCGTGTCCTAACACTCCATGTGTTGGGTTTTCCCATTGTTCTAGAGTTCTTTGACCTCACATCCGCTCTACTTTCATGTTTTATCTAGTACCTACGTGACTAAGGTTGACAACACCATGATCTACTCTCCACTGTCTTGAGAGCCCGTCATTGTACTTGGAATTCCTCCCTCAACCTTTAATGACCTCACATTTGCATATACTTCTCCTCTTAACATCTCTACATCTTTGTTGTAAATCTCACATTCTTGGGTAGCACCATGACCCATTTACATTGCTAGAATTAGCAAATTCCTAAACGGTCGTTGACCCCAGTTAGATGCAAAACTCACACTCGTTACAAATGGCTTGCTTGTATAAAAGCGGATACTAATGTTCATAAGCTTCAGGTCGTGAGTCGCACTGCGAGCGCTAACAAGTCAAGTCGCATTATTCTGTCAAGAAGCCTGATACGCGGGAAAATGTCACGTTGAAAGTCCAACAACAAGAAACACGCTGCAGCCAAGAAGTGCAGCGTGGGAGCCGACAACGAGAAGAACAACGTGGAGAGCTTACCAGCTAGCTGCGTCAAAGAGCCTGATACTACAGCCATCACTGAAGCTTCTACGAGGGAGAAGATCGACAGCCCAACACAGTCAAGAACCAAGACAGCAGAGAAGAAGGAGGAGAAAGACACCAGGGTCGGAAACACCGACTCAACAGTCTGATGGGTTGTCAAGCGGATTCAAGTGGAGCTGTTAGACGAAGAAATCCTCAAGCAGTTGCAAGACGAGAATCTCAACATCAGAATCTTGAAGGGGGAGTGCATCCTGACTTACTCAAAGATTCCTACGACGCTGGCGTTGGTGACGACTGGGGGGAGCGAGATATCACACCAGGTATCAATTAGCAAGAAAATTCAACAGCCTGAAGGATTCATACCGAGGATCACTCAATGCTCCAGATGCCAGAGGGCCGGCCACAGCAGAGCAGCATGTCGCAGTAAAACGGAAATATGCCGGTTCATCCTCGAGTGTCCGTTGGCTTATATAATTATGGAGATAGCATATGCCTAAGCTAGCCAAAAAGTGTAAGCAGTGTTCCTTTACAAATTAACAAATAAAAATCAAGGGACATAATACATGTTTGTTTTAAATGGGAACTAATTCAGTTCTAACATATTTCTAAGATATCTCAAATTCTTAACTCGAGATATTCAATTCAAATATAATTGCCTCATATTTTAAAACAAAACATATCTTTCTAAAGTTAACTGTTGTAAATTATTCAAGTATTGTATAGACTTAATCAACTTGCTAATTGTAATGTTTGTAACATACAAATAATAATGGTCTAAGGAGCAAGGTATATTTATAGCGTATTATCACTTATTATAGAGCAATAGTTTAAGAAGTTTAAATTCATGAATATTTTTTACGGGTACAGTTTTCTGCGCCTATGCATATTATAATCGATAAGTTAGACTTATATCCTTTACAGGACATCACAGGCAACCCCAGCAGCTACGTTTGTACATTTTTTTTTTTTTGCTGTTCATGATCTCTTGCCAAGTTTATGTTCAGTAGTTTGCCATTGCTTTATGAACACCGGCACCCATACCATTTCGAAACAAACCAACACGTGCGGTATGCGGGATGACGAACTGCGACCATAACCCCTATTTTTGAATCAGCCTTTTAGCTAAGATCATAGTGTAGATTTGTCTGTTAATCTGGCTAGGTTGCAGAGACGGTCACCGTGGCGAAGTGGTCAAGCCGTCTGACTAGGGCTCCGAAGGTTGTGGGGTTAATTCCAGGCAGCGTCCTTCGGTTCATAAGTTCATTTGTTCGGAGACTCCTGGGGGTCGTCGCTGGAGCCACGGATTTCGTGCTTTGTGCGACGCTTTCGGTGGTCCACGCTGAGGAAAGAGACTGAGCCGTATGGGATAAAACCAGATGCAATTAAGTCGACCTTGTCGACTTTTAAGCGACTATAAACGAAACTGAAACTCAAGCCGCTGTCCTCTAACACTGGCAGTGGACCACCAAGGGCCGAAAGGCACATAATGGGAATCAAGGGCCCACAACAGAGACAGGGAAGTGGGGACCTCGTGGTGTGGTTCTGGTCCCTGAGAGAATAGCGGGCCCTTTTTTTAAAAATAAATAAACAAATTAAGATCAAGATTTATTTACAGGCACAGTCGTCCGTGCTTTACCTTCTTATAATCGACAACTCGATCGCTTTGTGGGGAATAGGAGGAGGGAGTGACAATCTGCGTGTTTTTCACTTTTTATAAAATAAATGTCATGAAAGGTAAATGCTAACCAGGAGAAATATGTGCCCAACTCTGGCAAGTAGTCGTCAAACAGATACACTTAATGTCGGCTCAATTGCTACATGTTTTAAACAATTGTCGCTGACTTCAGACACAGCACAGAGGACCAAACATCAATGACTGCAGCAGGATCAGATATACTGAATAACAGCTTTGAATTGTCCACACACACACACACACACACACACACACACACACACACACACACACACACACACACACACACACACCACACACACACACACACACACACACACACACACACACACACACACACACACACACACACACACACACACACACACACACACACACACACACACACACACACACACACACACACACACACACACACACACACCACACACACACACACACACACACACACACACACACACACACACACACACACACACACACACACACACACACACACACACACACACACACACACACACACACACACACACACACACACACACACACACACACACACACACACACACACACACACACACACACACACACACACACACACACACACACACACACACACACACACACACACACACACACACACACACACACACACACACACACACACACACACACACACACACACACACACACACACACACACACACACACACACACACACACACACACACACCACCACACACACACACACACACACACACACACACACCACCACACACACACACACACACACACACACACACACACACACACACACACACACACACACACACACACACACACACACACACACACACACACACACACACACACACACACCACACACACACACACACACACACACACACACACACACACACACACACACACACACACACACACACACACACACACACACACACACACACACACACACACACACACACACACACACACACACACACACACACACACACACACACACACACACACACACACACACACACACACACACACACACACACACACACACACACACACACACACACACACACACACACACACACACACACACACACACACACACACACACACACACACACACACACACACACACACACACACACACACACACACACACACACACACACACACACACACACACACACACACACACACACACACACACACACACACACACACACACACACACACACACACACACACACACACACACACACACCACACACACACACACACACACACACACACACACACACACACACACACACACACACACACACACACACACACACACACACACACACACACACACACACACACACACACACACACACACACACACACACACACACACACACCACACACACACACACACACACACACACACACACACACACACACACACACACACACACACACACACCACACACACACACACACACACACACACACACACACACACACCACACACACACACACACACACACACACACACACACACACACACACACACACACACACACACACACACACACACACACACACACACACACACACACACACACACACACACACACACACACACACACACACACACACACACACACACACACACACACACACACACACACACACACACACACACACACACACACACACACACACACACACACACACACACACACACACACACACACACACACACACACACACACACACACACACACCACACCCACACCCACACCCACACCCACACCCACACCCACACCCACACCCACACCCACACCCACACCCACACCCACACCCACACCCACACCCACACCCACACCCACACCCACACCCACACCCACACACACACCCACACACACACACACACACACACACACACACACACACACACACACACACACACACACACACACACACACACACACACACACACACACATCAATTAATAAGCCTATTAGGGTAAAACCATGGGCAGCTGCTATTTGTGGCTGATTCAATCAAGGACAATTAATCGGATCCAGGGATGGCACCAGCAACGCGTTTACATGGGGTGTTCACTGGACCATTCCCATCCCCCTGTCCCCTTAATGACAACGCATTCTTGCACTGCGTAAGAAAGCTTATGGGCATAATTACCCGCTCTTATACAAGCAAGCCATTACCCTCTTTGGACAACAATCACCTTCAAAGTATTATCCTATTTGTGTCTGACTCAGTCACAGGATTATTAATTTGAGCCAGGCGATAGACCCTAATAATAAACTTCTCTTCTGAGGTTGAACGGGGGTAGGGATAATGGTAGGCTTGAATGGAATCATTGCCATGAACCCGGAACAGGTCAAAGGCTATTGAGTACAGGTAGCCTAGAATCTTGTGTAGTCCACTGAAAAGACGTGAAGATCGAGAGTATTACAAAACACGGCTTGACCACTTCGTCACAGAAACTCCAGCCTCTCAACAATAACCACCGCTGAGGAAGATTTGTCTGCGCTTGATGTGGCTAGGTTGCAGGGACGGTCACCGTGACGAAGTGGTCAAGCTGTCTGACTAGGGCTCCGAAGGTTGTGGGGTTAATTCCGGGCCGCGTCCTTCGGTTCATAAGTTCATAAGTTCATAAGGTAAGAGACCAGGGGACATTTTATTACTTGAAGTCCACGTGAAGAAACTCACCGGGGCTTGAAGCCGGGACTTCCAGCATTCGAGGCGGACACCTTACCCCGAGACCACTCAGCCTCAGCACCCACGAATATTATATACATATGCCCCTAACTTCCTGGCAATCATCCCGTGTTGATTCACATTCTGGAGCTCTGAACTAAGTAGAACACTTATTTTTTTTTTTTTCATGTTTCATTCACACTTTGCTATCATGCCTTAATATAATCCGGGGTTGAAAGATTGTTGTGAATTCTTATGTTTTGTTTGCTGATGACGGCTTGTCACCATAACGTCCTTTGGTTTCCCAAATTGTGTTTTGTAACACTGCTCTATACTTCAAGTTTTTATATTGTTTACGGTAATCGCAGAGCCACTACGAAATCTTTCTGTCTGCATAAGCCAGGATTTAGACACCTGATTGTTGGGATTTAAACATCTAATTGCTGATGATTCGGCGTATTTGAGTAACCGTTTATTGCTCGCCAAATTTGTTTTGTTCACTTTATGGTCACAGTTTAGTAGCTGTTGAGAGATTGCCGAGTTTGTACTTTTATAGCCTGTCGACTCCACTCGGTTTTCTACAGACAGACTCTCTTTTCCACCCATCCCCGTATTTGGAAAGAATGAAATTGCAGGGGAACGGCAGGGGTTTTGGAAGAATCTCAAAACTGAGAGGGAAGCCGGGAGAACTTTCAATCACATAGCGGTGATGTCGGTTCTTAGCTCAACTCAACTAAACTCTTGCATGCGTATATTTGTCTCTGTTACCTTATCTGGCCTACTACATTTTCTGGCCTTTGTTTCCCATGTATCTATTTTACTACGTTCTCTGACCTTTATTTCCACTGTATCTAGTCTATCTAGACTGTGTCAGGTTTAGTCAGATATGACTGAGCTACAGTATGACAGTAGACGGTACTACCTGCTTTCTGTTAGCGCCGAACGTTTGGCGGCGCTTACCAAACCCGACACCCCCACATTGTGCCAACGACTTCGGGTGGAAGAGCGCAATTGGGAGTATAAAAGCCTTACCCTGGTGCAACCTAAGACAAAATGTCATGGCAGGGCAGACCAGTTTCTAAGCCTTGGTTGGCAGCTGGTTTAGGATTGAAGCTCCGACAGGCGGACAGTTAGAGCATTGCTTTGCTGATGCGGCCGCTTGTCTTGTTCCAGATGTATAGGTGTTACCTTTCCTCTTGAGTGCGACTGGGCAGGCCGAGAGATTGATCATGCTGCATGGGCAACACGCGATCTCTATAATTTAGCCCACACTTTGTGCTATGGAGAGGCAATAACTCCATCCCTGGTCTTAACCATTCTCGGAATCAAAGCGAGAAGAAACTGTTACGGATTGTAAGTCCCTGTCAATTGGCGTGGACATGGGGCGCCACACGATGCTTCTGACCGTGGTAGACACCTACAGATGTCACTGATCAGCTACCGCACGCCTCAAGCTGGGCAGCCCCCGGCCAATTGGGTGCTGATGCGCCACAGCCTGCCTGCTTCAATGGGTGCTTGGGGCTAGGACAAAATCTGAATCACAGGCTGTAAAACCAATGCACCAGGCACTAATTAAAAAGAAAATAGAAACCTCAAGCTACGGTTTGCAACCTGGAAAGTGAGAACCATGTGTCCAGGATTTTCCACTGAATTGACCAATATTGACGATATGAGAAAAACGGCTGTGATTAATGCCGAACTCAATCGTCTTAACATTGATATTGCTGGCCTGCAGAAGACTCGCCTCGCTAAGGAAGGGTCACTCATGGAAAACATTTACACCTTTTTTTGAAGGATAGAGGGCAGGCAGAAAAAGGCAACACGGCGTGGGCTTACCAGTGAAAAATTCGCTACTGGGAATTATTGAAATTCCAGCAGGAGGTAACGAAAGACTATTATCCCTGTGCATGGCAACATCTTGTGGTTTTGCCACCATTATTACTGCATATGCACCGACACTCGATTCCTCTGATGATGTGAAGGATTAGGTGATTTCAATACTCGTGTGGGTAAGGACTAGAGTTCATGATCAGTGTGCCTTGGAAAATACAACATCGGTCGCATGAATGAAAATGGGCAAAGGCTGCTGGAGCATTGCACCAGAAATGACCTATGTATTACAGACTTCTTTTTATTTTAAACAAAAGAACTGCATGAGGTCACATGGAAACATCCAAGATCCGGCCATTGGCACCAGCTGGACTTCATAATCACATGCAGACAACATCTGAACCATATATCATTGACTCGAAGTTACCACAGTGCTGACTGTGATTCGGATCATTCTTTGGTTGTTGAATGGAATAGACTGAGACCAAAGGGAATCTACACAGCTAAACACAAATCTAGCCCCAGGAGTAATATTATTAACACTCACGATCCTGAAAAGTTCTTTCAGTTTCAACAGCAACTTGAAGAAGCTTTCACTGTCACACCAGAAAATTGTACAGTAAATGAAAAGTGGGGGAATCTTAAGGAAACTCTTTATAAAACTGCCGTAGGGATTTACGGAAATGAGAATCATAAGAGGCAGGACTGGTTTGCTGCAAACAGCCAGACTCTGCAGCCCTTGATTAATAATAAGAAGATAGCTCTCTTAAGAAACGAGGAAAGACCGATGCGTAACACTCTGAGTGAGCTAAGGCAAGCTAGGAAGGATGTGCAAAAGGCTGCCAGGCAGTGTTCAAATGATTATTGGATCAAGTTATGTGAGGCCATTCAAACTGCAAGTGATAAGGGAAACATCAGAAGCATGTATGAAGGAATAAAGAAAGTCTGTGGTCCAGTGATCAAACGAAGTGCACCATTGAAAACCTTGACTGGAGAAATCATAACTGATAAGAAACAGCAGATGAACATATGGGTAGAGCAATATTTGGAGCTTTTCCCAAGTGAGACCAAACTAGTGGATGATGCCCTCAACGCCATTAACACGTGTGATCGGATGCGCCGACATCTTTGACCGGCTTTATCCAGTAAGCACGTGATCTGTTTGTAGCAATTACACATGTGACCGGAATCAGCGCCATATTTGACCTGTTTTAGTCAGTGAGCACGTGTTCTGGTTTTTCCATTAACCCAGTTTGATCAGGTGTATTCCTTAGATACGTTCGCCGTGACTGGCTGTACACCATCACACAGCCCAAGGAAAATCTTGTATCTCTACCCCTTCGCCATTGGTATAATGACACTGTTTAAGTCCCATCCACTACTGACAGTAATAAACGCTATTACAATATATAATCGGTTACTTTACAATAGATATAGCTGGGAAAAGCCAAGGTCTTCTAACGATCAGATCCGTAAATATGCATTGAAATGGTTAGTGGTACACCTTCTACCCATGGCGCCATCTTTACTTTTCACTTTACACATCAAAATGGACTATTTTTTAAATATTTCTTTTACTATTTACAGTTTTACGTTTTTAACTACACACAACCGGAAGTAGTTATGTATCCTACCGCGTGAGCTTTGAAAAGTCAGCTTCTTAATGCTTGTTGTGTCGACACGTAAGCGATATAAGAAATTATTTTGGGTCCAGGGGTGAGCCACATTACTGCTCGATTACCCCTTTACATACTACTTACATTCACATATATGTTATATTTATGTCAAATTATCGGAATGGACTCTCGCACATGTGATTAAAGGCACGTCAGACCTCTTTTTACTTTTACAAGATACCCGGGTGGTGTGATAGCATTGATGTCTGTATGATACGTCTCTTTTATCACTATCGGGTGCATAATTCTTAACAATTTTGCGAGAATACTGCAAACTAAAACAGAGTTGTCAAAATCCACGCAAACCGAAAGGTTTTACCCTTCGAGATGTACAATTTCTTGCATAAATTGTAGTTTTGTGTTACCATTTACACAACTTTTCATGTGAATATTTCCATGGCACCAAAGAAAAGCACCTTTCAATATTTGTTTATACATTTGGCGATGAGCTCACGTGATTCAGCGCCATTTAAAACCACTATATTCAAAAGTTCACTATCGTGCGTTAAACGGTTACTGCGATATTACACTAAGCGCAGATGACATACCCCATTTTTGCCGGTATCAAAGGGACACAACTATTTCCAAAATACGGAAGGGCAATAACTGGCGTTATTTTATAAAATATTATTTTAATGATTAATTTGCAAATTTCACTGATTATGTTAATTTACTTGTATGTATACTATAGAGACTGGTCTCTGGTGTTATGTTCTCTAGAATTAATCAGTGTCTATATTTCATTACGTGTTTATTAATTTTGGCAATTTACCCATATATAGAATTAATAGCCGTAATCTGGCTTCAGTCTTTTTTTTCCCTAAAGTTGAATATGCCCAAGCGAGCTTTTGGGTCAGATCAAAGTGTAGTTTATACTAGATTTGATCGGGCCAGGACCTTGTGGCTCGCTATTCTTCATTTCCTCTCAGTAGGTGTGGGTTGGCGGCCTCTGTGTGGGGCAAAGGCTAATATCCGGGGTAGGGGCCCATCCCATCGAGCCCTTCACATCGGCCGACCCCACATACACATAAACACACACACACACACACACACACACACACACACACACACACACACACACTCCCATAGACTGGGACTCGAACCCGGGTGCCCGGCTCCTATTTGGTCTACTTATCTATATAAGTATACCACATGTCCGGGGCTTGCCTAGCTGTCTTCAGGTGGTCCCGGGACGGATCGGGGAAGCGGAGGCGGCCGGCAAGGGCATCTGGGGGTACCAAGGGCGGGTACCCAAGGACCGGAAGTGACAACCGGATGTAACCCAAGAAGATACCTACCCGCCAATTTTTCAACAATGAGGTCCGAAATGGGTCCGCTTTTTGATGTCATCACGATGGATCATGACTTTTTGTATAGTAAAAAATGACGTCATCAGACGGATCTGGATCCATATTTACAATCCACTACAACGTCCCTCACTACTACTGTGCAGATTAGAGTTTTGGACTTTACTATCAGTATAATTATCATCATTTGCCATGTCGATAAGCGTGGGCGGTCATGTTCTGTCATCTCACTCGATCACCAGAGTCGTGGATCAGCTCCGTGTTTCTGTCTCGACCATGCCACATGGCCAAGCCATCCAGGTATTTAGTTTTCGTTCGTTCCCTTGGTCTTTTCCCTTAGATCTTGCCAGTTGTCACCAAGTTCTCCAATTCATTTCTTATCATAACATGCCCAAAACATTTTGACTGCCTACGTCTAATGTCTCTAATCAGTTAACGATCTTCATTTGTTTCTTGAAGGACTTGTTCATTGGTTTTTCTGTCTGTCCATGGTATTCTTTGCATTTTCCTCAGAAACCACATTTCCACAGCCATCAGATGTTTTTCAGCTTGTCTGCTCATTGTCCACGCTTCACATCCATACAAAAGTACAGGTTCTATGTAGCACCTCAACACTCTTTTTCTCGGTTCAATTGATATCTGTTTATTGGTCAGTATGTTTTTCATCTTGCAAAAGGCTACCTTCGCAATGGCAATTCTTGTTCTAATTTCTTCAAGCAAGGCATCTCCCATCAGATGTTATGACTGTTCCGAGATAACTGTACCGATTCACTTGTTTAAGAATATTCCCATTTACTTGTATATTACATTGTGGTATTTCTTCCTTCCTAGTGACGACCATAATCTGTGTCTTCTTACAATTCAATTCTAACCCTAGTTGTTCACTGTGTACAACAACCGCATCTACTAAATGTTGCAGGTCATGTTCATTGTCTGCAATCAAGACTGTATCATCTGCATATCTAATGTTATTGATGCATCGTTCACTCCCCCCCCCCACCCCACCCCTCCCTCACCCCCAATGTTGATTCCTTCCATATCTTCTATATTTCTTAAAATATTTTCACTGTAGAGGGAAAAAAGATCTGGAGACATTACACATACCAGTGTCACACCTCTATTAATAGGCTGACATTGACCTACTTCATTATCAATTCTTATGGCAGCTTGTTGTTTCCAATATATGTTTTCTATATCTCTAAGGTCTGTTCCATTAGTTTGTAGATCTTCAAGCATCCCTACCATGTCGACATGTTTCACTTTATCTAAAGCCTTTGTGTAGTCAATAAAGCAAAGGTGTAGGTCTTTGTTTACTTCTATAGAACGTTCGATTACTGTTCTCATTGGTATTTACTGTTCCCTTACCTTCTACAAACCGATACTGTTCTTCTCCTATGTCAGGTTGAATCTACTTCCTAACTCTTTACATGATAATTCTTAGAAAAATCTTCGTGATGTGACTCATTATGCTAAATGTTCTATGTTGATCACATTTCAAGACTCCTGATTTCTTTGGGATTGTAATAAATACAGAATTACATAATTCTGTGAGGTATATTTCCAGTATCATATATTGTATTCAGCAGTCTGGTAACTATATTCTTCTAAAGCATTAATCATTTCTGTTCTGATGCTGTCTGAACCGGGGGTCTTGCCATTTGTCATATGGTTAAGAGTATTCTGAACCTCCATCTTCAAAATTGATGATAACAATGATATTTTATTATTATTTTGAATATCATACTGCTCTTCTCTGTTATCATTATAAAGGTTGTTCGCATAATCTGACCATACATGTAAAATCTGATCTTTTTTTATTATGATTTTTCCATCTTTTGTCTTTAGGCAACCTGCTGATGTACGTGTTCTTTTATTAGTAAGCCCCTGAATTCTTCTGTACATTGGTTTGGTATTTGTACTGTTATGTTGTTTTTCAATTTCTATGCAAATTTTATCGAGCCATGCTTCTTTTGCCTCATTACATAATGTTCTGACTTTTCTGTAAATTTCTTCATGTTTGGCAGGATTATTTCTGTTCTGTCTTCTTGTTTCCATTCGTTGTAAAATTTCTCCAGTCATCCTTGTCTTATGACCTACTTTCTTTAATTTTGGAATTGTTTTTCTGCAGCCAAATTGACTGAATTCTTCAGCATTTCCCATTGATCATCCACATCTTGAAATAGGATCTCTAGATCAGACAATACATCTCCTATGTTAAAATTATCTTGTATTTCTTTGTCAGTTTTCAATTGAAATTTAGATGAAAAACATACTGACCAATAAAATGATATCTTGAGCATAGCCTACGATGCGTTGCGTTGTGATGTTCTGTTGTGATAATTTGGTGTGCCCAGTGTGTGCCGCGTGGTTACACACCCGCTTCACACGCGTGATCCGGGACTGTTTCCGGATCCGGTCAGGGATATGCACTACTGACGAGCTCAAACAAGGGCGAAACTCGAGTATAGTGCTTCCATATTGACGTGGATAGGCCTTGGGTTCATACCAGAATGCGATTGACGTTGCCAGTAGTGGGTTGTGCTCAATATTTAAATTTCAAATCCCGAAAAACCACATAATCAAAATGATATCAATTGAAACGAGAAAAAGAGTGGTGAAGAGTTACATAGAACCTGTACTTTTGTATGGACGTGAAGCGTGGGCAATGTCAGACAAGCTGAAAACCATTTGATGGCTGTGGAAATGTAGTTTCTGATGAAAATGTAAAGAGTACCATGGACAGGCAGAAAAACCAATGAACAATTCCTTCAAGAAACAAATGAAGATCGTAAACTGAATAGAGACATCAGACGTAGACAGTCAAAAATGTCTGGGCATGTTATGAGAAGAAATGAATTGGAGAGCTTGGTGACAACTGGCAAGATCAAAGGGAAGAGACCAAGGGGAAGACTGAGAAATAAATACCCGGATGGCTTGGCCACATGGCATGGCCGAGACAGAAACACGGAGCTGATCCACAACTCTGTGATCGAGTGAGATGGCAAAACATGACAGTCCACGCTTATCTGCATGGCACATGATGGATGGATTAGTGTCCGTAATGTATGTATTGCATTGTTTGTACCATTTCCTTCCACAAATCCATACTGTTCTTCTCTAATTTCCATTTTTATTTTCTTTCTTGTTCTTCTCATTATTATTCTGGGTGAAGCTTAGCGACATGGATTATGAGGTTAACTGCACGACAATCTTCGTATTCAATTGTTCTATTTCTTCATTTATGTTCAAATAAAGATGGAGAAGATCAGCGGCTTCCTGCGCATATATTACCCAAAGGGTCTGACGAGACATTATTGAATGTTGTATGTCCATCAAGATTGATGATGACCATCCACATCATCCAATTGGGGTTGAAAGTATGGCGCCGTGAGTTCTAAGATGGCTGATAAGGCGTATTTTGGCTCGAAATGTTCTTTGGCAATGTGGACAAAGATTGCTTGATGTTCCAAGAGGAGGATCTCCTGCAGTGGTTTTTCTGTCCAGTCTTTTTTACACAGCTCTTGCAGTCCTGGTTGCTTCACAAGTTACTGCACCCTTGCGTAATGATGAATTTCGGTCTTTGGCAGCAGTCTCCCATGTGTCGTGAGGAATTTCAAAAGCTTTCAGTGAGACCTTCAGAGTGTCTTTAAAACGTTTCCTCTGGCCGCCTTGGAAGCCTTTACCACAACGCAGCTCGCCGTAAAAAAAAAAAAAAAAATTCGTTTAGGGAGCCTGTGATCTGGCATGCGAGTCAAGTGACCAGCCCAGAGAATCTGATTCTTCATTAGCAGAGTGTGGATAGTGGGCATGGACGCTCTTTCTAGGACTTCAGTGTCTGGGATCTTGTCTTGCCGAGACTCCTGTCTGTTCCACTTTTCACACTGGACAGTGATGAGCATTTTGTGTGATATTCACTGGCACAGGAACGGAGCATAATGGCATTAACGGGGACGACCCGTTGCCGTGAAGATGGGACCTCGACTAACTTCGGAGCGACTGTTAACACAATTTTGTGAATAATACGAGCCCCTATTCACAAAAATTGGTGGCCGGTCACGTGATTATTCGGCACAAAAGTTTGTGAATAATACAAGCCCCCTTTTTTCTTCCCCCCCCCCCCCCCCCCCCGTGTTTTCATCCTGTTTCAGGATATTGCGGTCAACATCAGCATCTTTCAGCTGTATTTTGATTCCTTGGCTAGATTACGCTCATCAGCATGCCACGACTTTCTGAGCGACCGGCTCCATACTCTCATAAATCACTGTCGCGACTCGAACCGCTTCCAATTCTGGTGCGCTCACGTCAACCACGAGAGTATTCGGGGTTACGGAGAAAGCTGCTAACTACTCGGCCAGGGAGAGCGGCAATACAAGCCCCTATTCACAAAAATTTGTGGCTGGTCACGTGACGTACATTTGACTACATTATTAATGTTTGTGAAACTATCATTGTGTCCTCGGTAGTGAAGTGGTTAGTACCAATAATTTCTTTTTTTTATTTTTTTTATTTTAGTTTTAATAAAAATTATTCAACACTAGGAATTAAAATATAGAACTGAGAAACTTTCCGACTGGCGTAACATTATAATAAATGTTATTTATCCATGATCTTATGCAATAAGTCACTGTCACTGAATGTAAGAAAGAGAGTGCTGAAATGCTATGTAGAACCAGTTTTGCTGTATGGCAGTGAATCTTGGAATGTAAATGAACAAATTAAGAAGAAATTAGAAGCAACAGAGATGTGGTTCCTGAGACGAATGTTGCGAATTCCTTGGACTGCCAGAGTAACTAACGACGACTGCCTGAAACAGGCTAATGAAAATAGAACATTATATACAACAATAAGACAGAGACAAACAGCTTTCCTCGGTCATGTGATGAGAAGAGAGGCATTGGAGAACATCGTAACAACTGGAAAGATCGAGGGGAAGAGAGGCAGAGGTAGACCAAGAGAAGTGATGCTGGATGGATTGAGACGGTGGCATGGAGGAATATCAGCAGCAGAGTTGATCCAGAAAACCAAAGACCGAGATCTATGGAGAGCCATGAACGCCCACGCCAGCCGGCACGGCACTTGATGATGATGAGGGAGCCCCTACATAAACATCTTTCCGTGATTTGATAAATGAACAGCAAGAATCATATCTTTCTGACCACAAATGAAATGAGTGCTCTATGGATCTGCAGAAGCTCCCCCCAGGCAGTGTCGGAATCAATGGATCTAATAGATGTCTCTGTATAATGTGAATTTTATTTGGCACATAAAATATCACTGCGGGAGGTGGGAAGTCAAGTCGACAGCACCACATCACCCATAGAGCGCCTGAGAGCAACTGGTCTATACAAAAATGAGGCTAGCTACAGACACCCAATACAACTCATAGTGGTCCTGTCTGAGACTTGACATTCTGACACGGGCAATGAACGAACGATGACAGGTCACTGAGATACGATCTTTCTCATTGGAACTGGAAATCTCCGTGGCCAAGTGGTTACTGCCTCGCATTCCGAAGGTTGTAGGTTCCTCTCCAGACTACGTCATTCGGATCACAAGTGCAGTCTTCTCAAAGACTTCGGGGGTCGTCGCTGGAGCTACTGAGTTCGTTTTTTGTGAATAATGTTTCGTCTTATTAACACACTTTTGTGCCGAATAATCACGTGACCAGTCACACATTTTTGTGAATAGGGCCTCGTATTATTCACAAAATTGAATAGGTTAGTCAGTTAGTCTTTCCTCTTGAGCCTAAGTCGGCGCATAGGGCAGAAGTCATGGCTCTCCATGTCTGGCGGTTCGCTGCTACCTGTTATAGATCCTGGATGTTCACTTGACCGTTGAATGAGCCTTCTCTGGTGATGGTTCTACGCAGGGTCTCTCTTGGTCTTCCCCGTTTTCTTTTCCCTACTGGTGACCATATGAGTGCTTGGTAGGGGAGTCTTGTCTTGTCCATTCTGAGCACATGGCCGATGTACTATGTAGTTCCAACGGTGTTTTCTTATAAAATTGGATATAATATCTTGCTTAGTATCTTGTCTTATTTGCGCATTGGTTTTGAAATCTGTCCACTGGATGTTTAGAATTATTCTAAGACATTTGTTCCCAAAATTGTCTAATTTTTTATCTAAAGCTACCGTTGATTTCCAACTCTCACATAGTGGTTGCCTTAATCTTCAATAGCTTTCTGAGACGTGATCGAATACGCCAGTATTGATCAGCCGGTGTGGGCATGCGCAGTGATGCCCTTCCGTCAGGTGTAGTGTACCCTGAATGGAGGTCGGTTAGTGTTTTGTTGATGTCCCGTCGACTTGTCTGTCTAACGCCGGCAATCTGACGCTCTGTTGAACATTCAAGCTGCTTTCGCCGGCTGCCTGGTTGAAGATATAAAAGAGCTGTGGTAATTAGTTGCAGCTAAGTACAAAGCGGTCTCTTATTCTGTAAGCTCAACATGTGTTTCAAAGTTCAGTGCAGCAAGTGTGGAAAATACACTTGGAAAGGCAAGAGAAGAGTTGTCAGTTGTAAAGTTGTTGATGTGTTTTACGTCTTTTTTTAGTTCACAGTTTCAGTAGTAAATTATAAATCAATATTAATAATATTTATTATTTACTGACAATGAGAACTACATATTAATACATTATTGGCAGTTGATCCACTCTTAGCTTAGAGCTACGTTTTAAAACCTGATGTATACAGACAGTGTTCAGTATGACAGCTGGCTCAGAGTGTCAAATTCTGATCATGTTTATCAAATTGGGTATTTACTAATGAGACAACCACAGATAGATAGGCATTGAAAAACTAAATCCAATGGTACCTCAATTATGCCTGTAGGTAAATTCTAAGCAGAGATATTCACATTTGAGTGTCAGTGTCCGGATCTTGAACAAAAAATTGTTCAGGATTCCGCTCTCTGGGCATCTTTCCTTTGTGTCCCAGTTGGAGTGACAGCTGAAATTATCAAATTTTGGCTTCATACTACTACAACTTTTTTTTTAAATGAATATCTCATGTCATCTATTGTTAGATATGATGCGTCCGCAACCTCATTAGCAATTAAACATGACCTCTAATTAATTACTAATTCATTAATTACCCTGTGTATTATTAATGTTAGCTTACAAGTCTTGCAAGATGTTTATTTTATATATTATATATATTTTTATGCGGAGTGATGCTATGGACCCAGCGGCTACTTTCCTTTTTCGATAGGATGTGCCATGACCTGATTAGCAATTAAAAATTACCACCAGTTATTATTCATTAATTACTAATTATAGATGACATGAGCAGTTATGTCTCGCTATGCCGATTGCAGTGATATATGGTTGCTAAGATGTTTGTATAATAACAAAAAGTTATAGTAGCAAGAAGCTCAGTGAGTGGGTTCCTGAGTATTTCTTTGTTCAAGATCATGACACTCAATATCTCCGCTTAGAATTGACATACAGGCTTCCTTGAGGTGCTGTTGGATTTGGTTTTTCAAGGCCTATATAGCTGTTGTGGTGCTCATTAGTAAATACCCAATTTGAAAAACATGATCAATGTAATGCAACATTAACATTAAAAATTTAGTCTTAACAAATGTTTGATTAGGAGGAGCAAATGGATCACCAAGGTCTGGCAAGAATGCGACAGCGAGGGGTGACGAGGGGATCTGGCCGACGATCGACGCTCAGAGGAAAGGCGAGATGGACATATAATCAGATTGCTACTGGTACTATTAGTGTTGGAACTCTTCAATGGCTGCTGAGGATGGGGACGGAGCACTTATGGGAATGCCCCGAATGCTGTGATGTCGGTTCCTAAATCAATCAATCAATCAATCAATGTTTGATTAGGCATTATGTCGCCATGAAAATTCATTTTCTGAGTACTGACACAGAACTACACCACAATTCCACTGACATAGAACTACACCACAGCTCCACTGACATAGAACTCCACCACAGCTCCACTAACACAGAACTACACCACAGCTCCACTAACACAGAACTCCACCACAGCTCCACTAACAAAGAACTCCACTACAGCTCCACTAACACAGAACTCCACCACAGCTCCACTATCACAGAACTACACCACAGCTCCACTAACACAGAACTCCACCACAGCTCCACTAACACAGAACTACACCACCGCTCCACTAACACAGAACTCCACCACAGCTCCACTAACACAGAACTACACCACCGCTCCACTGACATAGAACTACACCACAGCTCCACTAACACAGAACTCCAACACAGCTCCACTGACACATAACTACACCACAGCTCCACTGACAGAACTACACCACAGCTCCACTGGCATAGAACTACACCACAGCTCCACTGACATAGAACTACACAGCTCCACTGACATAGAACTACACCACAGCTCCACTGACAGAACTACACCACAGCTCCACTGACATAGAACTACACCACAGCTTCACTGACATAGAACTACACCACAGCTCCACTGATATAGAACTACATTACAGCTCCACTGACATAGAACTACACCACAGCTCCACTGACACAGAACTACACCACATCTCTGCCAACACAGAGCTACACCACAGCTCCGCCAACACAGAACTACACCATAGCTCCACTGAAACAGAAATACACCACAGCTCTGCCAACACAGAACTACACCATAGCTCCACTGAAACAGAAATACACCACAGCTCTGCCAACACAGAACTACCCTACAGCTCCACTAATACAAAACAGCGTCATCAAAGCACAGTTTCTCCGTATCTCCATAATTGTTGGGTTCCTTGCCTGTGTAATGTGAGAAGTTTGGACGCCTATTTGTCCATGTATCCAGGCCTACAGAATGTGACGGCGCTTTCACATATGTGAGACAATGATTGGACACCTATTTGTCCATGTATGCAGGCCTACAGAATGTGACGGTGCTATCACATATGTGAGACAATGATTGGACACCTATTTGTCCATGTATGCAGGCCTACAGAATGTGACGGTGCTATCACATATGTGAGACAATGATTGGACACCTATTTGTCCATGTATGCAGGCCTACAGAATGTGACGGCGCTTTCACTTCACAAACCCATAGTTGGAACATTGTAATTGTTATTGAAGACTTCATTTGAGAACTCTTCATATGCTGAGGCTGCAAGGAAAACTGGAGGAGAGGCAGAATGGAGTGGAGAATGAGCAGCAGTGGTGGGAACTTTTCACTCCTCATGATAGTGCTGTGACCTTTCCATGTTGAATTGTTGCATATTACATTCCTGTCACGTATTTGTTAAAAGTTTGCCAATAGCTTGTTGTCCTGACTTCAGTTCATCCTTTCTTCCAACTTCATACGTGTACACCTCGGAGGAGCAAATGGATCACCATGGTCTGGCACGAATGTGACAGCGTGGAGTGATGAGGGGATCTGGCTGACGCTTGACGCTTAGAGGAAAGGCGAGACGCACATATAATCAGATTGCTACTGGTACTATTGGGGTTGGAACTCTTCGCTGGCTTCTGAGGATGGGGACGGAGCGCTTATGGGAATGCCCCGAATGCTGTGATGTCGGTTCCTAAATCAATCAATCAATCTTCCAACTTCACCTCATCCTTTCTTCCAGCTTCACCTCATCCTTTCTTCCAGCTTCACCTCATCCTTTCTTCCAACTTCACTTCAGGTTGTGGGCAGCATGCAGCAGAAGTGATGGCATCAATCCCCCCAGACCAGAGATGCACATGCCCACGCGAGGGTGGAGGGTATGTTTTTTTTTCAGTTCACTTTAGTGCGTTCAGTAATAAAACAATAGTATATGCAGTTAGGTCAAGGTAGTTCTATAGCTGACACTTCCATACCGTCAAGTTCTAGGCCTGGACTGAATTTTGTGTGTGGATGTTTAAAAAAAAATCACATATCCTTTTACATGACATTGCAGTTAACACGAGAATTTTACTGCCATTGTTGATGTCATGGCAAGTTTTATGTTCAGTAGTTTGCCATTGCTTTCTGAATGACCAGCTCCCATACCAACACGTTAAAATCGGTGAGACACGGTCTGCTGACAAATCGGTTACTGATGTGTTTTGAACTCGGGTAAGTGGCATTACGAGACCAATGTGTGAGTTAGCTTTCCCTGTTACTTACCAGTGTCCCTTGCCATCATTCGAACCCACTCTGACTTCAGAGATACTTATAATTTATGTCCCCAAGTCAAGGATGAGAAGTCAGCATTTTAGCTGTCCAGTGTAGGGGTTGAACCCCTGACCTCAGCATCAACACACCGGATGTTTAAGAACGCGTGCTCTTATCCATTCGTCCATGCTGACCTCACTGCTGGGGATTGAACTAAGACTAGTGTTTTGGTAGGCAGACACACTAACTATTATGCCATGGCAACTCCTGGGCTGTTAGACCAAGTTAATTTACCTATTATCAGTAGTAAAGCACTAATGTTTGTAGTTAGACCTATCTCATATATACATCTGTGGATGGGCCTTAGGTTCATACCAGAATACGATCAGCGTTGCCAGTAGTGGGTTGTGCTCAGTATTTAAATTTCAAATCCCGAAACAACCAAATAATCTATCTCATATACCTGATAAATACCTGGATGCATTGCCTCATGTGACATAATCGGGTGAAGAATACAGACTAGATCTGATGTGAGGTGCTGAATCATGATTGCTATCATGGCACATGATAGTGATGAGCTAATGCACATCTGTTCTTCATTGTTACAATATGATAGTCATGTTAAACATGTATGATCATTCTTTTTCATGTGAACTTATCAGTTATGATGGTGTGTTTGTGATGTGGCTTTTTTCCCTTCTGGCAAATGTGATGCCCTCAAAATATGATTGACTAGTGTACAGCTGTTGCCTGCTTCTCATAAAAGGGGCTTTCAAGCAATTATGATTGACTTCATTGCACAGGCTTTGATCCCAGCAGCCCGCTGAAAGAGTTAAACAGAGTATTAACTTTGTAGATGCAGGAATGACCCCAGGGGTCTCTGAAAAAAACTACTCCAGTAAACCGAGTGAGGGATTGCTGTGAATGAACTCACAGCCTGTAGAAGGGGAGGCAAGCAGCTTGCCACTTTACCACAGAGACTGGTTCTCTTGAATTGGGTTAGAAGCTTTCCAGCTTGCAGACTGGCATGCATGACTTTTGATGTTTAGTTGGTTGGTTATGAAGCCTGTGGAAGACCTCAGTTTATGCTCAAATTCCAACACCTTTATGTTCATTTCACCAGAGTCCCAAAGCAAGTCTTCCACCTAACGGGGTGAGGCTGGTGTTCAAACTATTTTCCTGCCCCAGCACTAAAATGTCATCTCCCTAGGGCCTGTGTGGCAGAATCTTCCTTCCCCTCTCCAAACTCAGAAACCTGAGGGGTGTACCAAACCATGTCTGCAACTTTACGTCTGCGGTTTTATAGTCTTGGTTTTTAAATCATCTATGGGTGGATTTGAACCCACACCATTTCAAGTTACTAAAGTAAAGGTAATGGGACCAATTGTATACCATCTGGCATATTGGGCACACAGTAAGAGAAAAAACTATGGTACACTACCACGGCTCATGTTGAATATATGGTGCTCGCCCTTTCATGTTAAAATTATTGGCACTTATTGAATAATGTGATCAGTCTGACAGTCTGCAAGGAAAAAATCCTGTACCTGTTTTCAGACTGGATGAATCTGAGAGATACAGGTGTTTTTTTAGAAGAACATCCACGACATCAGTGGAGATTTGAACTCAAGACTAGCAAGCACACATGCTAGCTGCTGCTCTACCACCACACCCATTTCAAGTTACTGACTGACAATTCTAATCCACTCTAACACTTGAAGAAAATGTTAACGGTCAAGAAAGAAATGTGTGACGTTAGAATTTTTGCAGTTTGTTTCTGACATTTTGAAATGATCAGGTCACGTGTGTTTTCTCCACAGCACGAAGTAGGCAAGCTGGTTTGTGTATGGCAGCTTTGTGGTGTGCACCATGCAGGGAGACTTGATTACTTTCTTTCACAATCCACTCCTGGCGCATTTGAGACCATCAGCAGCATCTGTCACACACTCTGTATGATAGATATACAGTAAAACTGTCCGTTATCACTTTGTATATAAGCAGATGAAACAAGAGTTTTGATTTCATTGTGTTGTTTGTAATAACAAGTAGCAGTGAGTCTGTGTGTGCGTTTTATGTATGATGAGTTCACATGTGAAAATGTTGCATACAGTAAACATTGCTCTAAAGTTGAGTTATTGAGCTTCTATAGAGGGTTAGGGAGCAGTGGCTGGCATACTTACCTGCCTGCTCAGTGGTCATGGGTTTGAGTTCCCATTGAGGTGGAACTTGACCTGCGCTCCCAGGTTGACCCAGATTGGTACCATGAAATATCTTGAGAAATAGAGGCGATCAATGGGATGTTAACTACCTCAAGATGCGTACAACAGTGGTCCTTTATTTACTTATACATGGTTGCATGGTTTAGAGGTATGGTGTCCAGCTCTAGTTCTAAGAGTACTCAGTTCAAATCCAGTTGAGAGTAGTAATCTCAGAAGAATTGTTTAATAGGATCCTTCTACATGATTATGACTATGATGAGTATGATGAAGAATCTTACATTTAATCAGAGCAATGAAGTTGGTGTCAGGTCTTAATCAGATGTGACTGAGCTACCTGTAGACGGTACAACCTGTTTTCTGTTAGCGCCAAATGTTGGCAGCACTCACCAAACACGACACCACACATTGTGCCAACGACTTCGGGCGGAGGAGTGTAATTAGGAGGGTACAAGCCTTATCCTGGTGTGAGAAAATGAACCCTACAGCTTAAATGTCATGGCAAGGCAGACCAGGCACTAAGCCTTGGTCGGCAACTGGTCTAGAATCGAAGCTGCGACAGGCGGACATCAAACAGCATTTCTTTGCTGATCCAGCAATTTCTGAAGCTTGTCTTGTTCCAGACATATTGGTGTTACCTTTCTCTGGAGTAAACTAGGTAGGCAGAGAGAGGGATCATGTTGCATGGGCAACACATGCTCTCTACAATTCAGCCCAAGCTTTGTGCTATGGAGAGGTATAACACCATCTTGGCCCCTGCCATGGAATGTAGTTATTATTCCTTTTATGAAGTACAATGTAACAAGCTACAATTCCTGGTACTCATTTTAGACTAACTTGGAAGACCAGGTCACTGGGGGGTAAAGACCATGCCTTGTTGAGGATTCAAAAAAATTACCCACAGGCAAGAAAGCTAGCCACTATGCTACTGCGACTCCTGTACTAAAACAATCTGAGAACTTTTTTATTGTTACATCGCATGTATATGTGATCCCTGTGAAAGTAATACACTTGTGATATTGTTGTTATTGTTATTTCTCTGTTTTGCAGCTGATGTGATCGTCTAAATCTGAAAGAGTGTATAAAAGATTTATGTTTCCAGACAGCAATGATTTGTATATCTTTTTCAATTTCAGTGACTCGGCTTTCATACATTTATTGTACAAGGGGCAAATTAAGTCTCTGCCTTGACTGTGAAGGAAATGTCATAACTATTTGAAAATTGCCATGGTGTTTATATCTTTTTAATATGGCCACCAATTGAATTGACACACGTATGCCAGCTCTGCTTGATCTTCAAAAGACCTTGGGGATAGAATGTGGAGCTCGTGAAGAGAACTTGACAAACACTAGCTAATCAAGAGATGAAGAAATGATGCTGGGACTGGGAAGGACAAGCACTGAGACAACCTGAGAAAAGAAGGGCCTTGTCTGGAATCTACAGACCAGAGAAATAGAGGCAAGACCTAAAACCACAAGGAGAAGAGAAATAGAAGGAAGACCTAAAAACACAAGGAGAGAAATAGAGGGAAGACTTTAAACCAAAAAAACAAGGAGAAGAGAAATAGCTGTCACTGTCATTTACTGCCAATATAGTACCTTGCGGTGTATGGCACAGGGGTCTTTGAGCCTGAGGAATTCAGGCCGCCTGGCTAGTGCAGTCACCGCGAAGTGTGCTGGTTAGGATTTTCTTTTTGCCCCCAACGGGAAAAAATCCCACACTTCACCGAGGGATTGAACCCGGGTCTCCTGAAGGAAGAGTCCGGCATTCTAGCAGACTATCTAAAAACACAAGGAGAAGAGAAATAGCAGAATACCTAAAAACCCAAGGACAAGAGAAATAGAGGACGACCTTTAAAACAAAGCATTTCCATCGTTGCATTCTGAGAATGGTCACCGGATTAGCAACATTTGAGCGGCCACATTTAACTGTCTATGCCAGTATTTTGCTGAAAGATACGAAGGCCGAGAATCATGATACACTGGTTTCATCTCCATGTGTCTGTTTAGATGTTTTTCTTTGTAACATCAGAACTTTGTCACAACCCGGGCCTTTTCTCCATTGTTCTGGCAAATTGTTTGAACAGCTCTTCCAGTTAGTGGGTATGTTGAGCTGTGCACCCTAGCAGAAGAACCCTTTGAAGAAACAAATGTGCACTTCACGCACTCAGTGCAAAATGAGGAGTTTTGAATGTGACTAATTTCAATTTTCTACTGTTATTACTTTACATCCAGACTAAAGGCCTGCGATTTGCCCCTTGTACATGGAGTTTTGCAAATACAACTACCAAAGTTTGTGACTAAACAAGGACTGTTTGAATACTCTGTTTATGTGTGAAGAAGTTATTGTTGTTTCATGCTGTGATTACATTTCTCTCAATTTGCATATTTTTTGCAAGAATATGTTTGCTTCATTCCGTTCTCAACCTATAATAATATATGCAAATTGTTATTCAGATACCTTACTTGCCTTTGCCATTCGTGCCCGCTTATTTATTATTATGCCTAATAATCTGGGAGATAAGAATATATTTTTGCTCAACGTGTGTTTAGGTGTTATGTTGATAGAATATGTGGCCAAACAGTTAGTTTGCTGGGCTGTAAGCTTGCAGACGCAGGTTTAAACCTTGATAAGACAAAGATATTTACCCATCAGCTGAAACATTGTTAAAAACCTGGCATACACTGTGTAATGACAACAGTGGCAAGCATGTTAACAGCCAATATATTGATACTTTCAGTGAACACTAACAGACGTTACAAAATATTAAGCCTTACATTTCATGCCTGGACAGTAGTATGGGGTTTAGTCAGTAAGTCGCATAGTAAAATAAGATTGTTGAGAAATCACTGTTTGTAGTTTATAAAGGTGTCCTTGTGTGGCATATCCATCTAGCTTAAATGTCTATGTGTGGCAGACAATAATTGCCACGTGCATACAAAGATTCAGGCACACATGGTGTTGAAAGTGTTCACCTGTACCCAAAAGTTCCACCACAGATGAACAGTGTGCTGTTGTGGTGATATTTTGGGCTAGGTCAATCCAGGAGCCTAGGATATATTTTTAAAATTTTGCCTCAAAGGGGATTTGAACACATGCCTATCTGGCTGGTTAGCCCACGAGGGAGTAGTTGACCACAATATGGTGATTTACCAGATAGATAGTGAGTCCAAGCAACAGCTGCTAGAATAAAAGGAGTAATGAATGTCATTAGACCGCCAGCAGTAGATGACTCAGCAGTTTTGAAGTAACAGCACAAGCAGTTTGGCTCATAAACACTAGCTGGTGACATCTGTTTGCCCATTTGTTGAATATAATATATAAGCTTTGTTTACATGTCTCTGACTCATGGTACTTATAGTTTGGTACTTATAGTTCATGCCATGTGGTGCTGGTGATCATGTCTCTCTACAGGCTTCTGTCTCGTGTGCTGTCAATCATTTCTACATTTCTAATTCTGATGTTCCTCCATACCATGATGTCAAATGACCCAGCATTCTTTCTCTCTGTTTTCCCCTGCCTCTCCTTCCCTCCAACTTTCTTGATGTCATAACATACAACTTTCCTCTTCTCATATCATACCCACAGAATGTGGGTATGATCTGATGCATGTAACCAGTTCTCTTCGTGAGTTAACTTCTTTCAAGATATTTTCATTACTCTTATTTTATTGATCCATGTTGCTTTTATAATTTTTCTTCGCATCCTCCACATAATTCCACACTTGTCTGCTAATTGTCCATGATTCACTTCCTTACATCAAGATTGGTTTAACATAACTGTTAAACACTCATTTTTCCCCACCTTGATTGAGAAAGATATACTACAGAGAATATTGTTGTCTATACTTGATGTATGGTAATCAGCTGCATGTTTTTTATATCAGCACCAGTTAGTCAGGATATCCTCTCTGATGTTGATATGCAAATATTTACCTCATTGTTTGTTATAACTTTTTTTTTCCACTTACAAATATTGTATTAATAATAGGCAGATCTGTCTCTAAATATCAGGTACTATTTTATGTAATTCATCATCATCATCATCTTTCACTTCAAGCGTCATGGAGAAGAATAGTTAGCGCTCCAGTGCCCGATGGGTGGCACTAGATAGTGTCATTCCGTGTGATTGCTCAATGTATTTGACGTCGTAAATCAATTCTCTTCTCAGGCGTTCTTTCTCATGGAGCAGATCTTCTTTGATATAGGGCCAGTGTTGGTAGTGTATGGTGTTGCATTCTAACAACATGGTCAAACTATCTAACCTACTGTCTTTCAATATATGTGGCTCACGGTGTTGATCATACTGTCTGTATGATAACATCATTTCGTAGTCGCTCTCGGATAGTTAAGTTGGCAGCGCTCCTCAAGCATGTCATTCAACATGTATTTATTTTGCTTAAGTGTGATTTGGATAATGTCCAAGTTTAACTTTGGTTGCATAGGATTGATGTGAATATGCTATTTATTATCTGTCGTTTTGAGGAGATAGATATATTTGGACGTTTCAGTATTGGTGGTAGTTGATATATAAGCACACTTGCTTTTTGACATCGGATTTCACTTTCTCTGTCTATTTTGCCATTCCGTGGCCCAATTTAAATGAAAGGAAGGAGAACAAGGGCCAGATTTGAGACTTCAAGGGTTGTGTGATGGCAAATCATCATGGTCTTTAGTTAACTGCCACGGCACAGGATGATGTTGGTGACATTCCTATCTGTCTCGCATATTTGTTCTTTGTATTTTGTGTGTATCAACATCAAAGTAAATCAGATCTGTTATTTAAAAAATTTTTAACAATAAAATTCGACAAGCAAAATGCACCAGTCAAACTCATATCAGTGTTAAGAGTGTTTTTCTTGCAGGTTCGGCTTGGAGAAAATGTATTTGTCTTCATGTGTTTGGTTGGTGGGTTTTTATTTTTTGGAATACCATGAGTAACTGGACGTCGACCTGTCCGGAGGGATAATAAATAGCGATCTAGCTCTGAAACTTCTGATACACCGATGACGGGGTAGCAGGATCGTTTCCTACATGCATCAGTTTGGACTTCTCTTTCAGAAAGTAATGGCAAACTACTGAACGTAAACATAACTAGACAATAAACATGGCATTGGGGTTGATAATAGCGTCTTAAAGAGGGCATGCAATTTTTAAAAGACGAGTAGCTGGTGTCTGTCTGTGTGCTTTGAACTCCATACGCACTACTAAAAAGCACTACTTTTTAGTAGCGCTGGAATGAACTTTGCGTGTGGACTAGCTTTCCCTATTAACAGTGTCCCTCGCCATCAGGCGAACCCACTCTGACTTCAGAGGTGAGTAGCTGTTAAGTTAGGTGCTTTAGTACTGTGGTTGTCAGCACCTTGAGTAGAGCTTGCATCTGTTGAGGTAAAGACCTCAGATCAACTATTTATTGAACATAAAATAAGAAAGATAAGTGATCTTCATGACTCAAACTAACAGAGTGGGTGTTTAAAGTCAAGAACATCGACTTCAGTGTACCGGGTTTGTTCATATATGGTTCGGTATATTTCTGCAGAGCTGCCGATGGAAAGCATTGCACAGAACAAAAGACTCCATAGCTCAAGCAACGATCCTCGGGAGTCTATGAGAGAATGCAATTTTGAACCGCAAATGAACTCTGACCCTCACAGTGTAAAACAGGCAGTTAAACCACTTCACCCGGAAAAAACCTATCACTGAAACACATGTCAGTGTTGTTGTATCTAACTTCCAGGGGAGGCAGTCTCCATGGCCAAGTGGCTATGCTGTTTTTCTCGCTGCAAAGGTTGTGGCTTTGATTCCGGTGTACGTTGTTCGGTTTACAACAAATGCAATTTTCTCAGAGACTCCTGGGGTCGTTGCTGGAGGTACGAACATTTGTGTTATGCTTTCGGCAGGTTGCCTTTGCGGAAAGTGACTCAGACATGGGATAAAACCTGGTGCAATGAAGTCTATCTTCTTGCCTTTAAAACAGGGACAGTGTGAAGAGAATGCATCTGTGTTGACATGTTTGGTGGGTTGGGGTTTCATCCTCTGGAGGACAAACGAGTAGGTCTTAAGTCTGGTGCGATTGCATTCAGTTCATCTGAACCATGAAAACAGCCGGTATCTCTTAGACTGAGTTCCACCCCTACATCAGTCATTTATACTTAAATGTTGACCTTTCGTCTTTGACTTGGAGACATACATTACAAGTACCTCAGAATTCAGAGAGGATTTCCTGACAGTGGCGACACTGGTAATAGAAGATAATAACCCGTATGTAAAAACCAATGTGCCGTCCTCCCTGGCCAAGAGGTTAGCGACATTGTTCGTAATCCCGTGTATCCACGTGGGGAAAACAGCAGCTGTGAGAATCGGCAGCGGTTTGCTCCGCGCTGGTAACTTACAGGGGTATGTGAGCCTGTCGTTCAGACAGCAATGGCAGACTACTGAACGTAAAATCTTGCCTAGTACATGAACAGCAGCTGGAAAATGCTGGCGTTGACTGCAACTTCCTGTAAGGGATATGCAACAACAAAAAATGTAGTCGTGGAGTATGCTAGAGTTCAAAGTAGGCGGGAGAGAAAACAAGAGGCTGGTGTCGAGAGTACCCTATATCCGTGGGGACTGTTGCAAAGCTCTCTTTTCCCTTTCCATGCCCATAAGGCAGCTTAGTGTGAAAGAGAGGTACTGGAACCTTATATTTGTCGAGAGGCATGATGACCCTTGCAAGTAAGCCAGGTGGGGGAGCGACTCTGTGGAAGAGAGGTACTGGAACCTTATATTTGTCGAGAGGCATGATGACCCTTGCAAGTAAGCCAGGTGGGGGAGCGACTCTGTGGAAGAGAGGTACTGGAACCTTATATTTGTCGAGAGGCATGATGACCCTTGCAAGTAAGCCAGGTGGGGGAGCGACTCTGTGGAAGAGAGGTACTGGAACCTTACATTTGTCGAGAGGCATGATGACCCTTGCAAGTAAGCCAGGTGGGGGAGCGACTCTGTGGAAGAGAGGTACTGGAACCTTACATTTGTCGAGAGGCATGATGACCCTTGCAAGTAGGCCAGGTGGGGGAGCGACTCTGTGGAAGAGAGGTACTGGAACCTTATATTTGTCGAGAGGCATGATGACCCTTGCAAGTAGGCCAGGTGGGGGAGCGACTCTGTGGAAGAGAGGTACTGGAACCTTATATTTGTCGAGAGGCTTGATGACCTTTGCAAGTAAGCCAGGTGGGGGAGCGACTCTGTGGAAGAGAGGTACTGTAACCTTATATTTGTCGAGAAGCATGATGACCATTGCAAGTAAACCAGGTGGGGGAGCGACTCTGTGGAAGAGAGGTACTGGAACCTTATATTTGTCGAGAGGCATGATGACCCTTGCAAGTAGGCCAGGTGGGGGAGCGACTCTGTGGATTGTCACCATGTACATGTGTTCCAAGGTCATGGCCAGTGTGAGACCAAGTTCTGGTCTTCCGATTCCAACAACCCATGTGACCCCATCAAGCCATGTGACCAGCAGCTCTTGTGATTTCAACAACCCATGTGACTTCAACAACCCATGTGATCATCATTCCCTGTGACTTCAACAACCCATGTGATCATCATTCCCTGTGACTTCAACAACCCATGTGACCATCATTCCCTGTGACTTCAACAACCCATGTGACCATCATTCCCTGTGACTTCAACAACCCATGTGACCATCATTCCATGTGACTTCAACAACCCATGTGACCAGCATTCCATGTGACTTCAACAACCCATGTGACCAGCATTCCATGTGACTTCAACAACCCATGTGACCATCATTCCCTGTGACTTCAACAACCCATGTGACCAGCATTCCATGTGACTTCAACAACCCATGTGACCATCATTCCATGTGACTTCAACAACCCATGTGACCAGCATTCCATATGACTTCAACAACCCATGTGACCAGCATTCCATGTGACTTCAACAACCCATGTGACCATCATTCCCTGTGACTTCAACAACCCATGTGACCATCATTCCATGTGACTTCAACAACCCATGTGACCAGCATTCCATGTGACTTCAACAACCCATGTGACCAGCATTCCATGTGACTTCAACAACCCATGTGACCAGCATTCCATGTGACTTCAACAACCCATGTGATCAGCAGCTCATGACCTCTGTAATTCAGCCCAGGCTTGTGTTATGGAGAGTTGTAACTCCATCCCAAGTCTTACCGCCATGGATCGTAGTTATTATGCCTTTGTTTTTCTTAAGCTCGGTGTAACAAACTATCCACAGTCGAGACAGGAACACTGAGCTGATCCACGACTCTGGTGATCCAGTGATTTGGCGAGACATGACCGCCCACGCTTGCTGGCATGGCATATGATGATGATGAACAAACTATCGGCTGTCAAGATGGCAATGTACCAGTGAGTGATAACATTCAATTGTTATATTGGTCTAGTGTGTCCTTTAAAAAAATCCATGGAAGCCTTAGAAGCCTTGGAGATGTGGTTTTATAGAAGAATGCTGAAAATTAATTGGACAGCCAAAATGAGCAACCAGGACATTTTAAGGGAAGCTGAGTCGCGAAGACAACTTATCGCAAACAGAAAGAGACAGTCATCGTTTTTGGCCACGTTATGAGAAGACACAAACTGGAACAAGACGTGACAGCCGGAAAGATTTGCGTAAAGAGAGATAGAGAAAGACAGCAGGAGAAGATTCTTGATTGTCTTGTGTCATGGCACCGAAGGGAGTCAACACACGAATTGATCCATGATCGTAATTTGTGGAGAGGCATTATCGCCCACGCCAGCCGGCATGGCACAGTATGATGCCCTCTAACCTCTACTTCTTTCCTTTAGTTTTGTATGAGTGCCAATCAATACCTTTCATTTATTTCTCATGCTAGCACACAGTGGTTTTATTTGGTGCAATGCATGCTTTATCATTTTTGTGCTAATATATATTCTCCTCCATTGCTAGTATCATCAATAGTTTATAGTCCCTTCGTCATTCTAGTAACACAGTAACAATAATATGCACCAATCAATAAAACATCGTTAAAATATGTTTTCAATTTCTGTTTTGGGTGGTTTAGCGTGAGTTGTGTTAGAGATAATAGTAACGGGTAGGGTGGTTTAGCGTGAGTTGTGTTAGAGATAGCACCAGGTAGGGTGTTTAACGTGAGTTGTGTTAGAGATAATAGCAACGGGTAGGGTGGTTTAGCGTGAGTTGTGTTAGAAATAAAAGCGGGACGCAGAGATGTTTCCAAGGCACCAGGGCCGGGTTATATACTGGCCAAGACCTATTGACGCGTCCTCGTCGAGCGTCCTGGGCAACAGGTCTCTTCGGGGTCCTGGCTAAAGTCAGTAGGATCGCCGAGTCCTCCGAAGTCGGAGAGTGTCTGCCTGAACGGTGAGGAACCACCAGTCTGCACACCAATAAGCCAGACATGGGACAACGGATACTCACGCAAACCTCAGGTACTGTATGACATCACACTGATGCTGGACAACAGGATGCCTTCATCCGACATACAGGACTTCGCGTTGGAGCTCAAGCCAACGAACACAAGCAAGCAAGCAATAATAGCAACGGGTAGGGTGGTTTAGCGTGACTGTGTTGAGAGCTTATACTCCATTTGAAGATTACAAGCAGAAGAAGATGGTCAGTGTAAATATAAAACGTAAACACGAACAACATTTGAGTTGAGTCAAGAACCAATATCAGAGCATTCGGGACATTCCCATACATGCTCCGTCCTCGTATTTAACAGCCAGCGATGAGTCTCAATACTAATGGTACCGGCAGCAGTCTGATTATGTGTCCGTCTGGCCTCTCCTCAGAGTCTCGAGTGTCGGCCAGATCGCCCGGAAACTCTTTGCAGGACCATTCTCATTCTCTCAAGGCCGTGATCTGTCGTTATATATTTCGCTTCTGACTCTTCTAACCCCTGATCTCTTGTTTCTCTGCCTCCTTCTCTCACCATTCCCTCTTCTTCTTCTTCTTCTTCTTCTTCTTCTTCTTCTCTCTCTCTCTCTCTCTCTCTCTCTCTCTCTCTCTCTCTCTCTTCGCTGTCGGTTGAAGACGGCATCGAGGAAAGCGCAAGCACTCCCTAGCTCAAGTGATGATTCATATGTAAATAAACAATCTGTGTGCGATTTGGCAGCAGACCGCCTTACGTTGGTTTTTTTAAATGAAAAGGTATGAGTGCCGGTCGTTCAGAAAGCAATGACAAACTACTGAACGTAAACTTGCCCATGAATCCCAAACAGTTAAAAAAAAATGCTGGGGTTGACTGCAAAGTCCGGTAAAATATATGAATATATGCAACAAATTTTTATCTGCACTCTACCAACCAAGGAAGATCACTCCCATGCTGGAAAGCCGCAGTTACGTTATCTTGACTGGAAACAACAGCTGCCAGCCATTGACAGAATGAGCTACTTGTTACAGACTTTGTCTTCCAAACAAGAAGTGGATCGAGTTATTAGAGAAACAGAGGATGTTGTTCTCGTTCTCAGATTTGGACGAGATACAGATTCAAGTTGCCTTCAGCTAGATGATATTGTAAGTTCAATCAACCATGTGCCGCCCCCCATAAATTTCATCATGAAGGGTGGCTGCAACGCAAGCAACTGACAGACAACTGTCTCTCGCATTCATTGATTGAACCGTTGCTTGTTTTGTAATTTCAAATTATTTAATACATTTGTAAATGTAATATTTGAATTGTACATTCTGTCAGCTTGTCATTCGTCCATCTCTTGATGTTCTCTTCCCATTTGTATCGTTGTCTACCTCCTGCTCGCTTGCCTTCAATTTCAATCTTACCCTTCCCTTCAGTCAGCAGGGTTTGTTAACACAGTAACAGGTTCGATCATGATTTTCAAATTGAGTATTTACTATAAATATAAATACTAATGAGACCACCACAGATAGATAGGCCTTGAAAAACCAAATCTAATGGTGCCTCATTGATTGTATGAAAAAATAGTAAAAGTATACAAATAAATTTTGAATAATCTTTAACCCTTTACAGGGTGGAACGGCCATTTACGTCCGATACCGTAAATGGGCGAAATGTCCCAAAATACCTGATACTATTATGCATTGTAAAAACGTGATCTCTCGGCTTTCCGACATTTCTGACGGCTGCTTTCGCAGATAGCTTGACAACGTGGCCGCCATTTGTAAGCACCTACTATGAATTTGAACGGACTTTTACGGACTTTTAAAAATAGTTTTCTGGGTTTTTACGCTGTTTTTCAAAACGGATTTTGGCGATTCAAGTGATAGCCGAGATTTCGCTAGGTTCAATTTAAGTGACATTAAAGGGCACGAAGTTGACTATTAATCAGAGCTAGATATCAGTGCAAAGTGTTACTTTGCATTAGCAGTCATGAGTCGGACTTTAAAGAAAGTGATTATGATTCTGAAAATGTGTTTGTAAATTGCCGTATAGATGACGGAAAATCACAAACAACATGTGTATTTCATAAATATTTGTGTTCATATATGGATTACCAACAACAATCATGTGAGTAACATATTCTGCATGCTTTTTCCTTCATTGTGTTGTTTATTTAACTAAAATCGGTTGACTAACACCTTATTTGTGATGTTTTTTACTAATGCGACCCGAAATTTTACAGAACCTGAAAAAATCTTGCCCATTCAGGGCTAAAAACCGGACAAGCGTCTACCCTGTAAAGGGTTAAACTTGTATTCTCTTTACCTTTAGTAGTTCAAATTACACGTTTTAGCCTAGTCCGATCGATATTTGTGTCGGCCACCATCTTGGCTTTCCATTCACAAAGACCAAACAACATATCCGCAGAAATAAATTTCTACTACACATAAAGCGATATAAGCAATGAAACTCACCAAATATATGTAAAAATAGGTGCAGAATTCGAATATCTGTCCAAAAATATTGTATAATTAAATAAACAAGCTCAAGAAAAGAAAATTACTTTTGTGTTGCCAAATAATTAAATTTATTTAAAAGCCATGATAATTTCAACTAATCACTATGCATAGTATGTTAGACTAACCTTTTCTGCAGAACTAAGATGGCGTCTGTTATTGTCACATGATATTTGAATGAATGAACGACGTCGGAAGCATGAATGGTCTTTATATAGCCATTTTTGGGGACACAATAGATCAGTCTGAGGTGGCGCTGTATATCATTTCCGATTTCAGTTCGGGCCGCGGCACGACTAGCATACCTAGTAGTAGTAGTAGTAGTAGCAGTATTAGTGTTGAATATACAATATACATAACATTTGACATTGCTTATTTTTAAGTTGTATGTTAATTTCTCTACATGTTATTACTGATTTAATGTTGTTGAAAACATTTTTGTCATTACTGTTCTCTTTTTCATTTCAGTTTCACTTCTGCTATCATCTAATATTACATGTCCAAGATAGTATAAACTTGTTACCTATTCCAGTTTTTGTTGTTGCTTGTCCTTTACAAGATGTAGCAGTCAAACCCACCATTCTTGGCTGTTCATGATTCCTGGGCAAGTTTATATTCAGTAGTTTGCCATTGCTTTCTGAATGACCCGGCACCCATAACATTTCATAAACAACCAACGTTAGGAGGTCTGCTGCCATATCGTTCGCAGCTGTGTTTCGAACGCAGGTATGCGGGATTACTAACTGCGTCCGTAACCCCATCGCCATGGAGCAGGCACCTATTCTAGTATCTTCCTGTTTACTGTGATGTGAGGTTCACTGATGACCCCTCCTTTTCACTGCTAATTATCACAGTTTTTGATTTTTGAATATTAATATCTATTCCACATTTTGCTCTATGCCTATTTACTTGTTCCACTAGATTTTGTAATTCTTGCTCACTTTCTGCTTGTAAAACTGTATCATCAGCATACTTAAGATCGTTTATGATTTTTTTCATTGATGTTAAGTGCATGCAGTACTCTAACTTGTTTACAAATTTTGTAAGTTAAATAGCAAAATGACTGCCTTGTTAACTACAGAATGACTATCTTATTAACTGCAAAATGACTACCATATTAACTACAAAATGGCTACTTTATTAACTAGAAAATGACTACCTTATTAAATACAAACTGACTACTTTATTAACTAGAAAATGATTACCAGTTATCTAAAAATGACTACCTTATTAACTGCAAAATGACTACCTTATTAACTGCAAAATGACTACCTTATTAACTACAAAATGACTACCAGCTATCTACAAAATGACTACCAACTTGCGACATTTTCATCTGATTAAATTGAACGCAGCATCATCTACAGAGTCTACAAAGAAGCATGGATATTTGTGTGGCAGTACTAGATGAAGGATCAGTTGTAGCCACATGTCCTCATCCATCTGTGCTGCCTTGTGTGGCAGGCAGTCATCAGTAGACAGTGATAGTCTCAGTTAGATCTCTGATGAAAGGATCAGTTGTGTACACATGTCCCCATCCATCTGTGCTGCCTTGTGTAGCAGGCAATCTGTGCTGCCTTGTGTAGCAGGTAATCTGTGCTGCCTTGTGTGGCAGGTAGTCATCAGTAGACAGTGATAGTCTCAGTTAGATCTCTGATGAAAGGATCAGTTGTGTACACATGTCCCCATCCATCTGTGCTGCCTTGTGTGGCAGGTAGTCATCAGTAGACAGTGATAGTCTCAGTTAGATCTCTGATGAAAGGATCAGTTGTGTACACATGTCCCCATCCATCTGTGCTGCCTTGTGTAGCAGGCAATCTGTGCTGCCTTGTGTAGCAGGTAATCTGTGCTGCCTTGTGTGGCAGGTAGTCATCTGTAGACAGTGATAGTGTCAGTTAGATCTCTGATGAAAGGATCAGTTGTAGCTACATGTCCTCATCCATCTGTGCTGCCTTGTGTGGCAGGCAATCTGTGCTGCCTTGTGTGGCAGGCAATCTGTCCTGCCTTGTGTGGCAGGCACTCATCAGTAGACTGCAGTATTGTCGCTGCTTGCGCTGGAGCCAGACGTTTTCTTTCCAGAGAAAGCTTTGATAAAGGAACAGGATAGCCCAACTCATAAAGCCATGACTTATTATATGTACGGCTTCATGACTTCACCGTTCAGTGACTGTATCCGCAGTGCCTTCTTTTTAGAAATGTATATTGAAACATGTGCCAGGTATTTATTTAAACATGAATGGTTTCACTGCAGGATTTTATTTCACATTTCCAGCTTTCAAAGACGGCAGAAGACTTGGCAAACATGGCCGCCGTCTATTTGGTAGACGTGGACAAAGTGCCGATGTATGCGCAGTATTTCGACATCTCACTCATCCCTTCCACGATTTTCTTCTTTAATGGTCAGCATATCAAAGTTGATTGGGGGTAAGTTTATATCTATCCTTCCCTTCCCATCCTCCTGTTATTTTAAACTAGCTTATAGGAGGCTGTAGTTAGATAGTGGTGAGATATCATCATCACTCTGACCAGTACACAGACCTTGATCCAAGACTCCCTCTGCTTATTGTGTGAGATAGTGAATATTGACCACACACACTTAACTGCATGGTGCATGATGATGATGATGACTGAATATAACACGTCTGATCTATATGACACGACCTACCAGTCTTCTGTCTGAATGACCTATATGACATGATCTGCCAGTCTTCTGTCCTAATGACCTGCCAGTCTTCTGTCTGAATCTATATATATAAAAATCGTTGTGTGTATGTATGTATATATGTCCGTCCTTTATGCGTTCGCGAACGGTCCAACCGATTGAGATGGAATTTTCTACACGTTTTCCTTTCATTCCTGTGCAACCAACTGTGATAGTTTTATCTATCAGCTATCAGCTATTACCTTCCTAAAATTTAATTTTGTAATTACATGACTGAACATAAGAAAATATAAAAATATATGACAAAAAGGGATATAACTTTTAGTAGCATTGTTATATCTTAAATTAAGTCCCCTGGCTACAGAAATCTATATGAATTAAATGAGGTGCAGCCGGGCCAGGTCAGATAGACAGACAGATAGACAGACTGACAGATAGTCGGGAACGGGAGCCAAGTTTACTTTAGATAGATCTCTTCCAATCATATTTTCTATCTATTCTTCTATTCTATCTATATTTTTAACGGGAACGGGCCGAACATAGATAGATAGATAGATAGATACATAGATACATAGATAGATACATAGATAGATCCCCGCCAGAGCCTGGGCGAAGCCGGGCTGGGCAGCTAATATTTATCGTTTCCATCAAGGGGACTTAACATAAGAAAAGTTATTTCAAGGGTCATAACTTTTAATAACATCACTATTATTTTATGTATAGATTGTTGCATTGTTTTCAAAGATTTATAAACTTTTTGTCTATAGTTATTTACAGGCATATGAGTTATAATAAATAATGATATAATCTTTAAGGCATTTTCATAATTTTTATAAAAGTAATGCATCTATTTAAATAGTGAAAATTTTCTAACACATCTTTTTATGTTTTTAAAACCAGTGTTCATTAAAAATAATGGATTTATTTTAGATTAGATACGTTAGAATTTTATTTCTGTACTTTTTTCGGAGTGGAACTTTTGAAGTAATCGAAGCATTTGTTTTTTCCGTTCGCTTGGCAGAGAGAAGGTCAGTACACAATTAAATGGGTATATTCTTGATTTTGTTTTTGTTTTTAAAAAAAAGTTGGCCGCGTGTGTGTCAACATCACATTTTTCATTCAATGTTGTGGGTGTGCATACCTTATGCATACCTTACACGCAGCACGCCTGTTAAAATGCAGGTTGTTGTTTTTTTTTGTCTAAAAAAAGAAGAAGCCTATCCTTTGATGTACTGTTGCCTCGCATCCCAATGATTCCAACAGACATGCCATTCGAATTCAAACGCCTGCAGTTTCCGGTGCGACTTGCATTTGCCATGACGATCAACAAAGCACAGGGACAATCGCTACAAGTGTGTGGACTAAATTTGGAAAATCCGTGCTTCACACATGGACAGCTATATGTGGCCTGCTCACGCGTTGGAAAACCTTCGGATTTATTTGTGTACGCACCAGACAGAAAAACAAAAAATATTGTTTATCAAAAAGCACTACATTAGACATCAAATTTGGTGTTCGACCATAACTGAAAAATTATACGTCAACATTTAAAAAACTAAATAATCCTAACATTAAATGAAATTTTCTAGCTGCAACCAATAAATTAGCTGCGAGGGCCCAGGGGCCGAACGCATACTCTGTACGCTTAGAGAATGTATTTGAATGTATAATGACTACTTATATGAATTTAATGAGACGCTCCCCGCCAGGGGCTGGGCGAAACCGGGCCGGGTCAGACAGACAAGCAGACAGACAGATACATAGATAGATAGATCCCCGCCAGAGCCTGGGCGAAGCCGGGCCGGGCAGCTAGTAACATATATAACATGATCTGCCAGTCTTCTGTCCTAATGACCTATATGACACGACCTACCAGTCTTCTGTCCTAATGACCTATATGACATGACCTACCAGTCTTCTGTCCTAATTACCTATATGACACGACCTGCCAGTCTTCTGTCCTAATGACCTATATGACATGACCTGCCAGTCTTCTGTCCTAATGATCTATATGAAATGACCTGCCAGTCTTCTGTCCTAATGACCTATATGAAATGACCTGCCAGTCTTCTGTCCTAATGACCTATGTGAAATGACCTGCCAGTCTTCTGTCCTAATGATCTATGTGAAATGACCTGCCAGTCTTCTGTCCTAATGACCTATATGAAATGACCTGCCAGTCTTCTATCCTAATGACCTATATGAAATGACCTGCCAGTCTTCTGTCCTAATGATCTATATGAAATGACCTGCCAGTCTTCTGTCCTAATGACCTATATGAAATGACCTGCCAGTCTTCTGTCCTAATGACCTATATGAAATTACCTGCCAGTCTTCTGTCCTAATGATCTATATGAAATGACCTGCCAGTCTTCTGTCCTAATGACCTATATGAAATGACCTGCCAGTCTTCTGTCCTAATGATCTACATGAAATGACCTGCCAGTCTTCTGTCCTAATGACCTTTATGAAATGACCTGCCAGTCTTCTGTCCTAATGACCTATATGAAATGACCTACCAGTCTTCTGTCCTAATAATCTATATGAAATTACCTGCCAGTCTTCTGTCCTAATGATCTATATGAAATTACCTGCCAGTCTTCTGTCCTAATGACCTATATGAAATGACCTACCAGTCTTCTGCTCTAATGACCTATATGAAATTACCTGCCAGTCTTCTGTCCTAATGACTTATATGAAATTATCTGCCAGTCTTCTGTCTGAATGACCTGTGTGACAGGATCTGCCAATCTTCTGTCTGAATGACCTATATGAATGACCTACAAGTCTTCAGATACAGTTGTGTCCACTTGTGTCGAACTCGGATAAGTACAATTTCGCCTAAGTCGATGTTACTGGCTTAGTCCTGGCCATTATCCTTCTTTATCATTGTATAAAATGTCCTGATAAGTCGAATTTGGTTAACTCGAATTTTCGAATTAGTCAAACATTAAAATGAATACCAACTATATAAGTGTTCATGTTTAAGTCGAACTATTCATTTCACACCAAAAAAAAAAATTGTTTCGTGAAAGAATTATTTTTAGTCTGCCCGGAGAACAATAATCTCGCACATACGATATCTCGCTACGTGTCAACAATAGCGGCTAGTGGACAAAAGCTTACTTCTTTAACTTTAAAATGAAAGATTGAGCTGTTGGAAGAGGTTGAACATAGTGGGAAGAAGAAAGTGAATATAGCTAGAGAATTTGGTATTCCAACATCGACACTTTCCGGCATTTTAAAGCATAAAGACTGCTGCAGAAAATTGTTTTTCGAATGTCAAATCGACAGTGATAGACAGCGAGCTAGAACTGCCACGTGTGATTTTGTTGATGCTGCCCTTTTAAAATGGTTCATTGTGATTAGATCTGCAAATGTACCAGTAAATGGGCCTTTACTTATTACGAAAGCAGAAGAATTTGCACGTCTTGGAGGTCAGACAGACTGGATTTGTAGTGCTGGCTGGTTGGATCGTTTCAAAAAATGACATTGCATCACGTACAAGAATATGTGTGGAGAGAAACAGTCAGTCAGAGCAATGTTACTGACATTTCAGTGGAGCCATTACTTGCTAGACTATAAAGAGTTTAACACTGAACCAGAGGAGTTTGTGAACATTGACAATAATGTTTCTACTAGTGCCAATCTTTCAAGCACTGATATTATAGGTTTATGTAACAGACCATTCCAGCCCTGACTCTGATGATGAGGATGACTGTGGGCTGCAAGCACAACCTGTATCGCAGTCAGATATTTTGGCATGGATTGACCAAATTACATTTACATGATGCAGACTGGGTGTTCAGATGATGCAGTCTCACCATTTTGTGCCTTTAAACAGGCCATGGGAAGACATTTTTCACAAGTCAAGAAGCAAAGCAAAATCACAGACTTTTTCTTTAATTAATTTGGAAATTTTCGTATAACTTTAATGTTCTGCTTTCTAAAATAATTAAACATTTCAACATTTCTGATATTGTATTGCTATTTATTTGTTCACTACCTGTGTTTCCTAAGTGGTACAATCATTTTACTCAATGCTACTGCATGGTATTAGTGTAAATGTGTGCAGTCTGGGTAAGTAGAATTTCTGATAAGTAGAACAAATTCCTTCGGCCCTTGTGACTTCTACTTATCCAGACTCTACTGTATATATGACACGACTATGCCAGTCTTTGTACTGAAAATATTAATTTTTATTTTTTAAATATTATATCTCACATATATTTGATTTTTTATTCTGGCAAATATTAAACAATACGTTTTTCTCATATTCATAGACACGATTATAACACGTTTTAAATGTTGTTACATTTATCCAAGAAGCACCCACAACTACAAGATCTACTGCCCCATATAAGTGACACAGAACTGTTCGACAGTGGATCCCATGGTATAGCATTCTACCTGGAAATGAGAAGGCTGACAAACTGACTAAAGATATTCTGGGACACAACTAGAATTTCCAGTTACACATCATCAAAAGAACAATATAATAAAAGCACTCAAAAAACCTCTTTTCAACCTTATGATGAGTATTATCTGTTGGACAAGACTGGACTAGTTACTATCTTTAGACTTAGAACAGGAAGCAACAGACTTAATAGTGACATGCACACAGAGCTATAGGCAGGTTGTACAGCAGGTGTACATGCAGGCAAGCACTCAAAGTGCAGCACATCTGTACAACATTGTACCAAATTTACCCCAGAAAGGTTTAATTTATGACCAGAAGAAACAGTCCTAGATGTCAAATGTTAATGAAGCCTGCAATGTTGACTTCCCGTCCGTGACTTGGGGATGTAAATTTCAAGTGCCTCAGAAATCAGAGTGAGTTCGTTTGATAGCGATTGACACAAATATCAGTCCAGTGCACTGGAAGTAATAGCGTGTGTATGGACTACGCTTGTGTTTAAAGCAAGCAAACAAAAACAAATAGTATCAAGTTCATGATGGTTGACGGAGGATTTCTTTTAGAGACATGGCTATAGTCACTGACCAGTACGGTCACTGCCAAGAAGGAAAGCAATGGCAAACTACCATTTTTACAGATGCTTAGAAAACTGTAACAATCACAGAAATTATGGAGAAAGATTGTTATAGGTAAAAATTCTGTACAGGACAAGCCAGTTAGTGATGATGATGAAAGGACATTATTGTAATGAATTGTTTTAAATGGCAATATTTAATTTAATTTCAGAAGCCCGGATCACACTAAGTTTGTGGGGAGCTTCAAACATAAACAAGATTTCATCGATGTGGTAGAGGTCATATACCGAGGCGCAATGAAAGGCAGAGTGATGGTTCGGAGCCCACTGGATCCCAAAGATATCCCCAAATACCATCTGATTTACAAGGACATTTGATTTGTTCAGCCTACAAGGACAAAAGCCAATCACCTTTCTGTGCCTGAGACCCGGTCACTGAAGATTATTTACTGACATATTTCATCACAGCTAGTTATATAACTCCTAGAGCTGCAGTGGCATAGTAGTTAGTGTGCTGGCTTGTGAAGACAGCGATTTGGGTTCAGTTCCCTAATGGTCAGATTTGTTTTTCAATCAGGGATGTACAGTTGAACCAGTCTGTGGAATGTGCACCAGATGATTTTTCAGAATGTTCTGGAAATTGGAAAGGAAAGGCAGAGGAAGGGAACTACTAACCTGCTTGCCTGCCAGTGTGGTGGTCTAATGTTCAAATCCTCATTGAGGAGAGGATTTTCTAAACTGATCTGAGCTCCCAGAGTCATACCAAGTTTAAACTGGGTACCAAGAGAAGTTCTGGGAAGTAAAGATGTTGACCACATCGCCCATTGAATGTTGATTGGTCTGTGCAAATACAGAGCTGGCTCCATATACCCAACATGCTTCATGGTGTGGAATATGGACCTTTACGTTTTAATTACTTATGTATGTTTGTGAGGTAATTACCTACGTATGTCTGTGTTAATTACCTACTTATGTCTGTGTGTTCATTACCTACGTTTGTTTGTGTGTTCAATACCTATGTATGTCTGCTACATGTCTGCATGTTCATTACCTATGTTTGTTTGTGTGTTCATTACCTATGTATGTGTGTGTGTTAATTACCTATGTATGTGTGTGTGTTTATTACCTGAACCACAGGCCATTTGGGAGCAGATCGCATTGCATTGATTTTCACAATGGTATGAGACGTCTGCTGTTTAGAAACTAATGGTAAAGTACTGAACGTAAAATCACCTAGAAAATCGCAAACAGGCAGTACATGCTGGGGTTGATTGCGACATCCTGTAAGGAACGTGAGGCTAACTTTTTAACTGTGCTGCTATATCCAGCTGCGGTCAAGGTCATTATTATTTGCCATAGTTGTATGCTCGTCTGTTTTCATTAACTGTGGACCTCTTGATGATTGGTTGGATTTTTGTGGCTAGAGTTTTTCTGTGAGATAAGGAAGCCGCCCCCAAGCCCAACCCTCTTTTGTCACCTCTTACAACTTGTGTGTGGTGGGTTCCTTCTCCCTTTGTCACTTCTTATGACTTGTATAGGAGTCTCCGTGGCAAAGTGGTCAATCCGTCTGCCTCGTGCTCTGAAGGTTGAGGGTTCAAATCCGGGCTACGTCTTTCGGTTCGCGAGTGCATTTTTCTCAGAGACCCCTGGGGGTTGACGCTGGAATTACGGAGTTCGTGCTTTGTGCGGTGCTTTCGGCAGGCCACCCTGTGGAAAGAGACTGAGCTATATGGGATAAAACCTGGGCAATGAAGTCAATCCTTTCGACTTTTAAGACTTATATTGTAGGTTCCTCCTTCATCACCTCTTACGACATGTATGGTATGTTCCTCCTTCCTTCATCATCTCTTACGACATGTATGGTATGTTCCTCCTTCCTTCATCATCTCTTACGACATGTATGGTATGTTCCTCCTTCCTTCATCATCTCTTACGACATGTATGGTATGTTCCTCCTTCCTTCATCATCTCTTACGACATGTATGGTATGTTCCTCCTTCCTTCATCATCTCTTACGACATGTATGGTATGTTCCTCCTTCCTTCATCATCTCTTACGACATGTATGGTATGTTCCTCCTTCCTTCATCGACGCTTACAACATGTATGGTATGCTCCTCCTTCCTTCATCATCTCTTACGACATGTATGGTATGTTCCTCCTTCCTTCATCATCTCTTACGACATGTATGGTATGTTCCTCCTTCCTTCATCATCTCTTATGACATGCATGGTATGTTCCTCCTTCCTTCATCATCTCTTACGACATGTATGGTATGTTCATCCTTCCTTCATCATCTCTTACGACATGTATGGTATGTTCCTCCTTCCTTCATCATCTCTTATGACATGTATGGTATGTTCCTCCTTCCTTCATGACCTGAATGGTAGGTTACATGAGATAGCTAAAGATGGGAGAACGTGAAGTGAGCTGGCTGAGGGCCTATGTCCTAAAAGAGGATAAAGGGCAAAAGAAGAAGAAGAAGAATAGTGTCATTCACATACAGTTATACAAGCTTGAATGTGACAACAAAATACATTGATCACGCAAACATAATAATACAACAGTATTTATTTAAATAATGCTCCTGACACTAACACATTGTGTACAACTAATAGTGATAAATGTTTAGCCATAAGCATTCATATCTTGACTGAGTTGTTTGTGTGCGTTTTATTTTATTGTGAAATTCCCTTATGTGTTATGTAATGGTTAGGATGTTATATTGATAATGGCATGGGCACGGTTGGACAAGGGCTTGTTGTTTGCCCTGGCAGGGAAAGACTGGCCACCGATTCCTCCTGTACCCATGTCTGCAAACGTGTGATGGTTCTAACATTTCACATAGCCACAGCAGGTCCCTGCCACAGGGCTTGGCTTTTGTTATACTCAGCAGGTCCCTGCCACAGGGCTTGGCTTTTGTTATACTCAGCAGGTCCCTGCCACAGGGCTTGGCTTTTGTTATACTCAGCAGGTCCCTGCCACAGGGCTTGGCTTTTGTTATACTTCCTGAGTGATTACTAGTGGTTACCTGCAGCATACTCGTTATTCCATGTCAATGTTGTTCCATGTCAATGTTGTTCCATGCCAATGTTGGTCCATGTCAATGTTGTTCCATGTCAATGTTGTCCATGTCAATGTTGTTCCATGTCAATGTTGTTCCATGTCAATGTTGTTCCATGCCAATGTTGGTCCATGTCAATGTTGGTCCATGTCAATATTGTTCCTTGTTTCTTATTTCTTGTCACTTTTTTGTGTAGAATTAATCTGTCCCTTCTGTTTGGGAAAATACATTTGTCACTTCTGTGTGGTGAATAAATCTACCTCTTCTGTGTTAAAGAGTAAATGTTGCTCTTTTGTTTGCAGAATAAATATGTCCCTTCTGTGTTGAAAATAAATGTTTAACTTTTGTTCGGAGAATAAATATGTCACTTACGTGTGGAGAATAAATATGTCACATCTGTATAAATCTTTCATTCAAGTTTGGGTAACTTGTTTATGAAGAATAAATCTGTAATTTGTGTTTGAAACATAAAAATGATTAAGGTAATACAGATTGATGGCTTTGTCACTGATTTTTTATATATATATATATATATATATATATATATATATATATATATATATATATATATATATATATATATATATAGATACTGTATATTTATGTTCAAAGAATATACAACTTGATTTGTGGAAAGAAAATTCTCCATTACCACATACACCCAGTCATTTTCTATGGTTCAAAGACATTAACCATGCATAAACACAATGTGACATTAACCAAGCATAAACACAATGTAAAGTTACAGAGACATTTGAAATGTGATGTTATCAAATGAAAGAATTAGGGGTTTCTTACGATGTTCACTTCAGGATCAGAAGGTACAGGTTCGATCCCTGCTTAGGGCTGGAAATTTGTCCAAGAACCGTTGGTATCTAATGATAACACATGGTATCACATCTTGGGTAGTGAGATCAGATGCCTAACCTTCTCAGATTAGGCTGAAAAACAGGAGGTCCTGTGTGCAAGTTTAAAATTCTAAAGCAGTTGGAAATCACAAAGAGTAGGCCATAAGACTGCTACCCTGGTATGTTTGTTGGGAAAGAAAACCTGACCTGGAGTAGATACAGCCCTGGATGGAGTGTCTAGAAGAAGCAAACCTGACATACACATGTATGTCGATGTCAGACATGCTGTAATATGTGGGATTCACTTCCCTTGACACACTATAATATGTGGGATTCCCTTGACACACTATAATATGTGGGATTCCCTTGACACACTATAATATGTGGGATTCACTTCCCTTGACACACTATAATATGTGGGATTCACTTCCCTTGACACACTATAATATGTGGGATTCCCTTGACACACTATAATATGTGGGATTCACTTCCCTTGACACACTATAATATGTGGGATTCACTTCCTTGACACACTATAATATGTGGGATTCCCTTGACGCACTATAATATGTGGGATTCACTTGACACACTATAATATGTGGGATTCACTTGACACACTATAATATGTGGGATTCACTTGACACACTATAATATGTGGAATTCACTTCCCTTGACACACTATAATATGTGGGATTCACTTCCCTTGACACACTATAATATGTGGGATTCCCTTGACACACTATAATATGTGGGATTCACTTGACACACTATAATATGTGGGATTCACTTGACACACTATAATATGTGGGATTCCCTTGACACACTATAATATGTGGGATTCACTTGACACACTATAATATGTGGGATTCACTTGACACACTATAATATGTGGGATTCCCTTGACACACTATAATATGTGGGATTCCCTTGACACACTATAATATGTGGGATTCACTTCCCTTGACACACTATAATATGTGGGATTCACTTGACACACTATAATATGTGGGATTCACTTGACACACTATAATATGTGGGATTCACTTCCCTTGACACACTATAATATGTGGGATTCACTTGACACACTATAATATGTGGGATTCACTTGACACACTATAATATGTGGGATTCCCTTGACACACTATAATATGTGGGATTCACTTGACACACTATAATATGTGGGATTCACTTGACACACTATAATATGTGGGATTCCCTTGACACACTATAATATGTGGGATTCACTTGACACACTATAATATGTGGGATTCACTTGACACACTATAATATGTGGGATTCACTTGACACACTATAATATGTGGGATTCACTTGACACACTATAATATGTGGGATTCACTTGACACACTATAATATGTGGGATTCCCTTGACACACTATAATATGTGGGATTCACTTGACACACTATAATATGTGGGATTCATTTGACACACTATAATATGTGGGATTCCCTTGACACACTATAATATGTGGGATTCCCTTGACACACTATAATATGTGGGATTCCCTTGACACACTATAATATGTGGGAGTCCCTTGACACACTATAATATGTGGGATTCACTTGACACACTATAATATGTGGGATTCACTTGACACACTATAATATGTGGGATTCCCTTGACACACTATAATATGTGGGATTCACTTCCCTTGACACACTATAATATGTGGGATTCACTTCCCTTGACACACTATAATATGTGGGATTCCCTTGACACACTATAATATGTGGGATTCCCTTGACACATTATAATATGTGGGATTCACTTGACACACTATAATATGTGGGATTCACTTCCCTTGACACACTATAATATGTGGGATTCCCTTGACACACTATAATATGTGGGATTCCCTTGACACACTATAATATGTGGGATTCCCTTGACACACTATAATATGTGGGATTCACTTCCCTTGACACACTATAATATGTGGGATTCACTTCCCTTGACACACTATAATATGTGGGATTCCCTTGACACACTATAATATGTGGGATTCCCTTGACACACTATAATATGTGGGATTCACTTGACACACTATAATATGTGGGATTCACTTCCCTTGACACACTATAATATGTGGGATTCCCTTGACACACTATAATATGTGGGATTTCCTTGACACACTATAATATGTGGGATTCACTTGACACACTATAATATGTGGGATTCACTTGACACACTATAATATGTGGGATTCACTTGACACACTATAATATGTGGGATTCCCTTGACACACTATAATATGTGGGATTCCCTTGACACACTATAATATGTGGGATTCACTTCCCTTGACACACTATAATATGTGGGATTCACTTGACACACTATAATATGTGGGATTCACTTGACACACTATAATATGTGGGATTCACTTGACACACTATAATATGTGGGATTCACTTGACACACTATAATATGTGGGATTCCCTTGACACACTATAATATGTGGGATTCACTTGACACACTATAATATGTGGGATTCACTTGACACACTATAATATGTGGGATTCCCTTGACACACTATAATATGTGGGATTCACTTGACACACTATAATATGTGGGATTCACTTGACACACTATAATATGTGGGATTCACTTGACACACTATAATATGTGGGATTCACTTGACACACTATAATATGTGGGATTCACTTGACACACTATAATATGTGGGATTCCCTTGACACACTATAATATGTGGGATTCACTTGACACACTATAATATGTGGGATTCACTTGACACACTATAATATGTGGGATTCCCTTGACACACTATAATATGTGGGATTCCCTTGACACACTATAATATGTGGGATTCCCTTGACACACTATAATATGTGGGATTCCCTTGACACACTATAATATGTGGGATTCACTTGACACACTATAATATGTGGGATTCACTTGACACACTATAATATGTGGGATTCCCTTGACACACTATAATATGTGGGATTCCTTTGACACACTATAATATGTGGGATTCACTTGACACACTATAATATGTGGGATTCACTTGACACACTATAATATGTGGGATTCCCTTGACACACTATAATATGTGGGATTCCCTTGACACACTATAATATGTGGGATTCCCTTGACACACTATAATATGTGGGATTCCCTTGACACACTATAATATGTGGGATTCCCTTGACACACTATAATATGTGGGATTCACTTCCCTTGACACACTATAATATGTGGGATTCACTTCCCTTGACACACTATAATATGTGGGATTCCCTTGACACACTATAATATGTGGGATTCCCTTGACACACTATAATATGTGGGATTCACTTGACACACTATAATATGTGGGATTCACTTCCCTTGACACACTATAATATGTGGGATTCCCTTGACACACTATAATATGTGGGATTCCCTTGACACACTATAATATGTGGGATTCCCTTGACACACTATAATATGTGGGATTCACTTGACACACTATAATATGTGGGATTCACTTGACACACTATAATATGTGGGATTCCCTTGACACACTATAATATGTGGGATTCCCTTGACACACTATAATATGTGGGATTCCCTTGACACACTATAATATGTGGGATTCCCTTGACACACTATAATATGTGGGAGTCCCTTGACACACTATAATATGTGGGATTCACTTCCCTTGACACACTATAATATGTGGGATTCACTTCCCTTGACACACTATAATATGTGGGATTCCCTTGACACACTATAATATGTGGGATTCCCTTGACACACTATAATATGTGGGATTCACTTGACACACTATAATATGTGGGATTCACTTCCCTTGACACACTATAATATGTGGGATTCCCTTGACACACTATAATATGTGGGATTCCCTTGACACACTATAATATGTGGGATTCCCTTGACACACTATAATATGTGGGATTCCCTTGACACACTATAATATGTGGGATTCCCTTGACACACTATAATATGTGGGATTCACTTGACACACTATAATATGTGGGATTCACTTCCCTTGACACACTATAATATGTGGGATTCCCTTGACACACTATAATATGTGGGATTCCCTTGACACACTATAATATGTGGGATTCCCTTGACACACTATAATATGTGGGATTCACTTCCCTTGACACACTATAATATGTTGGATTCCCTTGACACACTATAATATGTGGGATTCCCTTGACACACTATAATATGTGGGATTCCCTTGACACACTATAATATGTGGGATTCCCTTGACACACTATAATATGTGGGATTCCCTTGACACACTATAATATGTGGGATTCCCTTGACACACTATAATATGTGGGATTCACTTCCCTTGACACACTATAATGTGTGGGAATCACTTCCCTTGAATGAGTTGAGTCCGGAACTGACATCATAGTACTCAGGACATTCCCATAGTGCTCTATACTCATCTTCAATAGCCAGCGAAGAGCCCCAATACTACTAGTACCAGTAGCAGTCTGATTATGTGTCTGTCTGACCTCTCCTCTGAGTCCTGAGTGTCGGTCAGATCCTCTGTTCACTCCATGCAGCACCATTCTCTCCACGCCACGATGATCTATCTGTTCTGCACTTTACACACGATTCCAAAAGGTGCCGACCACATTTGCCTTATCATGCACCAATATCCCACTTGAGAATGAATTATGAAGTCCAGAAATGAATGAGGAAATACCTGATGCTGATTTGTCTATTATATACATAGATAATATTACAGTACAAAATAACATGTACAACAATACTGAATGTGCCTATCACAGAATCCGTTATCACAGTTTAGATCAACAAGCAGTAATAGTGTTTGTTTGTATCTACATGAAAAGAGCATGGGAAAGCAGAGAGATAAATATCTTGATGGCTTGGCCATATGACTTCATCAGCACAAGAACACTGACCTGCTATAAAGAAGACTAGTAATTGTGTAAAATACAAACCACGATGGCACATGCTTATGGGCATGGCACCTGATGACATCAATTGTCATTTGTTTTTCTTTTGCTAGCATTGAACTCAAACGTAGTCCATACATGTCCTACTACGTCTTGTGTACTAGACTGATTTTTGCATGTGGATTAGCTCTCCCTATCACCAGTGTCCCTCCCCGTCAGGGAACCATTCGACTTCTGAGGTACTTGTAATTTGCGTTCCCAAGACAAGGACGACAAATTAACATTTAAGTCCAGCTGACCAGTTTGAACCTGCCACCTCGACATCAGCACACCTGATGTTTAAGAGCAAGTTATCTAATCCAATCGGCCATGCTGGCCTCTGAGATATAATTTTATTACTCTATTTAAACAAAGCAATTGACGCCTTTTCACGCTACAAGATATACAAGGTATGTAGTCATAGTCCCATATATGTAGACTCTGTGGTTGATGTGGTTTATATCACATACACCGCCGTTACCTCCCAGGAAGGTTTCTGGTACCAGTTGTACTCCAGGGCTATCTGGGTGCCCAGGCTATTGAAATATAAGCCCCGCCTGTAAGGGGACTCAAACTCTGGACCACCAGACAGCTGTGCTGGCCACTCTGCCACCACAGTTTTCATTGTTATCACAGACACACTATAATCACATCTGCTAATGCTATAATCTCATCTACTAATGCTATAATCGTATCTACTAATGCTATAATCACAACCACTAATGCTATAATCACAACCACTAATGCTATAATCTCATCCACTAATGCTATAATCTCATCTACTAATGCTATAATCACAACCAATAATGATATAATATCTACTAATGCTATAATCACATCTACTAATGCTATAATCTCATCTACTAATGCTGTAATCACATCTACTAATGCTATAATCACATCTACTAATGCTATAATCTCATCTACTAATGCTTTAATGTCATCTACTATTGCTATACTCACACCTACTAATGCTATAATCTCATCTACTAATGCTATAATATCATCTACTAATGCTATAATTTCATCTACTAATGATATAATCACATCTACTAATGCTATAATCACATATACTAATGCTACAATCACAACCACTAAAGCTATAATCACATCTACTAATGCTATAATCACATCTATTAATGCTATAATCCCATCTACTAATGCTATAATCTCATCTACTAATGCTATAATCCAACCACTAATGCTATAATCACAACCACTAATGCTATAATCACATCTACTAATGCTATAACCTCATCTGCTATTGCTATAATCACATCTACTATTGCTATAATCTCCTCTACTAATGCTATAATCTCATCTACTAATGCTATATAATCAGTACCACTAATACTATAATCTCATCTACTAATGCTATTATCTCATCTACTAATGCTATAATCTCATCTACTAATGCTATAATCATATCTACTAATGCTATAATCAACCACTAATGCTATAATCACAACCACTAATGCTATAATCTCATCCACCAATGCTATAATCTCATCTACTAATGCTATAATCACAACCACTAATGATATAATAACATCTACTAATGCTATAATCACATCTACTAATGCTATAATCTCATCTACTAATGCTGTAATCACATCTACTAATGCTATAATCACATCTACTATTGCTATAATCTCATCTACTAATGCTTTAATGTCATCTACTATTGCTATACTCACACCTACTAATGCTATAATCTCATCTACTAATGCTATAATATCATCTACTAATACTATAATTTCATCTACTAATGATATAATCGCATCTACTAATGCTATAATCACATATACTAATGCTACAATCACAACCACTAAAGCTATAATCACATCTACTAATGCTATAATCACATCTATTAATGCTATAATCTCATCTACTAATGCTATAATCCAACCACTAATGCTATAATCACAATGACTAATGCTATAATCACATCTACTAATGCTATACCCCTACCTACTATTGCTATAATCACATCTACTATTGCTATAATCTCCTCTACTAATGCTATATAATCAGTACCACTAATACTATAATCTCATCTACTAATGCTATAATCACATATACTAATGCTATAATCACAACCAATAATGCTACAATCACATCTACTAATGCTATAGTCACATCTACTAATGCTATAATCACATCTACTAATGCTATAATCTCATCTACTTTTGCTATAATCACATCTACTTTTGCTATAATCACATCTACTATTGCTATAATCTCATCTACTAATGCTGTAATCTCATCCACTAATGCTATTATCTCATCTACAAATCTATAATCACATCTACTAATGCTATAATCACAACCACAAATGCTATAATCACATCTACTAATGCTATAATCACATCTACTAATGCTGTAATCACATCTACTAATGCTATAATCACAACCACTAATGCTATTATCACATCTACTAATGCTATAATCACATCTACTAATGCTATAATCACAACCACTAATGCTATAATCACATCTACTAATGCTATAATCACAACCACTAATGGTATAATCACATATACTAGTGCTATAATCACATCTACTAATGCTATAATCACAACCACTAATGCTATAATCACATCTACTAATGCTATTATCACAACCACTAATGCTATAATCTCATCTACTAATGCTATAATCACATGTACTAATGCTATAATCACATCTACTAATGCTGTACTCTCATCTACTAATGCTATAATCAAAACCATTTATGCTATAATCACAACCACTTATGCTATAATCACATTTACTAATGCTATAATCACATCTACTAATGCTATAATCACAACCACCAATGCTATAATCACATCCACTAATGCTATAATCACATGTACTAATGCTATATAATCACATCTACTAATGCTATAATCACAACCACTATTGCTATAATCTCAACTTCTTCAGCATTCCGACCCATTGAGGTTCTTTGCTGCAGATACAATCCATCTCCATTTGTCTCTCTGGTTGACCTTCTCTAGCCAGTCGTTGATTCCACGTGCTTGTAGGTCTGTATGTATATATCATATATATAATCTCAACTACTAATGCTATAATCACAACCTCTATTGATATAATCTCATCTACTAATGCTATAATCACAGCCACTATTGCTATAATCTCATCTACTAATGCTATAATCACAGCCACTATTGCTATAATCTCATCTATAAATGCTATAATCACATCTACTAATGCTATAATTACAACCACTATTGCTATAATCTCATCTACTAATGCTATAATCACAACTACTATTGCTGTAATCTCATCCACTAATGCTATTATCTCATCTACTAATCTATAATCACAGCCACTAATGCTATAATCACATCTACTAATGCTATAATCACATCTACTAATGCTGTAATCACATCTACTAATGCTATAATCACAACCACTAATGCTATAATCACATCTACTAATTCTATAATCACAATCACTAATGCTACAATCACATCTACTAATGATATCATCACAACCACTAATGCTATAATCACATCTACTAATGCTATAATCGCAACCACTAATGGTATAATCACATCTACTAATTCTATAATCACAACCACTAATGCTACAATCACATCTACTAATGATATCATCACAACCACTAATGCTATAATCACATCTACTAATGCTATAATCACAACCACTAATGGTATATTCACATGTACTAGTGCTATAATCACATCTACTAATGCTGTAATCATATCTACTAATGTTATAATCACATCTACTAATGCTATACTCTCATCTACTAATGCTATAATCACAACCATTTATGCTATAATCACAACCACTTATGCTATAATCGCATCTACTAATGCTATAATCACAACCACTATTGCTATAATATCATCTACTAATGCTATAATCACAACCACCAATGCTATAATCACATCCACTAATGCTATAATCACATCTACTAATGCTATATAATCACATCTACTAATGCTATAATCACAACCACTATTGCTATAATCTCAACTTCTTCTTCTTCAGCATTCTGAGCCATTGAGGTTCTTTGCTGCAGATACAATCCATCTCCATTCGTCTCTCTGGTTGACCTTCTCTAGCCAGTCGTTGATTCCAAGTGCTTGTAGGCTGTATGTATATATCATATATATATATAATCTCAACTACGAATGCTATAATCACAACCTCTATTGCTATAATCTCATCTACTAATGCTATAATCACAGCCACTATTGCTATAATCTCATCTACTAATGCTATAATCACAGCCACTATTGCTATAATCTCGTCTATAAATGCTATAATCACATCTACTATTGCTATAATTACAACCACTATTGCTATAATCTCATCTACTATTGCTATAATCTCATCTACTAATGCTATAATCACATCTACTAATGTTATAATCACATCCACTAATGCTATAATCACAACCACTAATGCTATAATCACATCCACTAATGCTATAACCACAACCACTAATGCTATAATCACATCCACTAATGCTATAATCACATCCACTAATGCTATAATCACATTCACAAATGCTATAATCACATTCACTAATGCTATAATCACATCCACTAATGCTATAATCACAACCACTAATGTTATAATCACATTCACTTATGCTATAATCACATCCACTAATACTATTATCACATCCACTAATGCTATAATCACATTCACTAATGCTATAATCACATCCACTAATGCTATAATCACAACCACTAATGCTATAATCACATTCACTAATGCTATAATCACATCCACTAATGCTATAATCACAACCACTAATGCTATAATCACAACCACTAATGCTATAATCACAACCACTAATGCTATAATCACAACCACTAATGCTATAATCACATCCACTAATGCTATAATCACATCCACTAATGCTATAATCTCATCTACTAATGTTATAATCACATCTGCTAATGCTATAATCACATCTGATCACATCCACTAATGCTATAATCACATCCTCTACTGCTATAATCATGTCTACTAATCACATAATGTTATCTGTGATGTAGCGGCTAGATACTTACTGCCATGGAAGGAAGGTCATGGGTTTGATCGAGCTGGGTGAATTTTGATTAATTTTAAACATTAACTTGTGCTCCCAGGTCGATCCAGTCTAAAACGAGTACCGAGGATGTTTTGGGGGCTAAAGGCGGCCGGCGTGATACCGGCAACATCAGCCACCGAACGCTGATTGGTCTATACAAATATGGGTGTAACACCATATGTACGATGCACCATACTGATTCTGTGCCAAATACACAATAGTTTTGAACTGAACAAAAATGGGTGGCGGAAAATGGGAAGTAGGAGAGTGTCACAGTTGTGACTTGATTGATTTAGGAACCGACATCACAGCATTCGGGGCATTCCCATAAGCGCTCCGTCCCCATCCTCAGCAGCCAGCAATAGTACTAGTAGCAATCTGATTATACGTCCGTCTCGCCTTTCCTCTGAGCGTTGAGCGTCGGCCAGATCCCCTCGTCACACCTCGTTGTCTCATTCTTGCCAAACCATGATGATCCATTTGCTCCTCCGATGTGTACACGTGCTCCCACAAGGCCGCAACCACGTCTGCCTTGTCAAGTTATAACTTGAAAGTTATTAATGTGGTAGCAGACAAGATGTAACGCAATGACAACATTTCGGCATTATTTAAGCCTATGGCAGATATGAGAAGTTGCCTAAGACGATTAATCATCCCATTGCAATTAATCAGTTAAGACAGTCGCTTTAAAAAAAAAAGTTGCGCACCGGGTTTTATCCCATATTGCTCGGTCTCTTTTCGCAGCATTGAAAGCGTCGCACAAAGCACGAACTCCATAGCTATAGCGACGACCCACGGGAGTCTCTGAAAAATTTAATTCGTGAACCAAAGGTCGCGGCCCGGAATCGAACCCACAACTTTCGGAGCCCGAGTTAAATGGCTTGGCCATAAGGCATATAGAAGGGGGTGTTACTTGTCTACCATAGATACATATCTTATATTGTATTGCTTTTTTCAGCGACTCTTCTTCTTCTCCTCCTTTCAGTCGCTTGAAATGTGTCTATATCTGCATGTTTGTATGAGTTACAGTTACACTGTCTTGTTTTGTAGTTCACTCAGTGGTCCATAGAGTTTATCTTCCACTGTTGTGTCTCTAGGCGAGAAGGTTTCAGCGACTCAATTTGTATGTACAGGAAGATCAAGATGGGCTGGATTCAAAGACAGTGAGTGGAGTCTCCGAGGAGGTTAAGTATGATAAAAGTCAGCTTAATTTTTGTGCCGGGACATGCACGTGTAAGAAGGAATTACAGGCTTGCAATCGGGCTACTGTGGAAAGTGGACTGGCAATGAATCAGACTGATCAAGTGAACGCCGTAAGAGAGGCAGGGCAATTACGCGAATCGAGAGACGAATATAAAGTTACAACTTTGACCAGATTGCAAGAATATCAAGTGAAATGTGACGAAGCCTGACAGGAGCGTTATGCAAGTGGCCAAAGAAAAAATAGTTAACCAACACAGAACTGGTGTCGTCGACCGCTATAGGCTTAGGGAGAGACTGAGCGCGTGATCCGAGCACTGAAGGACTGGACGTGCAGTGAGGATAATCTGACGATGGCGTAACTTTGCTAGAGTAGGCAACTGGGAAATCAATATTTCTAAAGAATCATTAGAAATGTCTAAGTATGATATCTGTGTAGTATCAAATCTACATATTTATATCATAGTTTTCTCACGCAGATATCTATAACATAGATCTCCATCCAACAGGGGGCTGAGTGGTCTCTAGGTATGGTGTCCGTCTCGAGTGCTGGAGATCCCGGGTTCAAGCCCTGGTGAGGGCCGGGATTTTTTCACGTGGACTTTTAGTAACCAAATTTCCCCTGGTCTCTGGGTAGTGAGATCGGACGCCCGTGTGTATTGTTGCGCACGTAAAAAAATCGAAAAAGAGTAGCCTAACGGCGCTGCCCGGGCAAAATGTCGAATAAAAATCTACCCAAAGTATTTCAGGATCCTCGCCGGTGCTACGGAATTCTTACACTGAGCTGAGATTCTCCGGACTCAGGCTTGAATTAGGAGTAGAACGGATCACTTATGGGTTACACCCGTGTGTCGTGATGTTGATCCGTCGACTAAACTAAACTAAACTAAACTCTCCATACAATAAAAATATCTATATTATTGGTCTACGCCCAACAAAGATATTTATGTGACAGACCTCCGTTCAACAAATATATCTTTATCGAATATCTCCATGCAACAAAAATATGTGTGTGTAATATCTATACAAAACATATATCTATACTGATGGTGGAAATGACCACGTGTTCACATGCACCCACTGTGAACGGACATTTACAGCGCAAATTGGCCTTATCAGTCACATGCGCTACCGCCATAGGTAAAAGTTATTATGCCTTTTTAAAGCACAAACTATCGTCTGTCAAGACGGCAAGGTGCCAATGATTATGGATCTATACTATATCATACAGTCTTTAACCACAATCTGTTTCTTTGATATCACCATAGCTTGTGTCTTTCTATTATTCAAACTAAGGTCCATTTTTTTTTCACTTTCTGAAACTACTGTATCTAATCATGTCTTGTAGATCCGTCTGGCTTGTTACTTTCAAGACCTAACCAGAATTCAAAACAGGGTGATCTTCTCTTGATCCAGTTGAGACAATATGCAACCAACTGCCCAGTTATGAAGAAAAACAATCCAATTCTGCGCTCTGTGCAAACACCATATTTTTAATGCTTCTTAATTGGATAATTTATTTACACCCCTCTCTCCATTATAGATGTCCTACAATCTGAATGCCGGTCTCCCTAGCCAAGGCGTTAGCGACTTTCTCCGTAATCCCGTTTATCCACGTGAGCAAACGCAGCTGCGCGAGAATCGGTAGCGCTTCTCGCCGCGCCCGTTACTTACGCGATATGTGAGCCAGCCGCTCAGAATTCAATGGCAAACTACTGAGTGCAATCTTGCCAAGAAATCAACAACAGCGGTAAAATGCTGGTGTCGACCGCGATATCCTGTAATAGGATAATGCAACATTCTGAATACTGAGTTTAACTTATTCAATGTCAAACAAAAAAGTAGGTTTGGGCCAAATATGGCGCACAATAAAACTCCATCATGTTCACACTATTACAAGCCCCTTTCTTTGTTAGCTTCACCAGACATCCTTCTCCCGTGTCTGCTGGTATTTCTTCATTCACCCAGATTCTACTAATTTCTGCAGTAATTCAGTTGGGGTGTTTATATAGGCTAGGAATACAATCTGGACCAGCAGCTTTCTAATCCTTCAGGAGTTTTGATACCTTTGATAATGTATTCTTTAGATGGTATTAGTATTATACAAGTATTATAATGTATATTTCCATTCATTTTGCATTTACATTGCGGAAGATACCGCAAAATAAAACAAATAACACGATGATCTAAGTATGTTGATATATCGTCCTTTTGCCCAATTGGGAAGTCACTTATTGGCGATATACTATTCTTCGGCACTGATCAGTTAACATTAATATCAGTCCACTCGGGATAGTCCTACAATGCTCCACTCCCCCCATCAAGAGTCACCGAAATGTTCCCATGCTGAATACTCCAATATGGTATCGAAAAAAAAAATAAAATCGAAAAACAGGGGTTTACTGATTATTCTTGTATTAATTTAATCTAAAGTCCGCCTGGATTTTCTTCTACACTGAGTATTGTTCAAAACCTTTACGAACCCCCTTCTGAGCCAGACTTTCCAGAAACGGATACTCCGTCTGTTCAGCTGCACTCTCCGACTGGTGCGAGAGATTGTTCACCACACTGAAATGTTAACTGATTCAATTCCAAACAAAAAGTAGGTTTGCATCAAACAAACACGGATGGCGGAAAATGGAAGTAGGAGTATGTCACAGCTATGACTTACAAGTTGTTAATATGGTATCAGACATGTAGTATTATAACGCAATGACAACATGGCGATATGTAAGTCCAGGGCAGATACGGGAAGTCGCTTAAGACGATTAAATTAGAGACAGCTCTTCTAATGCAGAAATTCGGTCACCTTTCCCGACGTGGTCTGTGTTCTGCCTTGTCGAGGCATCTCTAGTTTGTAATCCCCTGTTTGATATTTGTACTGGGGTAACTGCAACAACGTTCACATCAAGACGATTTCTGGGAGTTTGTACAGCCGCTGAACTCCTTGAGAGAGTGTACCTTGAACTATTACTTCTGCCAGTTTGAACTTCACTAACGGGTTTTCTTTGTGTTTGGTTTGAGTTTCGGCCAGCACCAAACGGACTGTAATAACTGGCAGAGTTGTTTGGTTGGTTTTCAGCTTTGCTACTGAAAGCGTTAAAATAATGGTTACTACCGCTGGGTTTGGTTGAACTAACTGTGTTTATTGGCAAATTCATGCTGGAATTCTGCTGTCGTATGAGGGCTGCCGCACTGAGTTCTTGCGTAGTGATTGTGTGTGATGGATTTCTCTGTCCCCCAGTTACGGAATTTGCTTGTCTGTTGTTATCATAAGAATAATCAGCACTGTCAGAATAGCTGTTGGAAGATCTTGACGCTGGTTGGCTATTTTCTGTCGCTAAAATCGGTGGCTGAATCTGGCTAGTGTTGCTACTAACGTGGCCATTTCTTGTTGTTGTGATCGTGGTTCTGTTGATGTAACTATTACTATTGTTGTTGTTATTGTTATTATTGGCATTGTTGTTGTTGCTGCTGTTTCCAGCGGGGTAGGCATTGTTGTTGATGTAATTGGTTTCCACAAACACGGTAGTTACCGGCGCCATATTCCCAGTGATGGTGCGAGTGGTGTCCCTATGACTACTGTTGCCTGCAATGAGAAATGTAATATTAATAAATAAATCTAACACATAACGACCAGTTGGAGATGGGGTGCATAATCTTCTTCTTCTTCTTCTTCTTCTTCTTCTTCTTCTTCTTCTTCTTCTTCTTCTTCTTCTTCTTCTTCTTCTTCTTCTTTACCACCACAACTACCACAACCACCACCACATTCGCTGATATTCTAGTAATGTTACACAAAAACTCCAGGTTCCTGGATTTTTGTAGATGCAACTAAAAGCCTGACGAGACTACCATGTAGCTTGGCTACAAGAGACAGCCACGGAAATTAGGGTTTAGTGTGAGCATGTATTAGACCTATGCTCCTCTGGGGTTTACAAAACAGCACAAGAAGAAAGCCGATCCCGGATAGATCGAATCTGAATCCACGTAATCTCGAGATGGATTTGAGCCTTATACCACCGGGTTTGTATGGTAGTGCTTGGTCGTAAATGAATATTATTGAATGATCAATATTTCATGCACCTAAAACAACCCGACAAGGATACGCCTTTATCGACAACTTACCATTGTATGAAGTATAGTCTGCTTCCCCATAACCCGCAGGGTGCCTCTGCGTTGGCAGCGGCGTTGCTGCTTCTTTGTATTCTGGTGGTGGGCTCACAGGTATTACAGCGTGATTGATAGGGATCACATTTTGTCTGTTCGGGTCGTAGGGTGGGGGTCGAACTGTAGAAAAATTAAATGAAATTAATTAACTCTTAAACTTTAGAAAGCCAGCAAGTGCGGCTCATCTCATCTCATCTCATTATGTTCCTCTTGAACCTTGCGGTGTCGAGGTGAAGTATAAACTTCGTGAGAGTGCCCGGTTATGGGCTTCGTATATCGACATTCCCATGGATTCTGTTATTCCCTCCGTCCAACGTTTACGTGGTCGGCCTCTTCCTCTGTTTCCATCTGGTCTGTACATCATTGCTTGTTGTGGCATGCTGTTGACTGGTAGCCTACTTGCATGGCCAAACCATTTGACTTGCTGCTTTCTAATAAAATCTAGAGCAGCTTTAACCCCTACTTTAGTCCTGATTTCTTCATTTCTGATCTTATCTCTTCTTGATACGTTGAGTATTCTTCTCAGAAACCTCATTTCTGTTGTTGTGATTTTTCTTTTCTCTTTTTCTGTCATTGTCCAGGTTTGGCATTGGTAGCACAGAGTTGGTAGGAAGATTGTGTTGTAAAGTGCTTTCTTAGTAGTTATTGATACATGTTTGTTCTTTAGTATTGGTGCCATTTGTCCAATGAGTTGATTTGCCTTATTGCACCTATTTTCGATCTCGTCTTCTGATCTGCCATTTGATGATATTATACTTCCTAGGTACTTGAAGCTCTTTACTTGTTTCAAGGGATGTTCGTTTAGGTGAATTGTTGCTGTTTGTTCTTCTTTAGTTATAGTCATTACCTCTGTTTTGCTTGTGCTAATTTTCATGTTATGTTCCCTACACATTTCGTTTAGACTATTCATGTGGTCTTGTAATTCAGCTTCTGATTTTGCTATTAGTGCTTGGTCGTCCGCAAACAGGAGTTCTCTAATGGTTAGATTTGCAGATGGTTCTTCTTCTGTGTTCTCGTCATGCGGTATTCTTGCTGTCTCTGCTTGGCTGGTTTCTTTACATATGTTGTCTATATATGTTATGAACAAGAGAGGGGACAGGACACAACCTTGTCGTACTCCAGATCTTATGGTGAAGGGTTCTGAGTGTTCTCCAGTTGCTCTCACTATGCATTCACTGTTGTTGTATAAACTTCTGCATAGGTTTGTTAGATGTGTACTCACTCCATATTGTTTAAGGATTTCCCACAGCTTGTTTCTATCCACCCTATCAAATGCCTTTTCTTGGTCGACAAAGGCTAAGTAGAGTGTTTCATTGAATTCAATTGATTTTTCTATAAGTTGTCTAAGAGCAAAAATGGCGTCTGTGCATCCTTTGTTTTTCCTAAATCCAAGCTGCGTTTCGCTTAGCTGGGGTTCTAAAGTAGTTCGTAATCTTTTTTCAAGAATTTTACAAAATATTTTCCCAGTATGTCTCAACAGTGAAATGCCTCTGTATTGTGTGCAATCTCTTTTGCTGCCTTTGTTTTTCCAAATTGGGATAATTATGGCGTTTCCCCAGTCTCGTGGTGTCTGTTGTTCTACCCAAACATGGTTGAATAGTCTATGTAGCCAAGCTGTTCCTACTTCCCTTGCTGCTTTAATTAGTTCATTTGGTATTTCATCCTGTCCTGGTGATTTGTTTAATGGGGCTAATCTGATGGCTTCTATAATTTCTTCTTTTAGTATGTCTGGTTCTAGTTCCTCGGTGACATCTGTGTAGGTCTCTTGAATTCCTGTGACATCTGATGGGATGTTGAGAAGTTGTTCGAAATACTGCTTCCATCTTATTAGGATCTGTTTTTGTTCACTTATTGGTTCTCCATTTTCGCTGTTAATTATTTCAGTTGGGTCAAAGGGTTTTCCTCTGGTTCGCATTGCACTTATCTTTTTGTAGAAGTTTCTGGTTGCCTCCTTGTAGTTTTTATTTAGGGTTTCTCCATACTCTTCCCAGTCTTTTTGTTTTTCCCTCTTTACTATTCTACTCACATGTCTTCTCGCTATTCTGTATTCTCTATAATCACATTCCTGTTTGCAAGTGCGGCTAATAGTAAATAATTTGTTTTTAAAATTTCGTAGCAGGAACCTGCTTGGGGTTTGTCGTGTCTTCCTTTAAAGTGTCGTGCCTGGAGTGAGGAGAGTCAACACCCACATTATAATTTTTCTTTCCTATCAATATCCTGGAGAATCCACCAGCTTCCGTCCAACACACTCCATCAGCCCGTGGACACCTTTTCCTATCACTCTCTCACTGTCGTACTATGCCCCCTCTCATACTTCCCCAACGCAACATACTCAACAACTCTTGATCCAAAAATTAATAAAGATTAATTTATTAAAAGAAAAGTGTAACGTATATGAGACGTGTCTGTGAAGAAAATGTGTGTCGTGTATTCTGATGCAAATGTATAGGTCAGCCTTCAAAGTTCAGGATCAGAGTCCACTCATCATGGCAAGGATTACACGACATCACACGAGTCAGTACAATAGACCTCACCAATTGCCGCTTCTTTTCCGCCAGACTTGTTATCCTCCATGAACCTTGATAACCATGAAATCTGAGTCCCATTCGAAACTACAGTCCGGGAACACTATTAATGTTTGTTCCTAACAAAAACTGTTCCTAATAGTTTGTAGAAAACTGAGATCTCATAATTCCTGCACAGTAAAAAAAAAAAACAATAGAACACTGTCCCATGAACATGGCGTTTGTCCTTCTTGCGAAATGTTCTATGGATTTCCTTATTTTCTCGTTATTGTCTTAACGTTATAATGTTCTTGATATGTGGAACAACTACACTTAAATGTTATCTTTCCTCCAATGTGAACCTCAATCACTATTGGTGTGTTAAAGACTGGTATGACCTACAACTCATTCGGTACTTATCCTGTAGGGTACTTCTATCATTCAGCTCCCCTGAGCAATGTTGATCATCTTCCTCTAGCATAGGCTCATTGATAAAGTTGCGGGCCAATCTTCCTGCGCCAAACTTTATCCGGGATCGGATTTTTCCTTGTTTCCGTGTTCTTCCTTCCAACCAGAGGGAACCTGTAAAATAGATCATACCACTGGTGATAGCCTCCCCGTCACTGATCTCTATTAGATGATCGTGGCCATCGGCCTCGCTCAGAAAATACAGTGAACCTAACTCTGTCAGGGACAGATGAACTGAACACAGAGGTTTTCATCAGGCCAAGACAAGAAGAAAAAAAAACACAACCAACAGCGTGCGGAACCCCCCCCCCCCCCCCCCACCAGGGAGCACCCACTGGAAGATCCCAATTATTGCCCATTACTCAATTCTCAACTAGTAGAGCTTATCAACACTACACTAATCTATTTTCAACTAACAGAGCCAAGTATCACTTCCCTACTCTAGCTAGTTTTCCACTAACAGTGCTAATCATCACACTCTAGTTTTAACAAGGCTACAGCCTATATTAATTAGAACTAATTATAATAGGTTCTACCTTAGGCAACACCGCAGTTAGATCAAATCACATCTACTCTTGCCATGACAGGCACGTGTAAAATTAAATTAACTCAATTCGCACACGGTAGACATATTTCCAATCAGAACCGCAGTGCCGAAGCACGTCCGCCTCAATCAACGGTTTTAGTTCAACTCCCTTCTCCAATCATGGTTTTTGGCAAACACCTAAAATTGGTCACGTGACGTGGTTGATGTCCTGCAGGTGTTATTTTGGCATATCATCCATTGTCAAGAATCTATCCTCCCTGGCTTAGTCACTGTCAGAGTTGTCATCACTTGTTTTGACATCCCCAACAAGCTAGCGAGTTACTGTATGATCCCAACAACAGTTGTCAATAGCAAGCGGCCAATATGCGTGATGTCCGGAAACTCTAAATGACAGACGGACTGTTTTCTTCCGAGCTGAGTACTTCCGCTTTCAATCCGACCTGTTTATAAACTATCAAAGTGGTGTATTGAGTCATCTCACTCACTTCCCCTACACATCTGCAGCTGTTAACTTTGCCCGACCTGCGATGGTTGACATCTTATTGTAACCAGGATCTGACGGGTTCTATCTGTATTCGAATGTTGATAAACTGTCAAAGCGATGCAGGGATTTGTCTCACTCACCACCGAATGTTCCTAATCTGTCGACCAGATGTAAACACGTGCAGCTGTAACCCGGACTGTTTTCTCTGGATTTGTTGAAACAACTTGTGGCCTCGAACATGCCGCTAATCAGAACGCCTTTTATTCTCATCACGGGTTAAATCACGTTGGTCTATTATGTGACAGGGTTACAAAGTGTTAGGATCATCATTAGCGCCGAATGTTGGGCGGCCCTCACCAAACCCGACAACCCACATTGTACCAACGGATATGGGCGGAGGAGTGCAATTGGGAGGGTACAAGCCTTACCCTAGTGTGAGGAAATGCAAGCTAAAGACTAAATGTCATGGCAGAGCAGACCAGGCCCTAAGCCTTGGTCAGTGTCAGGGTCTAGAATAGTGCAGTGATGCAGGGACATCGTTACGCCCGCCAGGCGACTTAGTCCCCAGCAGGGATGCCGTAACTTCGTTACGCCGCCAGGCGAGTAGTAGTTACCTGCCTGCAAGGTTGCTGGCTGACGAGACGGCCAGCGGTCAGGCAAGGACGCACGCATGCCTCGTGAAGCCACCTCAGGTGGGGAGGCAAGTTGCGAGCTATAGGCAGACAGCTCTGGGACGTGGACTGGACAGGACGCATGATGAGAGAAAGGCGTTGTGTGGTTTCTGTGCCTGAAGGTCGAGTGTCTGGACATCTTGAGAGATAGACTGCGAGCTGTATTGTGTATGTAAGTGTACTGAAGTATCAAGTATATCTTGTAGTGATCATCGTACTGTATATGATCTGTAAATAAATCCATTGAACGTTGTGTCGTTGAGTCTTAAGCCAAATCACGCTGTATTTGTACTGTCTCACATGTGTTAGGTTAGCGAGCCAAGTTTAAGACCCTGACAGTCAGCAATTGGTCTAGGATGGAAGCTCCGATAGGCGGACAGTTAGAATATTGCTTTGCTGATCTAGCAACTTCTGCAGCTTGTCTCGTACCAGATGTATTGGTGTTACCTCTCCTCTGGAGTAAACTAGCCAGGTCGAGAGAGGGATCATGCTGCATGGGCAACACATGGTCTCTAAATTCATCCCAGGCTTTGCGTTATGGAGAAATATAACTTCATTTTACAAATTATCGTCTGTCAAGACGGCCAGGTGTCAGTCGGTCAGTCAGTCAGTCAGTCAGTCAGTCAGTCAGGATCATCATATTTTCGAGGCCTGGGTGCATGGAGGAATAAATTACCTGTCTGGCTCCCCCGTAGCGAACGACAAGCCCAGGAAACGAATCCTCGCCCTACCGTGCTCATACGATTGTCAGCGTAACCTTCTAACCGTCCCGCCAAACCCGCTCATTACTGATTATACTTCAAAACAAATAAAGAAACAAATCCCGAACCAGGAACCAGTCTGCCTGTCCAGAGTCCACGTTTTCGAATACCACTCGTGGCAGGGGACGTTTTTAACAATTGACCAGGATAATACCACTCGTGGCAGGGGACGTTTTTAACAATTGGCCTGGACTCTAGGGTCGACACAGCCTATAATGTGAACCAGGATAATGTTATGAGAAGTACAGATGACCGGTGTTATACCAGGGGGTTTCTAATGAAAACCTTAAAAGTGGGATAGAAATTACAATAACCATGCCATTGCCTTGTAACCTGTCAATATTGTTGTTTAGGATGTCAAGGATATTCAGCGCGTGTCATGACGGTGCAGACAAACACTTTAAAGCTAGTATAGTTTAAAGATGACCGCTCCACTATTGACATACAATTTTATAAGAAAACACCTTTGGAACTACATCGGCCATGTACTCAGAATAGAAAAGACAAGACTCCCCAACCAAGCCCTCTTATGGTGACCAGTAGGGAAGACCAAGAGAGACCCTGCGTAGAACCATCATCAGAGAAGGCTCATTCAACGGCCAAGTGAACATCCAGGATCTACAACAGGTAGCAGTGAACCGCCAGACATAGCAGTGTTCTGTTATCTGTTGTTTGGTCAGTCAATAGGTGAAACCTATAGAGATTCATCAGCGAATGAAGGTCCAGTATAGTGATGCATGCCTGTCAGTTCAGCAAGTGTATGCATGGAGTATGAAGTTTCAACACGGCGTGACTTATGTGAAGAGGTACAGCAGGTGGTGCATGAGTGGGTACACATGCGACCCAAGAGATTTTTTTTTTCTACATGAATCCAAACACTTTATCGGCGCTGGTGAACTTGCATTGAACGCTGTGGTGACTACATCGAAATATGATACATTTGTTCTTTTCAGAATATATATTCTCTCTCTCTCTCTCTCTCTCTCTCTCTCTCTCTCTCTCTCTCTCTCTCTCTCTCTCTCTCTCCCTCTCTCTCTCTCTCCCCCTCTCTCTCTCACACACACACGCACGCACACACACACACACACGCACGCACACACAAACACATCATACACACACCCACACACATGTAAGGTTTTCATGTGAAGCCCCCTTGTATTAACCACATGTAAGGTTTTCATGTGAAGCCCCCTTGTATTAACCACATCAAACATCCAGTACCGATTGATCGACAAAAATGTGCGGCTAAGATAATATACTAAAGACGCGGGAAAGTGTCCTTTGCTCTACTTACATGTCAAATGTCAACAAAATGCCAATTCCAGGTTGACAAATGGCACGTCATTCTTAGACATACGTGATTAATTCACGCTATTTGATACTAGCTTCACAGAATGAAAAAGACATTTAAATCTATTCACATTTCTAACTACGCTGTGGTATTTACTGGTAGGGGCGTTTTATTGAGGTAAAGTTGGTATTCGTTTGTGTAACATGAAATGGTTTACAAAGTGAATTATTGCCTACGTCATTGCTTTGGCTGGAAATGAATACCCAGTATCGATTAGGCAGCTAGGTAGCTGCTTTTAACCCTCGATTTAATGTTGCGGGTAGGCTTAAGTAGACGCTAGAGAGGACTGTAGACAGACAGATGGGTAACTTTTAAAAAGAAAATGGCGCATGTCCTTTCAGTATGATGCCATTAATTTTAAACCCATGTTGATTTTCAAGCCGTGTTTACTTGATTAGTTTAATATACTGTTATGTCCTGCTGCGGTCAAAATATGTCCTATCATTTGCATATATCTGGTGTTTGTAAAGTCTCACTAGGCTTTGTGTGTAGAACAAATGTGAAAAATGAAGTACATGACGTATTAAAAATGTAATAGAAGAAAAAGCAGCGGCTGCAGCAGGATATAACGATATGAATTGGAAACAAATAGGTATATTAAGCTCCAACGAGAAGAAACGTACTAAACACAACCACGTTGCACATACCTTACAAGGAGATCCATCGTTTACCGGAATACAGGTGAAAATCCAAAATCAGAAGTAATCAATAAATATATAAAATGAATAATAAAATGAATCTATATCTATAAAAGAGACTGTATGTGGCTGGCTATGTATTGGATGGGTTCGATAACGGTACATCCGATTGAGATGAAATTTTCTACACGTCTTCCTTTCATTCCTGTGCAACCGACTGTAATAGTTTCTTAGTGTAAAATCGACTACTTACTTAATAACATTTAATATTTCATTTTTCATTATATAATTTCTATATAGCAGGGGGACTTCACTCTAGAAAAGTTATTTCAAGGGGCATAACTTTTAATAAAAATTTTATATACTTTATAGTCATATTGTTGGACTTACTTGCACTATTGTTAAACTCTTTCTCTATAGTTATTTAGAGGCATATGAGTTATAATAAATAATGATATAATCTTTAAGGCATTTTCAAAGTTTTCATAAAAATAATGCATAACATTGTAACCCATCTTTTTCTGCTTAAGGAAGTTATCTACGGTCATGTAGGTGATTAAAAACAGTTTTCATTAAAAATAATGGATGGTGCGTGGAAGGACATTCTTTTAAGTTACTGTGCGCCAGGAGCTGGGCGAAACCACGCCGGGTCAGATAGATAGACAGACAGACAGACAGATAGTCGGGAACGGGAGCTTATTTGACTACTTATATGAATTAAATTTAAATAAGATGCTCCCCACCAGGGACTGGGTGAAGCCGGGCCGGCTCAGACAGACAGACAGATAGACAGACAGACAGACAGACAGACAGACAGATAGTCGGGAACGGGAGCTTATATGACTACGTATATGAATTAAATGAGATGCTCCCCACCAGGGACTGGGTGAAGCCGGGCCGGGTCAGACAGACAGACAGGTAGACGGACAGACAGACAGATAGTCGGGAACGGGAGCTTATATGACTACTTATATGAATTAAATGAGATGCTCCCCACCAGGGACTGGGTGAAGCCGGGCCGGGTCAGACAGACAGACAGACAGATAGTCGGGAACGGGAGCTTATATGACTACTTATATGAATTAAATAAGATGCTCCCCACCAGGGACTGGGTGAAGCCGGGTCGGGTCAGCCAGACAGACAGACAGACAAACAAGCAGACAGACAGACTGATAGATAGATATACCCCCCCCCCCCCCCAGGGCCTGGGCGAAGCTGGGCCGGGTCAGCTAGTAATAAAATAAATAATAAAATGAATAATAAAATAAAATAATAAAATGAATAATAAAATAAAATACACACTCATTGTGTGTATTTTATTTTATTATTCATTTTATATATTTATTGATTACTTCTGATTTTGGATGTTCACCTGTATTCCGGTATACGAGGGACACTGTTAATAGGGAAAGCTAATCCACGCGCAAAAATCAGTCCACCACTACTATAAATAGTGTGTGTATGTACTACGCTTGAGTTCAAAGCGAACAAGCGGGAAAAAAACGGAAGAAAGAATTTTTTTGGGGGTTCAAAATATGTTTCGAAATAACTGTCGAAACATACGGATTGTTGTTCAAAGATTTCCAGCAAGATTTCCTGATAAACAACATCCTCATCGTATTGCGGTTAGAAATCTGTTGAATAAGTTTCTTGCTACGGGAAATGTGAAAGGTGCTCTGCGATCTGGTAGGCCTGTTTACTAAACCACGTTTTCACTTGTGCAGAGTTATAATCACATTGAGCCGGGAGTGCAAGGAGTGGCCAGCAGGGCCGCGGAAGTGGAAATCCAGCAACTAATTCAGGATAATGCTCGCCCGGGTGATGTGATTATATACACAGATGATTCGGTGTTGAGAGGCAGGAGAAGTGCCTGGGAGTTCTTAGCAAAAGCTAACGGTCGACGTTTGGTGCAGGAGAGCCTGGCATATGATACCACAACATCTAGCTTAAGAATGGAGGTGGAGGCGGTCAGTGCAGCTTTCCGCCGGATGGAGAATACGATACACTCACATCGTGATTGTAACTGACTCAGAAAGCATGCTGGGTAGGGTGAGGACAGGCAAGCTTCGTGCAGAGTGGCTTGCTTCGCTTCGGTAGTCACGGGTGACAAGCATCGTCTTGATTTTTTCTCCGGGGCATGCAGATGGGCTGGGGAATGAACATGCGGACAGATTGGCTGGCTCTGCAAAACTTGGTGGAGTATTGATGCATGATAAGGCAGATGTGGTTGCGGCCTTGTGGGAGCACGTGTACACCTCGGAGGGGCAAATGGATCACCATGGTCTGGCAAGAATGCGACAGCGAGGAGTGACGAGGGGATCTGGCCGATGCTCGATGCTTAGAGGAAAGGTGAGACGCACTTATAATCAGATTGCTACTGGTACTATTGGTGGTGGAACTCTTCCTTGGCTTCTGAGGATGGGGACGGAGCGCTTATGGGAATGTCCCGAATGCTGTGATGTCGGTTCCTAAATCAATCAATCAATCTCCTGAGTTAATAGAGCCGTATGTGGTCTAGCATTGTCATGAAGAAGCAACACTCCTCTAGTCAGCAGTCCTGTACGTTTTCTTCGAATTGCATCATGAAGCATCGATAGAACTTCACAGTACGATTCGGAATTCACATTGTCATCTTTATTCTTGAAATTGGTTAAAAGCACTCATTGACAACCCCAGAACACTGTCAGCATTACCTTCCCTGCTGATGGCGTAACCTTGAATGTGTGGACACAAGGCGAAGAAGGATGTTTCCATTGCATTGAAGCACGCTTTGATTCGGGCTGGTAGTCAGCATAAACAGGAAGCATTTCCTTATGAATGTCCTTTGCAGGCTGTATTTTTGCCCACACAAAAAACGCACAACAGCACGTTGCTCTTCGGTTGTACACGCCGTAAATACAGTTTCCATTTTTGTTTATGCGCTGCGCATGCGCATGAGGCACCTAGCGCCACATAACGAACGGGAATATAAAGTTTGATGTTGATGTCACCTAATGACACCTGAAGAGAACACCAACTACATTTACCCGCCATACCACAGAACTGTGTGACTTACTTATTGACTCGCCCTCGTATAAGAATAGGAATGAAAAGGCTAGGAGCTTTCGTAGCACTCGGAAATGTGTGGAAGCCAAAAGAAATTAACTTAGCACAAAACTTCGGATATCCAATTCTAACATTAAATCGCCGTTCTCCGTGGCAAAGGTGTTACGGACGTAGGACGTTATCCCGTATATCCACGTTCGAATCACACCTGCGCGCGATTTGGCAGAAGACCGCATTGCGTTGGTCTTGCGTTGGTATCGGTGCCGGTCGTTCAGAAAGCAATGGTAAACTACTGAACGTAAACTTGCCAAGAGATCTCAACGGCAGAAATACTGGTGTTGACTGCGATGACCTGTAAAAGGATATGGAAAAAAAAAACACACATTATCTCAGTATTGCTGGATGGATCCGAAAAATGGAGAACAACTGAAACAATGACAAGTAAACTGTAAACATTCATGGACTCGTGCCTACACTAAATAGAAGGATTGAAATGGTACGACGGAATCACCAATGTGGAGCTCATGGACAGACGTAAACAAATTTAGTGACCTAATGAAAGTAATCAAATCAGGTTATTTGAAAGCAAAAGAAAAACAAAAGTGGATATTACGGAACACTGACCAATATTGGCTCTCATAAGTTGTCTCCGGTGTCTGTCTTCTATGGCTCGCCTCTGTCTCAGTTGCCGGTCTTGTTCCTTGTCCTGCTGTTTCTTGACACAGAAGATGATGAAGACGATGAACAGCAGGACTGCCACAACACAGGCAATGCCAATGGCCACGAAAATTGCCTCTTCAGACATCAGGTGATCATCAAAACGTTCACAAACAACTGAAAAGATACACACAGTGACCGTGTTTATATTGTGTCGTACATGTTGCTTGCAGATTAGTTTTTATATTTTTCTCCCCCCCCCCCCTCCTTGTTCTGTTTCTCATTAGTTGAGTTAGTTGAGTCAAGAACCGACATCACAGCTTGCGTGACAATCTCATAAATTCTCCCTCCCCATCTACAACAGACAGCGAAGAGTCCCAATACTTATGGTACCAGTGGTATTTTCCTGACGTTATTAAAGCGTCGTGCATTCATGATTGGGGAACCGAAGTGGTTTTGTGCCTAGGAATTCGCCTGTCGAACCCGTGGTCATGCGGTTCGATCAGCATCGAGGCAAATTCGAATTTAAAATAAAAAGTAAACTGGGCGCACAGGTATAGTTGCATTTCCTTTACAGGACGTAGCAGTCAACCCCAACATTTTTTTGGCTGTTCGTGATTCTTGGGCAAGTTTACGTTCAGTAGTTTGCCATTGGTTTCTGAACGACAGGATATCCATCATATACCATGCCTATAAGCGTGGGCGGACATGTTCTGTCATCTCACTCGATCACCAGAGTCGTGGATCAGCTCCGTGTTCCTGTCTCGACCATGCCACGTGGCTAAGCCATCCATGTATTTACATCTCGGTCTTCCCCTTGTTCTCTTCCCTTCGATCTTGCCAGTTGTCACCAAGCTCTCCAAGTCATTTCTTCTCATAATATGCCCAAAAAATTGTGACTGTCTACATCTAATGTCTCTAATCAGTTTACGATCTTCATTTGTTTCTTTAAGGACTTGTTCATTGGTTTTTCTGTCTGCCCATGGTGTTCTTTGCATTTTCCCCAGAAACCACATTTCCACAGCCATCAGCTGTTTTTCAGCTTGACTGCTTATTGTCCACGCTTCGAACGACCGGCACCCATACTATTTCATTTTTTAAAAACGCAAGGCAGCCTGCTGCCAAATCGCCCGCAGCTATATTTCGAAAGTGGTATGCGACCGTAACTCCTTCACCACGGAACCGGGTCCCAGGTAGATACTGTCAAATATAGGTACCAGGAAATATTGTCAGAAGTAAAGACGAGCGGCGTGGTACTAATTAATTAATTAATTGTTTGCATATCCTTTACAGGACATTGCTGACAACAGCAGCATCTTTCAGCTGATTGTTGATTTCTTGGCAAGATTACGCTCAGTAGTTTGCCATTGCTTTCTGAGCGTGGTACTGACCACATCAAATATTGTCAGAAGTAAAGACGAGCTGCGTGGTACTGACCACATAAAATAGCCAGTACCAGTTGACCATTACACGTGTGGGTCCAGCACCCTGTGCTCCGTGTGTGTAAAAGGGACCTGGCAGTGATGAATGTGACATCAATATATGACGAGACATGTGACATCAGTATACTATGAGACATGTGACATTAATATATGCTGAGACATGTGACATCAATACATAATGAGACATGTGACATCAATACATAATGAGACATGTGACATCAATATATGATGAGACATGTGACATCAATATACGATGAGACATGTGACATCAATATATGATGAAACATGTGACATCAACATATGATGAGACATGTGACATCAATATACGATGAGACATGTGACATCAATATATGATGAGAAATGTGAAATCAATATATGTTAAGAAATGTGACATCAATATATGATGAGAAATGTGAAATCAATATATGTTAAGAAATGTGACATCAATATATGATGAGAAATGTGAAATCAATATATGTTAAGAAATGTGACATCAGTATATAATGAGACATGTGACATCAATATATGATGAGACATGTGACATCAATATATGATGAGACATGTGACATCAATATATGATGAGAAATGTGGCATCAATATACGATGAGAAATGTGACATCAATATACGATGAGAAATGTGACATCAATATACGATGAGAAATGTGACAACAATATACTATGAGACATGTGACATCAATATACGATGAGAAATGTGACACCAATATACCATGAGAAATGTGACATCAATATATGATGAGAAATGTGACACCAATATATGATGAGAAATGTGACATCAATATATGATGAGACGCGTGACATCAATTTATAATCATAATTTTTTTTCACAATACGGCTTGTCAATTAAATTTATATGGGGGAAAGTTAATATTTATTTACTGTTTCTCATAATGCGACATCAGAGTGAACGGAACAAATCTGAAACAAGTCAATGTATTTAGGTACTTGAATAACAGCAGATGGAGGATGTAATTAGGAGGATAAATGTAGAATTGCCAAAGCACAGGCAGCATTTCACAAGATGAGGAATATTTTCTGCACCTTTATCCCTGTTAGTTGAGATGAGTAAAAGAGTTCGTAAGAGCAATACTGCGCCAATCCTGGTGTACGGCAGTGAATCATGGACAATTAGCAGACAAGTCAGGAATTATGTGGAAGCTGCAGAGATCTGGTTTCTATAGAAGAATGATGAGAAGACCTTGAGTTTATAGAAATAGCAATGAAGACGTCTTGAAAGAAAATAACACCGCAAAGAGATATGGTTGCTCGCAACTGAAGAAAACGTCCACATTCTTGGACATGTCACGAGAAGGGGAAAGCTGGTGTATGTCGTCACAACAGGAAGGTCGCTGGGGGTAAGAGGCAGGAGCAGACGAAACGATAAAATGCTGGACAGGGACATCAGTATCAGAAACTATTGGCAGAAAACAAGCCAGGGGGCTGTGGACAGACATGATCACCGACGTCACACGACTATGAGAAGTTTCTCATATAGAAACGAGCTAAGGATATGAATAAAAAGAATCCTTATTATAGAACACACTAGACGCATAAAAGAAAGGAAACTAACGCTGCCTAAAATAGTCGGAGGATGGCTTTCCTGTAATAACGTCTTCTTAATGATTAAATGTTTCATAGACAACAATAATTACCTTTTAACTTGTGTATCCTTTATTATATAGGGGCGGGAGTCTTCTCGCCCTCTGTTGTTATTACTAATTTTCAAAGGAATCCCCCAAGCGAATGCCATGATTCTAACACGAATGTTGATTGGTCCATCTTGTGACATCCAAAAATAGACAAATAGGTCCAAGACATTAACTGACCTCTGACCTGAATTATGAAATAAATTGATTGCATGTTTACTTGCGACTGACTTGATCATTAATGAACTACCAATATTAATTAATGGGTGCATGTGTAAAACAGAATTGATAAAATGGTATGGCAGAATCAACAATATGGAGCTAAAGGAGAAAGCCAGACAAATACCAGAGGTGATGAAAAGACGCTAGTGCTGGATAGTACACATTGAGAGAAATTGAGAATAGTAATATGCAGGCAGGTAGGGAGGTAGGTAGGTAGATAGTAGGTAGGTAGGTAGCTATCTAACTAGCTAGGTACGTAAGTTGGGGAATCATCAGGAAAACAGTGTAAACGCTGTAAGACTGATACATTAGCGTTCGGGTCGTTGAGCCCAGGTAAGGGTTTTCATCTGTCGGAGTAAGGTTGGTATAAAGAAACCTTCCTCGCGAAAGCACTATTGGCAAGAAGAATATGCTGAAGAACTCTCCACCCCCTCTCCAAGTTCAGAAACCATCGAGGTGTGCAAGACCCGTAGTGGAAATTCAGAGCTGGGGAGAGGCATATTAGAATTACGAGGGGGCTTCACGTGAAAACCTTAAGTGTGTGTGTGTGTGTGTGTGTGTGTGTGTGTGTGTGTGTGTGTGTGTGTGTGTGTGTGTGGAAATTCAGAGCTGGGGAGAGGCATATTAGAATTACGAGGGGGCTTCACGTGAAAACCTTAAGTGTGTGTGTGTGTGTGTGTGTGTGTGTGTGTGTGTGTGTGTGTGTGTGTGTGTGTGTGTGTGTGTGTGTGTGTGTGTGTGGAAATTCAGAGCTGGGGAGAGGCATATTAGAATTACGAGGGGGCTTCACGTGAAAACCTTAAGTGTGTGTGTGTGTGTGTGTGTGTGTGTGTGTGTGTGTGTGTGTATGTGTGTGTGTGTGTGTTCTGAAAAAGTAAATGTACAAAATGTAGTCAATACTGCATTCTTCTTCTTCTGAGTTCATCCGGAGTTTTTTTTTTCGGACGTGATTGCGTTGTGCCTGTTTACAGCCGAGCTGTGTTCTTGCGCCGTTAGGCCGTCACATCCGACTTCTGCGGGCATTGTTTGACCGGGTTAACCTTCCCGGGCAATACTGCATTCAATGTAAGTCCTCCAGCGCCGATAAAGTGTTTGGATTCATGTAGAAAACAGTTCTCTGCGGGTCACTACTCGGTGTGCCTGGCCAGGTCATGAGAAGTCTGTCAAAGAAGTCACACCGTTTTGAACTTCATACTCCACTCATACACTTGCTGGACTGACAGGCATGCATCACCATACTGGACCTTCATTCGCCGATGAACTTCTATTGGTTTCACCTCTTCAGTGTTTAAAAAAAAAACGGATAACAGAACGCTGCTCCTCTTTAATGCATGTCAAAAGTGGGGCAGCCATCTTTAAACTGTCCTTAAGACGTCACCGTGTTCGATCGCCCCGTGATTTCACGTCCTAAACACTCTTGACATCCTTAACAACAATATTGACAGGTTAAAAGACAATGGTATGGTTATTGTAATTTCTATCACACTGTTAAGGTTTTAATTTGAAGCACACCACGTAATTTAACACAGCACATACGAATGGCTGTGGTTAGACCTAGGGTGGTAATATCCTAGAAGGCCGGAAAATCCATCGCTCGAAACACTGTTGTCGTGGGAAAGGTTCTGCATAGGATGTTTCATCGTCATCCGCTGTTGCCGGCTGGCGTGGGTGATCATGCCTCTCCACAAAATGCGATCCCCGACGTTATGGATTAATTTGTGTGTTGACTCCCTTCCGTGCCATGTCAAGATCTTCTCACGCTGTCTTCCTCTATCTCGCTTTGCATAAATCTGTCCGGTTATCACAACATGGTCCAGGTTTTGTCTTCACGTAATGTGGCCATAAAATGATGACTGCTTCTATGTGATGTTTGTAATAAGTTGTTTTTGCTACTCAGCTTCCCTTAATTCGTCCTGATTACTCATTTTGGCTGTCCAATTAATTTTCGCCGGTCTCTCTAGTCTAGGTGTTACACAACTTTATCCGTAATCCCGTATACTCTCGTAACGTGATGTGACGTGCGCGAGAATTGGTAATCTTGCCAAGAGATCAACAATCAGCTGAAAGATGCTGATGTTGACAGCGATGTCCTGTAAAGGATATGCGGAAAAAAAATAATTTTCAGCATTGCTTCTATAAAAGCACATTTCCACTGCCTCCGGGGATAGTTTCGGTTGTTTATTAATTGCCCAGGATACGCAGCGGTATGTTACAACTGGTTCTATCTAACATGCAAGAACTCTTTTTCTATCTTTCAAGGACTGACTTATTGCACAAGATGTTCTTCATTTGAAAAAAAAAATGTAGTTTTCGCTGGTCCTATTCTGCTCTTTATCTCAGTGATGCATTTTCTGTCTGATGTTATCCATGTGCCTAGATATCTGAATTTCTGTATTTGCCCCAAAATAACGTCATGTACTTTAAACGTACATTTAGGCACAATCTGCTACTTTGATGTTTAGATGTGTGTGTTGGCCAGTTCCGGTATACAATGGGAGCTTCAATGTCGCAGTGATAGCCAGGATTTTAACAAATTCAATGCCAAGCAAAAAGCAGGTCTATAGACTCCAAGCCAAGGCTCAAGGGTGGAGGATAGGTAGATAGATAGGTAACTGAGTGGACATGTTTGTAGACTCCTGTTTGTTGGTTGTTGAAGTTGAGGACGGAGCGTGTTATGGAAATGTACCGAGCGCTGTGATGACGGTTTTTGTCTCAAATCAATTTCAAGTCAGTAAGTCACATGCGCCGTGGCGAAGAGGTAACGGACACAATTCGTAATCGCGCATACCTTGTTCGAAGCACAGCTGTGGGAGAATTGGAAGCAGACCGCCTTGCGTTGGTTTTAATAGAATGGTATGAGTGCCGGTGGTTCAGAAAGCAATAGCAAAATACTGAACGTAAACTTGCCAAGAAATCACAAACAGCCAACAAATGCTGGGGTTGACTGCGTCGTCCTGTACATGATATGCAAATATCTTAACTACGCAGAGGTCATCGTGGCGGAGGGGTTTATCGCGCTTAAACGTCCTGTGCGCTGGCGGCGGGGCAGTGGGTTAGTTCCACACACCGGTCAGTTTGGCTTCAAGGTTGACTTATTGCTCAGAAAGCAGTGGCAAACCACAGAACGTACAGATGTCTAGAAAAATCAATCTGGTGTTCATCGCAACGTCCTGCAAAGAAATTGTAGTTGTCCAGTTTGAAGACAGCAGAGTGTACTAAGGTAGGTATACCGTGGTTTTCGCATCTCTTTCCTTTACTGTATTCACATTTTAGCTGCAATATTTGATAATGCATAATTTCACGCGCTTTATAAAGATGCAATGAAACTTACACCTAATAACATCCCTGTCAAAAGCTCAGTTTTGGGGAACTCTTTTGGTAACCGAAATATCATAAGAAATGTTTCACGAGTATTTAATAACACTTACAGAAGTAGATAGCTCACGGGCACCTTGTCGTCTTGACAGGCGGTACTTTGTTACATTGTGTTTCAAAATGAAAAGGCATAAGAACTACAACCCATGGCGGTGAATAGGGATGGAGTTATATCTTTCCATAACACAAAGCCTGGGCTGGGTTGTAGAGTCCATGTGTTGCCCATGCAGCACGATCCCTCTCTGGACCTGCCTAGTTTACTCCAGATGAAACGTAACAAAAGACAAGCTGCAGAAGCTGCCGGATCAGCAAAGCATTGCTCAAACTGTCCGCCTGTCGGAGCTTTGATCCTAGGCCAGTTGCCGACCAAGGCTTAGGGCCTGGTCTTCCCCGACATGACATTTAGTTTTTAGGTTGCAATTCCTCACACTAGGGTAAGGCGTGTATCCTCCGCCAGAAGCCGTTGGCACAATGTGGGGTGTCGGGTTTGGTGAGCGCCGCCCAACATTCGGCGTTAACAGAAAGCAGGTTGCGTGTGGCTACTAAATAACCTCGGTATCGTAGTGGCGAGACATTCGCCTGAAGACCCGGTGATCATGGGTTCCATCCGCAGCAGGGCGAATTGTTTTTTTTTTTTTTTTAATTTCTCCGGGGTTCCAGGTAAAGCCAGACTGAAATGGGCACCAAGAAAGTCTTGGGAAATAAAAGTGGTCGGCTTGGTACTGACGGCATCACCCACAGAGGGCCAACTGGTCTATAGAAATATGGATCTAACACTATATACCCAATACACCATAAAGCCTGTCAAAGGGCCCTTTAAGGACTAAATACGTCCGCTTCAGCAACAGCCTTGTGCAAACCGTTATTAAAATAAATCCATTGTTGACCTGGGCTTTCCCGGCCAGATTAAACTTTAAGACATAAACTACAGAGACAGACAGCTGTGGATAACTATACATAATAATATGATAAGGAAAAAGGCAGAAAAATACAAACCTTATCCTCTATCTAAAATCACATCGAGGTTACTACACAAAAACACAGCTTATGGTAGCCCGCTGACGAATTGAGACTGGTGTCCCAGCATGCACCGCATACACTACACTAACCCTAAACACGGCCTACTGTTGTCGATTTACCTATTGAGTTTAGACAAAGATTCCATAGAATGTCACTCGCTCCTAGGTCCCATTTTCAGGGGTGGAAAAACAAATGGGACACCGTTACGATTTAGGCAGTGAAATTGAGAATTGCTTGAATTCAGCGGCGTGGTGTGGAGAACTCGGTGGGTATTCAAAGGCGGATAGCCTTGAGAAATCACAGTTAGACAAAAACAAAATAATAATAGGTATGAGGTCTTAACTGTGCTTATGTCGCTGCATATAGCAACGTATTATACTCTCAACCATGACATAACGAAAGATCTTCACTGCAGGTTATGACAATACAAAATGAAATAAACAAGGAAATTAAGTCGAGATTCCATGAAGTAACAACAAAATAAAGTTAGCATATTATGGAATTATACTATATACTTTTATCAAGATAATTTTCAACTATGTACCGGGGCACTCAGGCGTGAAAGACAATAAGCGAGCCGATAAGTTGGCGAACTGAGATGATAAATAAGGGAAGAGCAATGGATGGGCTAGACATATCAGCGCTGAAAAAAATATGATGGAGGAACAGATGACTTTAAGGACACCTGGTCATCTTCTTCCTTGCCGATAAGGGGGTTGGGAGTTGGGGTGAAGTGGTGAGCTGCCAGACATGAACATTTTGTCAAGAGCAGAAGACATTTGATTAACCAACACAGAACTGGTGCGATCAGTCGGTATACGCTGGTCGAATTGTTAAAGAGGACATCGTGCACCAATTGACCTGTCCGGAGTGTGGTGATGATGATCTGTACTAATCACTACCATCTATTTTTATAGTCCTTGCCGTGTGGAATTTGTGATTGTGTCTGTCCACAACCTTCTGTCTCGTGTACTACCAATAATTTCAGTTACAAGTGTGCCTCCATACCATGACGTCAAGCCGTCTAGCATAATCTATCTTGGTCTCAGCCTGTCCTCCCCTCCAACTGTCCCGGTGTGACGGACGTACTCCAGCTTTTCCCTTCTCAAAGCAAGTTTACAAAATGTGGACTTTATTCTCCTGATGCGACTAACCAGTTCTCTTTATGAGTTACCTTCTTTTAATATATCGTCTTTGAAATTTAAACCCAGAAGCTGCAAACAACATCTTGCACGATTTATTGTCTGGCATATTTCGCTGCATTTCGCCAAGTGCTTGCTGTAGAGATATGTTATATGAAGTGAATAAATGAATGCTATTTTAGCTGAAACAATTAAAACACATAGTCACTGATATTGTTCCAATGTGGAGCATCTGTTATTCTTATGTTTGTGGCTTATGTGTTTGAATACACAATGGGAATACATTGTACCACAAGGTGGTTATGACATAAAGGAGTGGCTTGATTGTGTCTAGATGATGTGTGTGTGTGAATGTTGTGTTGGACGACTGATCAACAACGATAAATCAACATCGAAGGCCAGGCGGCGCACATGATCTTTAAATTGGAACACAAATGATGATACACTATTCAGGAACACTTCAGCTTAGAACTATATCCACATATAATGCATATCAGAACACGTAGAGAACACTGTAGCATCATAGATCTTGGCTGAGATTTCCTCCTCAGCCACCACACCGACCAACTGGCTAGTATCCTGAACGTAGCCCAAACACTACCGCTGCTGACAGCCTGGTTAATTCCCCAATCCTTAGCCCCAGAATTTCACTCACTGAAAGCACAAGGCGAAGTTCTCTTTCTAACTCCACTACAACTCAACTAAGAATCCCTGTTAAGTCTCATTGACTTAACTCAACTCTACAACCGGACTAAGTTTCCTCCCTTAGCCCCCGAAAATCCAACTGTCCCTCATTTCACCAGCCTGGTGTCTTTATTCCCTCTTCCCAGACCTCCCAAGGAATGTTCTTTAACCCCGTGATCCCACTTATCAGTTCCCGTGAAAATTACTTTTAGAATTCTACTTTGTTTTCTACCTTGTCTCTCACGATTCATCTTCCCACTGAAAATTCTAATATAGACCAGTGCGTGATATCCTCGTCACGTGTTTGGGGCGTCCCCTATTAACATGATGATTTATAATGACGCGTCCGTGCCCAAACCATCACCTAGTCTGGGACTATCCCAGTATGTTGAAGATTGTGATTAACCTTCTTGGCCTCACATCTGCATATTATTCTCTGACGCAGTTAACCCTAGCAGTATAATAACATTCCTAGTTAGTACAATGACCCCAGTAATTTTTGTATACCCCATGCATGTTACACATTGTTTTGAATATCTGCATAGCTCTTCTGACCCACCCATGACGTTCTCAGCATGTTTTCTACAAGACATACTTTCTGTAACTTGCACACAATTCTTCACTAATCTGCAAACCGCTCTTGATTCACTGTTGTAAATCAGCATTGACTCGACATAGCCTCTAAGAACTCTTGTCTCCTCACCTGGAATGGCGAAGTTGTATTGCACATAATAATCCTCACATTGTGAAATACTGCTTTTGCTTGAAATATCCCAGACGTAACATCTTTAACACAGATTCTACTGCATATGCTGTTATCAATGCACCCAAATACTTAAAATATCACACTTGCAATATTCAGCTGCACATAAGGCACGCATCAGAATCATACACGCGGTTTCCGTGACAGGGATGTCTGGTCCACAACAAGCATACAGATCAGAGACTTCAACATAGTTCAACAACTTCAACAGAGATATCAACATATTTTCATGTTCTTCGTGTTGCTGTATCAACGAAGTGCGTGCTTTGTGCTCGATAACTTTGGTAACGGTTTTCAGAACTCGTATATGGAAAGAATGAGATTGCGAGGATCGACAGGGGTTCTGGAAGAATCTCAAAGCTGAGAGGGAAAACCGGAAGAACTGTCAATCAGATAATGATGGGGACGAATAATAGCGTGACTCTTTTCTGGCTTTTGAACGAGGGCACGGAGCGCCCAGGGGAATGCCCTGAGTGCTGTGATGTCGCTTCTTAGTTTAACTCAACAGTATCAGTGGGTGTTTTTGTTGTTGTTTTTTTTTTTTTTGTTTTTTTTTGTTTTTGTTTGTTTGTTTGTTTTGTTTTTTGTGTGTGCCGACGAAGGCATTGGCCCCAATGTCCATTGTATTATTTGTGATCGTGTTCTATTAAATTGCGCCGTCTACTCCTCGATTTTGTGTGTGTGTGTGTGTGTGCGATTCACATAAAATACTTGCCACTTGTCAATAAATCACAAACAGCAAAAGACAAAAATGCTGGGGTTGACTACGACGTCCTGTAAAGGATATGCAACTAACTTTTTTAAACATAAAACACGGTGTAACTCACACGCATAACAAGGCAGATAATAAAATGCATCAACGAGGTGTAGCCAGCTTCCGAAGTTAACAATGTCTTTACTTCCCAAGTCATTCTTGGTACCAGTTTTGCCTAGATCCACTTGGAAATCAAGATCATTTTATTAAAATTGGCCCAGCTGCGGATCAAACGTAACAGCAGCGGGTCGACGGGGAGTGTCTAGCCACATTGTAACTATGGTTCCAAGACTTCATGAAGTAGCCACTGTACAGAACGTGTCTAGCCACATGGTAACCATGGCTCCAAGACTTCATGAAGTAGCCACTGTACAGAACTTTTCTAGCCACATGGTAACCATGGCTCAAAGACTTCATGAAGTAGCCACTGTACAGAACTTGTCTAGCCACATGGTAACCATGGCTCCAAGACTTCATGAAGTAGCCACTGTAGAGAACTTGTCTAGCCACATGGTAACCATGGCTCCAAGACTTCATGAAGTAGCCACTGTACATAACTTGTCTAGCCACATGGTAACCATGGCTCCAAGACTTCATGAAGTAGCCACTGTACAGAACGTGTCTAGCCACATGGTAACCATGGCTCCAAGACTTCATAAAGTAGCCACTGTACAGAACGTGTCTAGCCACATGGTAACCATGGCTCCAAGACTTCATGAAGTAGCCACTGTACAGAACGTGTCTAGCCACATGGTAACCATGGCTCCAAGACTTCATGAAGTAGCCATTGTACAGAACGTGTCTAGCCACATGGTAACCATGGCTCCAAGACTTCATGAAGTAGACACTGTACAGAACTTGGATTAAATATCAAGTCGGGGTGGCTTCACCTAATGGCGAGGGGCATTGGTAATTGGGAAAGCTAATCCATGGGCAATTGCAACGAGAAAAAGAGTATTGATGTGCTACATAGAACCTGTACTTTTGTATGGATGTGAAATGTGGACAATTAGTAGACAAGCTGAAAAACATATGATGGCTGAGGGAATGTGGGTTTTGGAGAAAATGCAAAGAATACCACTGGCAGACAGAAAAACCAATTACCAGATCCTACAGGAAACAAATGAAAATAGTACAATAATTAGAGAAATTAGACGTAGACAGCCAACATTTGTTGGTCACGTTACGAGAAGAAATAAATTGGAGAACTTGATGACAACTGGCAAGATCGAGGTGAAGAGAACAGGGGGAAGGCAGAGAAGTAAATACCCGGATGCCTTGGTCACGTGGTATGGTCGAGACAAGAACACTGAGCTGATCCACGACTCTCGTGATCAAGTGAGATGGCGAATCATGACCTCCTATGCTTATCGGCATGGCAATGATGAATGAATGAATCCATACGCACACATCAATCCAATGCACTAGGAGTAATAGCGCATGTATGGACTACGCTTGAGTTCAAAATATTTTTAAAATATCAAGATGGCAGAAACTTAAAACTAAAATAATTAGCAATTGAAAGGAGGCCAATAATGAAAATCACAACTAATGGGGAAATCATCATCATCATATGCCATGCCGGTAAGCGTGGGCAGTCATGTTTCTCCATCCCACTCTATCACCAGAGTCGTGGATCAGTTCTTTGATTTAATCTCGACCATGCCATGTGGCCAAGCCTTCTAAATGTACCTTTCTGCGCTCCCCTTGTTCTTTCTCCCTCAATTTTACCAGTTGTCACAAAGTTCTCTAGTTTATTTCTTCTCATAACGTGTCCAAAATAGTTTGTCTGTCTGTCTATGTCTAATTTCTCTAATCAGTTTACGGTTTTCATTTGTTTCTTGTATTACTTGCTCATTGGCTTTTCTCTCCGTCCATGGTATTCTTTGCATTTTATTCAGGGGGAAATACTTGAACATTTGACACGTTTGTTCAATATTGAACATGTAATAACAGGTGATGGTAGACGTAAAGTAGCTATCAAGAAGATAATAGGAATGGCCGAAACTGTTATCATTAACATTAGACAATATTAACATCTAGAGCAGTGGTTCTCAACCTTTTTTGGCCCATTCCTCCCGTTACCATATGTTAAGAAGGTCATTCCCCCACCCCCCCTTCGAATTTCCTTCCTATAAATCCCCCCCCCCCCCCACCCTTACACAGTATACATAAAAATGGAAGCTAAATTTAATAACACATACTAAAACAAGTCTAGACATGTACATAAAACGTGATTTGCGGGTCTACTTACGTTATAAAACGAATTTCATTAGGGCGAGAAGTACAGAACCGTAAAATTTAGAGGAAAAAACAATATCAAGTAAATGGTTCTTGTATTAATGCGATCTTGAGATAATCTTAATTCCCCCCTGGAAACCCTAAAATTGCCCACTGGGGAGGAATTCCCCACCGGTTGAAAACCACTGATCTAGAGGAACAAATAACACATTAAAAATTACACTGCTATATGGCATATAAATCGGGACAATGAACGAGCCATAGGAAAGTGGAAATGAAGCTGCGGAGATGTGGATATACAGAAGGTTTAGGTCGTACTGCATGGAAACAAAAACAATCAAATATAGAGGTTCTAGAGAGGTTGTGCATGATAAGACAGTTTATACAAGAAATGAGAAAAAAAAGAGAAAATATTTTGGGGACAATTCACAGACATTGAACTCCTATACAAACCATATTTAAGGGAAGCGTGGAGAGCAGACGAGAAGGATATAGACAGCAATACAAGTGGGACGATAACATCAAGAGATGGACGAACACAAGTCTGTCGGAAGAAGAAAAAGAAGAAGACCTCGAACAGAATAAAGGATGACGAGGATAATAATAATAATGAGAAGAAGATGTAGAAGGAGGAGGAAAAGGGGGGGGGGGACGAAGAAGCAGAAGAAGAAGACAATAACAGCATCCTTGATAACGACAATAAATCATTATCATCGTCATTATTATCATCATGACTCTGCGTGTAGACATGCTATTAATCTGCCTTCTCTGCATGGCTTTATCCGCAGGTCCTACAACACTTCCAGGCAAAGCTACCATATCTGAACAACTTGAAACAGACCAAAGATCTGGATATTAAATATAACCAGTCTTAAAAGACTATTATGTCCTCTCTTGAAGATTATTTGTCTGAAAATCGATTAGCCCTTATTTTGACAAGTGGCCCAGTTATTGGCACATGCGTGAGGGGCATAAAGACGGATCGGATTAAATACCCGGTGTAGGGTTCCGATATTAAGAGAGCTGCAGTTGTTAACAGGTGTATGTTGTCGCCTGCCTGGATTAGTTCACATAATCTCTCTGTGTGTGACTGTTCGTATGAATGCATTTTGGCATGTGTCTGTATGGAGTGTCTGTCTGTCTGTGTCTATGTATATCTGTCTGTCTAAGTCTGCCTGTGTGTGTGTGTGTGTGTGTGTCTGTCTGTCTGTCTGTCTGTCTGTGTATGTGTGTGTGCGTATGTATGTATATATTTGTCTATTTATGTATTTGTCTATGTATGTGCAAGAAGCCAAATTTATTGCATCATATGCCTATAATGTTGTCTACGACATAGTCCGCATCTTTTGTTTTGAAGTTCACATTTTTCTGTCCAGTTATTTCTTACGAAAAACAACGGCCTATGTCAAGCGCAGTTCACATAGAACAACTATAGGGCTGAACGAGTTAAAATAACTTGGACTGAAGCATAAAAAGTAACAAGTAGATACTGGTATTTGTATCCAACAGTTGTTGAGTCTCCAACTCAGTCAATCCATTATACCCCTGTCTCCACATTGTTTTGTTGGTTTGGTGGCAACATTTTATGTCTCCTGTTATTAATCATTCCCGCCTCCTTTGTATCTAGTATCTACTCTACACAGAAATACCAATTGGGGAACCCTTTGAGGCCACCATGAAAACTAATAAATAAAAATACACGTATTGTTTGGCGCTGATAGAAGTAGAGACTACAAGGGTGCATTAGACAACATCAAAATTTGAAGCTATAGTTACGGTCCATCGCCGGCTCAGAATGATAGTCCTGTGACTGGGTCAGCCGCAAAAGCAGCTGCCCACGGTTTTACCCTCACAAACTTATTAATTTGAAGGCAAGTCGTGGCTTAGAGGTTATGACTTTTCTCCGTAATCTCGTATACTCTCGTGGGTAACGTTATGGCGGTGAGAATCAGCAGTGGTTCGAATCGCATCGGTAACTTACGGGGTATGTGAGTCGGCCGCTCAGAAAGCAATGGCAAACTACTGAGCGTAATCTTGCCAAGAAATCAACATACAGCTGAAAGATGCTGGTGTTGACAGCAATGTCCTGTAAAGGATATGCACACACAAAAAAGGGTTAAGGACGTTGTTCGTAATCCCGTATACTCTCGTACGAAACACAGCTGCACGAGATTTGGCAACGGATCGCGTCGCGTTGGTTACTTACGGGGGTATATGAGTAGGTCGTTCAGAAAGCAATGACAAACTACTGAACGTAAAACTGCCAAAACATTCAACAGCAGCTGAAAATGGTGGTGTTGACTGCAATGTCCTGTAAAGGGTATGCGGAAAAAAAAAAGTTTGCCATTACTTTCTGAACGACCGGCACCCATATCATTTAATAAAAACAAAACAAAAAACCAACGCAGTTGTATTTCGAACGCGGTATGCGTGATTACGAACTGCGTCCGTAACTCTGTAAACTCTTCGTCACGGAGCGGGCTTGATGACGAATACGCACTATAGGAGAAAAACGTCAAGGAGTCATGACCCAAGCGGACCCATGCCCTGAGAGTGTAAAAAGGCTGAAACATTCGGCGAGGAAGGACATTTTCTGATGCTAAGAAGTCTCCTGTCGTGCTTGCTCCCATGTGGAAATTTTACCGTCCTTATTTTATCCCCACTCCAGTTAAATAGCACCGGATGATGCTGCCGTAGCGGGTGGGCTGACGTCGGCTACAAGAAGGCAGGATTGCCACTTTTCTTTGACATTGACAGAAAACATCTAGAAACGGAACAAATAACATCTAGAAATATCTAGATGGTGTTGGTAAACATCTAGAAAACACATCCAGATTGAGAAAGTAAGAAATTACATAGATATCGATGTGACTTACCCTATAGAATAATGTCCTCATCTTCACATGATGTCTATCTCACAAGATACACATGATAAACTTAGCTTTGATGATGAAGTTGAAGCTTCAGATTCAAAATGACTCTGGTATGCTTTAGCTGTTCCGATTTCTTTTAATACACGATCAGGGAGCTGATAAGTTGAACATCATTTTCCTACTCTCATCAGGCCAAATCTTACTGTCAAAATAGCGTTTAAGAGGTCAAGTTTCATCCTATTTCTTAGTTTACATTTATATAATGCATAGTACTGAAAACTTTTTCCACGTCAGCATTTGAATGGGGTGTTTGTTTGTTTGTTTGTTGTTTGTCCATCAAGAATGATGGTGACCATTCATTTCATCCAGTGGGGTTGAAAGTATGGAGCCGTGAGTACTAAGATGACTGATAAGGCCTATTTTGGCTCGAAATGTTCTTTGACAATGCGGGCAAAGAATGCTTGACGTTCCAGGAGGAGGATCTCCTGCAGTGGTTTTTCTTTCCAGCCTTTTCTTCACAGCTCTTGCAGTCCTGGTTGCTTCACAAGTGACTGCACCCTTATGTAATGATGTACGCCATGAATTACGGTCTTTAGCAGCAGTCTCCCAGGTGTCAGGATGAATTCCAAAAGCTTTCAGTGAGACTTTCAGAGTGTCTTTAAAGCGTTTCCTCTGGCCGCCTTGGGAGCGTTTACCACAACGCAGCTCGCCGTAAAAAATTTGTTTAGGGAGCCTGTGATCTGGCATACGAGTTAAGTGACCAGCCCAGCGAATCTGATTTTTCATTAGTAGAGTGTGGATACTGGGCATGGATGCTCTTTCTAGAACTTCAGTGTCTGGGATCTTGTCTTGCCATTTAATCTTCAATAGCTTCCTAAGGCAGACTGTGTGGAAGTGGTTTAATTTCCTAGCATGTCGCTGGTAAACAGTCCATGTTTCACAAGCATATAGCAGTGTGTATAATACAACTGCTTTATAGACTTTCAGCTTTGTTTGAAGACTTATTCCATTTCTGTCCCATACATTCTTGTACAGTCTGCCAAAGACCGCGTGGCCTTGGAGATTCTTGCATTCACTTCGTCATTAATTGTGGCAGCTTTGTGACACAGTGCTGCCAAGATAGGTGAATTTGTCCACAACACTTAGTCTATGACCGTTCACCTTGATATTCGGCACGGTGTGATTATTTCCTGGAGCTGGCTGGTACATAACTACAGTCTTCTCCAAGTTGATATTGAGCCCAAAGTTGGCACAGGCATATGAGAAAGCTGAAACATTGTGTTGCATGTCTGCCTCTGAGTTGGCATATAGAGCGCAATCATCAGCAAACAGCAGTTCTCTGACGGTGTCGCTGTTAGTTTTGGTTTTGGCTTTCAGTCTTCTGAGATTGAACAACTTTCCATCCATGCGGTAGTTGATGTCTATTCCAATATCATTGTTCTCGAAGGCATTCGTCAGCATAGCTGAAAACATGAGGCTGAACAGTGTTGGTGCCAGGACACATCCTTGCTTCACTCCATTGGTGACAGGAAAGGGCTCAGACAGTTCACCATTTTCCTGTACTCTTGCCTGCATATCATCATGAAATAGCCGCACTATTTGGACAAACGTTTGTGGACAGCCATATTTCGCCATAATCTTCCACAGTCCTTCTCCGTTGACTGTATCAAACGCCTTGGTAAGGTCAATGAAAGCGGAGAACATTTCAGAGTTCTGTTCCTGACATTGAATGGGGTAGTATCATGTAGTAAGTACTACAGGAGACAAATGAAAATCGTAAATTGATTAGAGAAATTAGACGTAGACAGTCAACATTTTTTGGACATGTTATGAGAAGAAATGGATTAGAGAACTTAGTGACAACTGGCAAGATCGAAGGGAACAGACCAAGAGGAAGACCGAGAGGAAAATACCTGGATGGCTTGGCCACATGGCATGGAAGAGACAGGAACATTGAGCATTGATATTATGCCAAAGTTGAAACCATCTTTTGATACTAATCGGAAATATAATGACCAATGGGTAAAGACATTTGTGTGGCTCAAGAAATCCACTGATGGTTCTGAACAGGCATATTGCAAATTCAATCAATCAATCATCAGTCATGTGCCATGCCGGAAAGCGTGGGCGGTCATGACTCGCCATTTCACTCGATCACCAGTGTCGTGGATCAGCTCAATTGCAAATTATGCCAGTGTAATATTGTTCCAAGGCTCAAATCTTGCAAATCATGCAACAACAGAAAAATACAAGCTGAGCGCACCATCTTCTTCACAAAAAGCACTTTCAGTGATGACAATAAGCAAGAAAATTGATGATAAAGTCAAATTAGCAGAGTTACAAATTGCTGTTAGCATGGCCTGCAATAGTGCCATACGCACCATCGATCACTTAGGTGAAATAATGGTAGCACATGAATGGGGCAGCACTCTTGGTCAGATAAAATTGCACCGAACGAATAGCATATCACTAATAAGAAATGTTATTTCACCGTCTTTAAGATCTGATCTAATTCTAGATCTGCAAAACAAGAAAAGTAATGTTCAACATTCTAATGAATTGGGAAGAACTCAAGGCTTATTTTATTTCTGCTGAATTAGAAAATTATGACACTAAATTTAAGTCACGACTTATAAAGGAAATGCGTCTAGACCAAAGAAACTACCTTTATTTTCATTTTGCAACCCTATTGTGCAGGAATTCGAAAGGTTAAATTGCCTTTTTCAGAAAAGTAAGGCAGAGCCTCACGAATTACATAAAGAACTATCTTTGCATTATAAGAGTCTTAATAGTAGGATTTACGATATCAACAATAAGAAAAATGATATTTCTAATGTTGATTTTGGCATCAAATTCCTGTCAGAGTGTGATAACTACATTCAGAAAAGTTCTGATACGAAAATTAATTGCCAACAAGAGGTCTTAGATCGCAAAGACAGATGCTTATCCATGCTAGAAGATGCACTTGATCAAGTTAGAAAGCGGCTTCCTTCAGCAAGAAATATATTTAAAGATCTAACGAATTTTAGCCCTGGAATAATCTTAAACCAGGCTTCTAGACCACTATTTTCGAAACTGCCCTTTTTGAATTTGGCTGAAGAAAACCACACTATTATTGAAGAGCAATACAGAAAATTTCCTTTTATAGATTGGAAGGAAGAAGAACAATTTAAAGAAAATGGACTGCCTAAAGATACAGAGCATTTCTGGCAAGGAGTCATGAAACATCCCCAGTTTAAAGAGCTTGCTTCTTTTGCTCTTACTTGCTTAATACCACCTATTAGCAATGCTTAAGTGGAGAGGATGTTCTCTCTTTTAACATGCGTAAAAACCAAAGCAAGGAATAGACTTCAGCTGTCTCTCTTAGAAGCAATTATAAGAATTAGAGCAGAACTATTATCTTCAAACAAGTGCTGTAATGAATTTGTTTCTTCATTCAAAATGTTGAATGATTTCAAAGCTGGAATTGTATATTCTAAGGAATCATGTACTGAATTTCTCAACAATGAAGAGGAAAAACATCAATAACATTAGATATGCAGATGATACAGTATTAATTGCAGACAATGCGCAGGACCTGCAACAATTAGTAGATGCGGTTGTTGTACACAGTGAGCAACTGGGGTTAGAATTAAATTGTAAAAAGACTCAGGTTATGGTCGTCACTAGGAAGAAAGAAGTGCCACAATGTAATATACAAGTAAATGGAAATATTCTTCAACAAGTGAATCGGTACAATTATCTTGGAACAGTCATACCATCTGATGGGAGATGCCTTGAAGAGATTAGAACAAGAATCGCCATGGCGAAAGTAGCCTTTAGCAAGATGAAAAACATTCTGACCAATAACAAGATGTCAATTGAAACGAGAAAAAGAGTGTTGAGGGGATACATAGAGCCTGTTTTTTTGTATGGATGTGAAACTTGGACAATGAGCAGTCAAGCTGAAAAGCATCTGATGGCTGCAGAAATGTGGTTTCTGAGGAAAATGCAAAGAATACCATGGACAGACAGAAAAACCAATGACCAAGTACTACAGGAGACAAATGAACATCGTAAACTGATAAGAGAAATTAGACGTAGACAGTCAAAATTTTTTGGACATGTTATGAGAGGAAATGGATTGGAGAACTTAGTGACAACTGGCAAGATCGAAGGGAACAGACCAAGAGGAAGACCGAGAGGAAAATACCTGGATGGTTTCGCCACATGGCATGGACGAGACAGGAACACTGAGCTGATCCACGACACTGGTGATCGAGTGAAATGGCGAGTCATGACCACCCACGCTTTCCGGCATGGCACATGATTGATTGATTGATTGATTGAAGAGGAATACGTATTTGAAGAAGAGGTTTTCATGTGATGTAAGTGTATTTTTAATATATCTATTTTACTGGGCAATGTTTGGCTTTTTTATATCACGGTGATCTGGCAACCTGGTCAGGACAGGACAGACATTTGTAACTTCCGCGCCCGAGAGCGACTTGTTCCGTGTTTTCAACATGGTGGGTGTTGTCTGCCGGCTGTTCTCTCCTTTCAGTTGTCACTTCCTACCGTTAGAATTGATGATTATTGTAAATTTCTTAACGCGGACAGATTATTTAAATCTGAACCGCTTGTTACAGTTATATATTTAAATATTATATTTTTATGCACTTTGAATACTCCGATGATTACTTTTAAATTTTTAGCACAGTGAGAGAAGAAGTTGAGTTAAGTCAGTTGTCAACTTTGTTTTTCTTCATCCGATGATTAAATAGACTAATAATAGACACATTATCAGAGAAGCTGTCACCATAGGGGGCACTTAAAATGGTACTTTAAGGCTTTGTTATGTGAAATGGATATAAACTGTTTTTAAGAATTATGCCACATGAGAAATTTAACCTATGACAAATGATATATAATTATATAACATTTTTAATTATATTTTATTTTGTAGACTAAACGCACGGAGTAGAAAATAGCGACCATCACCAAGTACTACCACTCCTAATTGAAGACCGATGTTAATGAGTATCTTTGTGATGAATTCATAAAAGCTCATCCCATCTCTGGATGCTGTCCACTCACCTGTAGAGTTGTCTTCTTGCAGGAAGTAAAAAGATAATTACTAAAAACAAAATGGCAGCACCAAAAATGTTGACACAGCTGTTACCTAAATATAGGGGGGGATCATTGTTTTCTATCTTTATAATCATATTATGTAATCCTATGTTCATTTATTAACCTAGTATTCAAGATACCTCATAATCATAAACAAATAATCATAGTGCTGGAAAACTTAGACATACAGCGGATTGAAAAAAATGTGTATAGGAAACGGTTATGAAGGTTGTTTATAGAAAACAGTATAGTATTGTAAATAATGTGTATAGGTTAAAAGTTATAAAGAATGTTTATAGGCTAAAAGTTATAAAGAATGTTTATAGGAAACACAGCATCTATAAGTGATACATAGTGCATATTAGAGACCAGAGTCTCCATGGTGAAGTGGTCAAGCCATCTGACTTGGGCTCTGAAGGTTGTGAGTTTGATTCTGAGTCACGTCCTTCGGTTGACAAGTGCATTTTTTTTCTGAGGGTTGTTGCTGGGGCTACAGAATTCATGCTTTGTGCAACAATTTCCGCGCTGCGGAAAAAGACTGAGCCATATGGGATAAAACCCTGTGCAATGAAGTCAATCCTGTCGACTTTTAAGCATATTAGAGAGTTATAAAGAATGTTTATAGGAAACAGACAGCACAACTACAACAGTTAAAATTGTTCTGGACTGGAACCTGTGTCAGGAGAAGACAGTCCACATTATTTGTGCATATCATAAGAAGGAGACAGCTAGAACACATTGTGACAACTGGAAAATTGGGAGGGAAGAGAGCAGGGGTAGACCAAGAGTTAAGATGGATTCTGGACAGTTTATAACATCATGTCATGAAGGAACATCAGTATCAGAAATATTGAAGATTCTGGACAGTTTATAATATGTCATGAAGGAACATCAGTATCAGAAATCTTGAAGATTCTGGACAGTTTATAACATCATGTCAATAAGAAACATCAGATTCAGAAATGATTGGCAGCACACAAGACAGAAGGCTGTGGACAGACATGATCACCAACACCTCACAGCATGGACCATAAGAAGAGGAAGGATTGGTACAGATAGAACAACAAAGTCAAGAGAACAGAGAGCATGCTTATTTCCTGTGGCAACGTACAGGTGTAACACCTGGTTATTTCACAAAGCAGTTTTTTTTTTTTTTTTTTCGCATGCTTTGAACTCATGCGTAGTCCATACACTCGTTACTACTTCTAATGCATGGGACTGATTTTTGCGTGTGGATTAGCTTTCCCTATTAACAGTGGCCCTCGCCATCAGATGAATCCACTCTGACTTCTGAGGTACTTGATATTTACGACCCCAAGTCAATGATGAGACGTCAAAATTTTAGTCCAACTGACCGGTGTTGGGGTTGAACACCGGATGTTTAAGAATATGTGCTCTTATCCATTCAGCCCTGCTGACCTACACACAGATCAGTTGAAAAGCACATATAAACTTGAATATAAATGTTACAAATTCATTGGATGGAAAAGAGAAGAAGCAGATCTTATCAATAAGAGCTCAAAATTGAAGAAGATTGGTTTTTAAAACAAATAACATTGAGGAAAATTAAATATTTTGGGCATGGAAAAAGACAATTCATTCAGGAAATAAAATACTGATATAGGCTAATTCCAAGTGAATGAAGAGAAGACAGTTTCTATTAGTTGCTTCCCCGTTGTCTGGTGTTTTTCTTTGTATTACAAATACGGTATTATTTATTTCTTGTCTGCTTGCTTGCAGGCGTCAACACTCAAACCATATCTCAACGCAGTTAAAGAGACTTTGAATGCAGCAATCTGCCTCCAGAACTTTGATTCTCAGAATGTGGAGAGGCACAACAAGCCGGAAGTTGAAGTCAAGTAAGCATTAGTAGTTGTTTCTGCGAGTAGTTACTTACTTGATCCAGATTGTTGTGTTTTGCAAATCTAGGTTTGGTTGACCCAGCCACTCTAGGGTTGGTTGACTCAGCAACTCTAGGGTTGGTTGACTCAGCCACTGTATGATTGGTTGACCCAGCCACTCTAGAGTTGGTTGACCCAGCCACTCTAGGGTTGGTTGACCCAGCCACTCTAGGGTTGGTTGACCCAGCCACTCTAGGGTTGGTTGACCCAGCCACTCTAGGGTTGGTTGACCCAGCCACTCTAGGGTTGGTTGACTCAGCCACTCTAGGGTTGGTTGACCCAGCCACTCTAGGGTTGTTTGACCCAGCCACTCTAGGGTTGGTTGACCCAGCCACTCTAGGGTTGGTTGACCCAGCCACTCTAGGGTTGGTTGACCCAGCCACTCTAGGGTTGGTTGACCCAGCCATTCTATGGTGAGTTGACCCAGCCATTCTATGGTGGGTTGACCCAGCCATTCTAGGGTTGATTGACCCAGCCACTCTAGGGTTGATCCAACCTCTTTATGGTTGGTTGAACCAGCCTCTCTAGGGTTGGTTGACCCAGCCAGGCTAGCGTTAGTTGACACAATCACTGTAGGTATTGACTCATCTCATTATAGTGTAACCTAGTATATGTAAAGGCCTAACACTCACTAATGGCAGTGTCTTTGTCTTGAGCCTTTATTCTCCTCTGCAGTATAGACTGTCAACCATCTTACATCACACATTCCTATCCTTTACCGTGTCTTGTAGTTCCTTCCATATCTTTTGCCTTATTATTCATCTGTCTCTAATATTCTTTTCCATGCAGCTTTTGATCATATATTTCTTTTGCCTTGTGGATTCTAGAGAGAGAACTTTCTAGTTGTGCCATTAACAAGTTCTTCAACATGTGTCCTGTCCACTGCACCAGCTTGTTCTCGTCTCTCTGTGTGCTGTCATTCATGTTCTCGTCTCTCTGTGTGCTGTCATTCATGTTCTCATCTCTGTGTGTGCTGTCATTCATGTTCTCATCTCTCTGTGTGCTGTCATTCATGTTCTCATCTCTGTGTGTGCTGTCATTCATGTTCTCATCTCTCTGTGTGCTGTCATTCATGTTCTCATCTCTCTGTGTGCTGTCATTCATGCAATTCTCCTCCATTCCCCATGGATATTGGGTCAGAGCCTGTTGGCAATGACATGCCCAAAACCCCCGGAGCAAACATGATCAGCCTTGACCTAATCCTGGCCATGTTAAATCACGGCCAGGTTGTATCCTAATACCCCCCTCTTGGAGGGGCTGAGTGGTCTCGAGGTATGGTGTTCACCTTGAGTGCTGGAGGTCCCGGGTTCAAGCCCGGGGAAAATTTCGAGTTAAAGATCTACCCAAAGTATTTCAGGATCCTCGCCGGTGCTACAGAGTTCGTGCACTGAGCTGAGATTCTCCAGACTCAGGCTTGAGTTAGGAGTAGAACGGAGCACTTATGGCTTACACCCGTGTGCCGTGATGTTGATCCGTCGACTAAACTAAACTAAACCCCTTTCTGCTTTGGTGAAGTTGAGGTGCCTGTCTTGTACACACCGCAGGTTTCTGGTCTTTGGGAGGGTAAAGCGTGCAGTGTTTCTGGATGGGAAGACAAGTCTCTACACCAGCCACACTTTGATAGATAAAAGCCCATTTTGGGGCTTGGACATCCTGAGCACTAGTGGATAGAAATTTAAGAGTTACATCTCCAGTTTTCCAGAGGATTCACAAACCAACCAGTTCTGTCCAGTTTGGTGATTCTATAATAGCAGTTTGTTATTGTTATGTTTGCTCACTTTGAACCCAAGCGTAGTCCACACACGTGCCACTACTTTAGTGCACTGGGCTGATGTTTGCATGTGGATTATTAGCTTTCTCTGTCACCAGTGTTCTTCGCCATTGACTTCTGAGGTACTTGTAATATACGTCCCCAAGTCAAGGACAAGAAGTCTACATTTGAGTCCAGTTGACTGGGTTAGGAGTTGAACCCGCAACCTTGGCATCAGCATGCTGGAGTTTTGGGAGTGAGCGTTCTTATCCATTCAGCCATACTGACCTCTACTTAAGAGTTGAAACTCAGTCTTCCAGAGTATTTACAACCAACCAATTCTCTCCAGGCGGATGACTGTAATACCACTTTAGTCTTCTATTATTCTGCGAAGTCTTCTATTATTCTGCGAAGGCTTAAATTAATGAATGTTTGTAACTTATTCATTATTGTATTTGTTGTTCACCATGTTTCTGTTTCATACAGCAAAAGCCAATAGACACAATCATCGCTGTTGCGAAGGGGTTATGAACACAATTCGCAATTCTGCATACCACATTCAAAACACAGCTGTGGTCGTTTTAGAAGCAGACTGCCTTGTGCTGGTTTTCACACAATGGTATGAATACCAGCCATTCAGAAAGCGATAGCAAAATCATTACCTTGCCTGTAAATCACAAATGGCCAATAAATGCTGGGGTTGACTGTGAGGTCTTATAAAGGATATGCAACTAACAGCATTTGTGATTTGACATTAAAATGAACCATTCTAAATTTGTGTGGCAGTGCCTGTCATGGGGATATCTTTACTTGTGTCTTTATCTTTTACACAGAACAAATAAAGAACTGCTACTGACACCAGTTGTCATCAGTCGAAATGAGAAGGAGAAAGTTTTGATTGAAGGCAGCGTCAACTCTTTACGAATCAGTATAGCCATTAAACAGGTGGGTATAATTGCCTGCAATAGAAGTGTTAATTCATGTAGTCTTCTTCTTCCTGTTTTGCCCTATATCTCCCAATGGAGCATAGTTGTTCTACCATCTCACACCAAACTGTCCAATCTGTTGCAATGTCCAGCAACTTTCTCCATGTCCTCCCCATATTATTCATCTCTATCTCTAATTATCTTCTCCATGTATTTTTTGGACATCATCGTAAAGTATGTTATGTTGTCTTGTTTCTTCAGGCTTGTGGCACAATACATTCTATTTTGAAAGGCGTTCTTTCATTCATTCAAGGTTATTTTCTTCTAGCTTTTGACTGTTCTTAGTCTACTGACAAAGCAGTAGATTTTTGTGTCTGTTTTATGCCAGCCTCCTGCCTGTTGACTTGTCTGGCTTTGCAGACCCTTTGAGTAGCTGTGCTCCTGTCTGAATAGCTCTTAGGGTCAATGGAACACTAGTATGTGGAGATATTGAAGATTGATATCAATTCAAATCCGGCTTTCAGGGTTACAGGTGAGATGATGGGTTTCATTGCCCTGGTTTTGCCTTATCTGACTTGCTCTCTCTATGCAGAATTGCAAGCCGCCTGCCAGAGCATCACACAAAGAATGAGCTCCATGGCTTCAGTTTTGACACCCAGAGGTCTCCGGAGGAATTTCATTTGAGGTCTGAACAGTGCAGTCTGGAAACAAACCCATGACCTTCAGAGCATGAGGCAGATTATGTCATGAAGACACACTCACTGGAATAATGCCGCCATCATTCACTCACCCCTCATGTGTTGTGATTACCAAATTCACATGACTGATGGCACAATCTGTCAGTCATATGTTGTGATTATCATATTAACACTGACTGATCGCACATTCACACTGAGTGAGCCCACATTGTAAGCACTGATGTTCACTCACTTTCTGAGCACAAGACATTGCCCATCACCTACCTAGCCACCTCAGGATGACTCCCAGATGCTAATTACCTCCCTGATATTTCAAAGACTATCTCTCATCGACACTACCTCTCATTGTGACTGCCTCGTTTTGTGACTGCCTGTCATTGACACTGCTTCTCATTGACACTGCCTCTCATTGACAGGCTGACGAGATAGAGAAGATCCTGTGTCACAAGTTCACAAGGTTTATGATGATGAGAGCGGAGAATTTTGCCATCCTGAGGAGAAAACAGGTGGAGGTATGTATTCAGTCTTTGTTATATCCTTTATTATGTTGTCTTATAATTGTCTTTTGTATCATAGTCTGTAAGGGAGATCCAGATGAGCCGGGTTCGAAGACTGCATGGTGTCTCTGAGGAGGTAAAATGTGAGAAAAATCACTTTCATTTTTGCACCAGGCCAGACTGGTGAAAAGAGAAATGAACAAGCTGATAGGCTTGCAGGCAGGACTTCTGAGGAAAGTGGATCTACAATAAACCAAGCTGATATATTGAATGCCCTCAGAGAGGCAGGACGATTAAAGGAATCAAGCGGTGACTATGAATATGCAATTTTGACCAACCTGCAAGAACATAGAGTGAAAAGGGATGAAGCCAGACAGCGGTATGCTCAGGCCAGAGAAGGATAGTAAACCAACACAGAACTGTTATCAGCCGTTCAAGCTGAGAGAGATGCTGAAAAGGGTTGGGGGGGGGGGGGGGGGGGGGGGGGGGGGGGGAATCCAGACACTTAGGGTTTGAATGATTTGATGAAAGTGGCCAAAATACCTGTTACTGCTGTATGATACTGTTTATGACCCCTGTTACTTCGATGTCTATAAATTATTTTCTGACCTATTTTCCAATCAACTGTTTCCATAACTTTGTTTGCTCGTACTTATGTATGTTAGTTGGGGTATCATCCTTGCACTCTTGACCTGTTTATAGGCACTCAAATCCTCTCTCTCCAACATATGCATCAGCTAATACAGTCCGATGGCTAATAGTGCCAATTCTGTGTTGGTTGACGAGACCCCTTCATTTTCCTGATGTGCCTTTCGTGTCTGCCCATTCTTATTCCCAAGTCTTTCATTGTAGACAACAAAGTAGATTCACTGGCGTCAAAAATCCTCCGCTCTCCACATCTCTCTAAAGGCGTCAACAAGATCCATAGACTGGCCATCTGCAGGGGATGCAGATATATGTATATCTATCAACATCAGATTAAAACATGCATGTAAACAACGGCACATTAATACATACATAAATTGCTGGCTCTGCATCCCCTGCAGATGGCCAGCCCATGGATCTTGTTGACACCTTTAGAGAGGTGATATATCATCCTCATATGCTCAGCTGTTATATCATCCTCATGTGCACGGCTGTTATATCATCCTCATATGCTCAGCTGTTATATCATCCTCATGTGCACGGCTGTTATATCATCCTCATATGCTCAGCTGTTATATCATCCTCATATGCTAGGCTGTTATATCATCCTCATATGCTCGGCCGTTATATCATCCTCATATGCTCGGCTGTTATATCATCCTCATATGCTCGGCTGTTATATCATCCTCATATGCTCAGCTGTTATATCATCCTCATATGCTCGGCTGTTATATCATCCTCATATGCTCAGCTGTTATATCATCATATGCTCGGCTGTTATATCATCCTCATATGCTCAGCTGTTATATCATCCTCATATGCACGGCTGTTATATCATCCTCATGCTCAGCTGTTATATCATCCTCATATGCTTGGCTGTTATATCATCCTCATATGCTCAGCTGTTATATCATCCTCATATGCTAGGCTGTTATATCATCCTCATATGCTCAGCTGTTATATCATCTTCATATGCTAGGCTGTTATATCATCCTCATATGCTCAGCTGTTAAGGGTTTTGGGTCAGGTGAATGTTCTTGTCCCGATTATGTCATGTGACCAAGCCACCTAAGTATTTATCTCATTGTCTTCCTCTTGCTCTTTTCCCCATCAAATTTGCCAGTATCATTAAGTTTTCAAGTTTATTTCTCTTCATGGCGTGTCCAACAAAATGTGACTATCTACATCTAATTTCTCAAATTACTTCAAATTTTTTGTTTGTCTCTTTAAGGATTGTCTCATTGGTTTTTCTGTCCATCCATGTTATCCTTGCATTTTCCTCAGAAACCACATTTCCACTGTATCAGATGTTTCTCAGCGTATCTGCTCATTGTCCATGTTTTACATACCTGCAGTATTATAGGTTGTATACCATATACAAGTTCTATACTACCCATCTATCCATCGTGTGCCATGCCGGTAAGTGTGGGCGGTCATGATTCACCATTTCATTCGATCACTAGAGACATGGATCAGCTCAGTGTTCCTGTCTCGACCATGCCACATAGCCAAGCCATCCAGGTATTTACGTCTCTTTCCTCTTGTTCTCTTCCCCTTGATCTTGCCAGTTGTCACCAAGTTCTCCAATTTATTTCTTCTCAAAACATGTCCAAATTATTTTGACTGTCTGCGTCTAATTTCTCTAATCAGTTTACAATTTTCATTTGTTTCTTGTAGGACTTGGTCATTGGTTTTTTCTGTCTGTCCATGGTATTCTTTGCATTCTCCTCAGAAACCACATTTCCACAGCCATCAGATGTTTTTCAGCTTGTTTCCTCATTGTCCAAGTTTCACATCCATACAACAGTATAGGTTCTATGTAACACCTCAGCACTCTTTTTCTCGGTGCAATTGACATTTTTTTTATTGGTCAGTATGTTTTTCATCTTGCAAAAGGCTACTTCTGCCATGGAATTCTTGTTCTAATCTCTTCCAGGTATATCCCATCAGATTATGATCCGGTTCCGGGATAATTGTTCCAATTCGCTTGTTTAAGAATATTCCCATTTATCTGTATATAACATTGTGGCATTTCGTTCTTTCTAGTGACAACCATAATCTGAGTCATCTTACAATTCAATTCTAACCCTACTTGTTCACTGTGTGCAACAACCACATCTGCTAGATGTTGCAGATCCTGCTCATTGTATTTATAATTTCTGGTCAGCATGTTTGGGAGGTTTAGGACGCTAATCATTAAACTTCTTTTGCACTGACGGTGGGGTAGTGGGTCCGTTTCACACACAGGTCAGAGTTGACATCTCATTCAGAAAGCTATGGCAAACTACGAAATGTAAAATACCTAGAAAACAAACCTGGAGTTGATCACATCATCCTGCAACTTTTTAAATATACAACTTTTATCCAACATTTCAGGGCTATGACATCAGTTTCCTCATAACCAACTTCCACACGGAGCAGATGTACAGGTATAAGCTCGTTGACTTCATCATCCATTTCATGGAGGAGATTGACAAGGAGATCAATTTCCTCAAGCTGGCCGTTAACTCCAGGGCCAGAATCAGCGCTGAGGAGTTTCTCAAGAACTTTTAACACGTTTGCATATCGCTATCAGAATAGTTTTTATATGCCAGGTGAGTTTTATTTTATTTTATGTTTTTTGTGTGTCTGCTCGCTATGTACTACTACTTCTAGTAGCACTTGACTGGTTTTTGAATGTGGATTAGCTTTCCTTATTACCAGTGTCCCTCGCCATCAGGAGAACCCACTCCGACTTCAGAGGTACTTGTAATTTACGTTCCCAAGTCAAGGACAAGAAGTCAAAATTGTAGTCCAACTGACCGGTGTAGGGGTTGAACCCCACTACCTTGGGTAAGTTTTATATTATGGGTTAGTTTCTATAAAGTTTACATTTTAGTTTAATCTTTTCTTCTTCTCTTCCTCCATTTATCTCAGTGAAAGGTTGGGGGATTTTGGGGTGGGAGGGGTATAAGGATCTTTTATGCGCTATTTTTAATGCTCTTTGTAAATGGGAATTTATTTCTCTAAGGTTTTTCTTGATACCATCACTCATCTTTTACATGGTCTTCCCCTTGCTCTGTATCCATTATATTTCTTCAGTGGACTCTGTGGCAGATGGTACCAGGGCATTCTTGTGAGTTGACCAAACCATTTGATCTAGAGTCGTGGTGACGCACTGACTAGATGCTTGCCTGGTGGATATGGGTTTGAATTCACATCAAGGCAGATTTTAAAAATTCACCCATCCTCTCAGCCTGATACGGGTACTAGGAAATGTCTTGGGAAGTGAAAGCACCTGGCGAGATATTGACCACGTCGGCCCTTGAGTGCCGATTGGCTCACTACGTCTCGTGACTTTTACCTTTATCTTGTAAATGTTTATTGTTCCTGTCTAATGTAATCATATAAAATGATATCCCGCAGAAGTCGGATGTGTCGGCCTAACGACGCTAAGAATGCAGCTCTGCTGTAAACAGGCACAACGCAATCACATCCGGAAAAAAAAACTCCGGATGAACGAAGAAGAAGAAATGATATTATTTTGGCAGATAGTGCCTGCCTTCTACTGTCTAGGTCAGAAACATTAAGAACTACTAAAATAATTACCTATAAACTACAAACAATCTTGATTTAGAACTACTAAAATAATTACTTATAAACTATAAACATATTTGACTGAGAATTACTTATAAACTATAAACATTTTTGACTGAGAATTACTTATAAACTATAAACATTTTTGACTGAGAATTACTAAAATAATTACTTATAAAGCACAAACAATCTTTGATTTGTGCCTGTACAGAACATTGGGACTGAAATGCTATGACAGAAACACCAATGTAGAGCTCATAGAGAGAACTAGACAAACTTCAGTGAATCAACAAGTGAGGTAAAGACACTGGCACAAGATAGGACACACACTGAGAAAACCTGAGGCCATTATAACTAGACACTTGGGTTTTCTGGAACCTACGAGATAGGACACACACTGAGAAAACCTGGGGCCAATATAACTAGACACTTGGATTGTCTGGAACCTACGAGATGAACAAAATAATCAGGAGACCTAATAAAACACGGAGAAGAGAATTCTGGACACAAGTTGATTTATATGGGGGCAACATGAACAGAACTGGAGGAGGCAGCTTGGTATGAGTTGGTTAAGACCCTTGCTTCAGTAGGGATAACGGGTGAAAGGCGATGAAGGTTGTTAAGTATTAGTTAGTTAGTTAGTTAATCGACAGATCATCCTCATTGCACATCGAACCATTCAGTCCATAAGTGCTCGGATCCCCTCCTCAGGAAATCTAGCAGCGAGTAGCGGCTAGCGACGCCAGTTCTGTGTTGGTTTATCAATCTTCTTTGGCTTCCTGTGTAGTGTTCTTGTTTGGCGACCCCTCTGTTAAGTATTAGGTCTTCATTCATACTAGGTTATGACATAAAGAGGTAAGATTACCATCTTCCTCACTGACAGCTTTTTTCTTCCCAGATACATCTTTAGTTACTTCTTTTACAAAGCCTTTCTGGTCAAGACTAAAATTTGACCACTGCTGGGGATTAAACTGCAGACTGCCATGTTGGTAAACCAGTGTGCTAATTGCTGCACCAGCACAGCTCTTATTTTCTTATTGTCATCATCATCATGTGACTTGCTTTTATTTTTTGGCGCTTGCTCGCTTTGAACTCAAGCATAGTCCATACACACTACTTCTAGTAATGCTGGACTGAATTTTGCATGTCGATTAGCTTTCTCTATTAACAGTGTCCCTTGCTGTCAGGCGAACCCACTCTGACTTCGAAGGTACTTGTAATTTACATCCCCAAGTCAAGGACGATGGGTCAACATTTTAGTCTATCTGTCCAGTGTAGGGGTTGAACCCCTTACGTCGATATCAGCACATCAGATGTTTAATAACACGCATTCTTATCCTTTCGGCCATGCTGGCCTACATGTGCCTTGCTGATAAGCATGGATGATAATGGTTTGCCATCTCACACCATCACCAGTCTCTAATGAAGTCTGTGTTCTTCCTCCAATTGTGCCATTTGTTCAATCCTCATTGGTCTGTGTCTTCTTCTTATTCTTTTCCCATCAGGTTTTCTAGTTATCACTAAATGTTGCATATCCTTTGCAGGACGTTGCAATCAACCCCAACCCCATGTTGACTTACTAGGCAATTTTACGTTCAGTATGCCATTGCTTTCTGAATGAGAAGTCAGCGTATCGGTCCAACTGACCAGTGTAGGGAATGATCATGCTACTCTGAAATCAACATACCAGATGTGTAAGAGAGAACACTCTTATCTGCTCTGCCACATACAGTTTTCAAATGTCTACATATAACCTGCAAACATTTATTACAGACGAGCTGCTGGCAGAGTGGCTACAACGGCCACCTCCCATTTTAGGAAACCTAGGTTTGAACCTTCTGTAAGATGTTGGATTTTTTCTGGTCAAAAAGACTGCACTGCCGCTGGTCTTAATTCCTCAGGCTCAAAAGAGAGAGAGAGAGAGACACACACACACCCACCCTCCACCCCAACCGCAAGGTATTATAGGCAGTAATGACGTTTTGCTTTAAACATTCATTGCAATTTTTGTGTTCACAGCTTAGGGTAATGGCCACCACTGCAACACTTGACAGACTTTGTGACGAAAGATCCAAACCTCTGCAATGCATGAATAGGCGGGAGAAATGCTTGACGGCAAAAGAGATGCTTCAGACTGGTTTGCATAATGGAACAAGTATAACGAATCTGTATCATACAATATGTATTTGATATTATAGACATTTTCTCTTTCACTCTTCTCTCTCTCTCTCTTCTATCTTGTCACTCTCTCTTCACACTGTCTTGTCTCTCTTATCTGTTTTCTCTCTTTCTTATCTTTTGTCTTTTCTCTCGCTCTCTCTCTCTCTTGTCACTTCTCTTTTTTGTCTCTTTTCTCCCACTTCTCTCTTCTCTTATTTCTTCTCTCTCTGTCTCTTCTCTTCTATCTTGCTCTTTCTCTTCACTCCCCCATCCTCCCTCACAAAAGATTTCCCTTCCATAGGTAATAGTCACATTCCTTTTATGATAATTAACTCTTGTTTGTTCATGATAGTTGTTATATTGACTCACTCTATGCAAGTGATTATATCAAGCCCCTCTGATCCACATTCTTATACTCCGCCAAATCTGTCACAAACAGTTGTTATTCTAATTCCTTCTGCACCAGATAGTTGTTAGTTATCCCTTTCTGTTGGAGGCAGCTGATACTTTAAATCTCTGTATTCCAAAGAGTCATCACTTTACATCTCACTATTCCATGCATTTGTCACTTTAAAGCTCACTTTTTCAACAAATTGTCACTTTAAATTTCACAATTCCAAACGTTTGTCACTTTAAATTCACGATTCCAAACATTTGTCACTTGTAATGTCACGATTGCAAACAATTGTCACTTTAAATCTCATGATTCCAAATAGTTATCACTTTAAGGTAATAAATACTAGAAATGAAAGAGTTAAAAGAATAACACTATGAGACAGAAAGAAGAAGCAGCTGGGATAAATGGGTTAATATAATACTTGGTAGGGACAAAAAGTGTGGCTAGGATGTTGTAGTGCTTGTCTCAGGCTTAGAATGTGTCTGGGCTGGGCAAGAGTTTTTACACAACCTTTGGTATCTGATAGTATTACATGTCACACAACTGTTGGTATCTGATGGTAATTACGTGTCCCCCTGTTCTATTGGGTAACGAGATCGAATACCAAGCCTTCTTGGATAATGGCTTAAAACAGGAAGTGCTGTGTGCAATGTTTATTTTTAAAACTCCACAGCAGTCAGGTATCACTGAGAGTAGGCTGTAAGGACACTGTTCTGGCAAAATTTTAAGGGGAAAAATACCGATTCCATGACCTTGGGTGGAATCTGTCTAGAGGAAGTAAACGTGACATAAATGAATGTGGAAAGACAGACAGACTTCTGGGATGTGTAACTAGGTGTGATGAAAGAGGAACAAAGAAGATGTATATTATATGTAGAGCAGCTAATAAATATATAATTGGTTTCTTACACTGAGTTAAATGTAACAGTCACCTGGGACAGAAAGAGTTAAAAATGAATGTGCGATTTTTTAATTTGAAATGCTTCTCTCGCTTAACTGAACCATAGTCCATACATGTGCTACTGCTTCTAGAAGTTGCCACGACTGGGGAGGCACTGGACTGATGTTTGCATGTGGATTAGCTTTCCCTATTACCACTGTTCATCGCTGCCAGGCGAATCCTATCCGATTTCTGAGGTACTTGTAATTTATGTACCCACATCAAGGACGAGAAGTCAAATTTCAGTCCAGCTGACCGGTGTAGGGGTTGAACCCGCTGCATCAGCACACCGGATGTTTAAAAGCAAGTGCTGTTTTCCATTCGGCCATGTTGAGCATTAGACCCCCAGGAAGGTTAACCCGGTCAACAAACATCCATAGAAGTCGGATGTGTCGGCCTAAGGGTGCAAATAAACTTGGCGCAACGCAATTACATCTGAGAAAACACTCCAGGTGAACGCAGCAGAAGAATATCAGTAGACTAAACTATGTCTCAGAAGTGTCTGTACGCATTAGATCAGTAGACTAAACTATGTCTCAGAAGTGTCTGTACACATTAGATCAGTAGACTAAACTATGTCTCAGAAGTGTCTGTACGCATTAGATCAGTCGACTAAACTATGTCTCAGAAGTGTCTGTACACATTAGATCAGTAGACTAAACTATGTCTCAGAAGTGTCTGTACACATTAGATCAGTCGACTAAACTATGTCTCAGAAGTGTCTGTACACATTAGATCAGTAGACTAAACAATGTCTCAGAAGTGTCTGTACACATTAGATCAGTAGACTAAACTGTGTCTCAGAAGTGTCTGTACACATTAGATCAGTAGACTAAACTGTGTCTCAGAAGTGTCTGTACGCATTAGATCAGTCGATTAAACTATGTCTCAGAAGTGTCTGTACACATTAGATCAGTAGACTAAACTATGTCTCAGAAGTGTCTGTACACATTAGATCAGTCGACCAAACTATGTCTCAGAAGTGTCTGTACACATTAGATCAGTAGACTAAACTATGTCTCAGAAGTGTCTGTACACATTAGATCAGTAACTAAACTATGTCTCAGAAATGTCTGTACACATTAGATCAGTCGACCAAACTATGTCTCAGAAGTGTCTGTACACACTAGATCAGTCGACTAAACTATGTCTCAGAAGTGTCTGTACACATTAGATCAGTCGACTAAACTATGTCTCAGAAGTGTCTGTACACATTAGATCAGTCGACTAAACTATGTCTCAGAAGTGTCTGTACGCATGAGATCAGTTGACTAAACTATGTCACAGGTGTCTGTACACATTAGATCAGTCGACTAAACTATGTCTCAGAAATGTCTGTACACATTAGATCAGTCGACTAAACTATGTCTCAGAAGTGTCTGTACACATTAGATCAGTAACTAAACTATGTCTCAGAAATGTCTGTACACATTAGATCAGATGACTAAACTATGTCTCAGAAGTGTCTGTACACATTAGATCAGTTGACTAAACTATGTCTCAGAAGTGTCTGTACACATTAGATCAGTTGACTAAACTATGTCTCAGAAGTGTCTGTACACATTAGATCAGTTGACTAAACTATGTCTCAGAAGTGTCTGTACACATTAGATCAGTCGACCAAACTGTGTCTCAGAAGTGTCTGTACACATTAGATCAGTCGACTAAACTATGTCTCAGAAGTGTCTGTACACATTAAATAAGTTGACTAAACTTCCCTTCTTTTGAGGGTGTCAAAAAAAGTACTTTCCCTGTTGATCATTGGATGAAGTGACAATTCCTGCATTTAGATTGTTAGCACAAGCCACCTTTGCTCATTTCAAGATGTTCCTTTGAAACTTGATCATTTCAACAAGCTGCCATTTCTTTTAAGGTATTTTTGAAAAACTTGTATCATTAGAACAACCTGTCTTGCCTCATAAGTTATTACTTCCATTTTGATCATTAGAACAAGCCACCATTCCTTATTATAAGAAGTTCCATACATTTTGATCATTAGAACAAGCCACCATTCCTTGTAGGTTCCATACATTTTGATCATTAGAATAAGCTACCATTTCTTATAAGATGTTCCCTACATTTTGATCATTAGAATAATCTGCTTACCTCATTTGATTCTTCCATATTTATCAATTGAACAAGCCACCATTCCTTATTATAACATGTTTTTTTTTTATTTTGAACAATAGATCAAGTCACCCTGTCTTATTGTAAGAAGTTCCTTCCATTTTGATCATTAGAACAAGCCACCATTCCTTTTTATAAGCAGATCCATCTTTTGATCATTAGAACAAGCCATGTTTCCCCATAAAATGTTCTTTGAATTTTAATCAAAATATTCTGGGCATTTTTATCATTCAAAGTCTTTGTGAAAATTAATAATATGAATGTTAAAACAAAGATTGATGGAGGGATAGACTGTGAGAGTAGCCTACATGACCAGATTTTAATCTCTTGAAAATAAACTTTATTTGTTTATTAGGAGTCCCTCCATGTTAGGAAAACCGTTTCTGTTGTTGAATTAAATTGTACCTGTTGTTATTTCGGTGTTATGTTCACATAAAAGTTGTAGTGCAGAAACTGCTGCAAGATAGCTTGTACGTTACTGCAGATGACGAGATCATACATGTTACTTAAGCGCTTGACAAACAAAAATCATATGCAAACAGAATCAAACATTTTGACAAGTCTTTTTCTATGAATTAAAAACAACACAGAAGAATATATTCTTGAAGTAAGTTTTTTGTTTATTGAAAACAGACTTGCCAGAATCGTCTTTTGGATTCATTTTTTGTTGCATGATGTTTGTGTTATGACTGCTTATAGCAAATCTACAACATTTTCACCTTTTGGACAGCACAGTCAACTTCTATCTGGCATTTGTTGACCAGGTTAGCCTAGCCTTCCTGGGCGGTTTCGAGGGGCATTCCAGTCTAAAATGTGGTGACATCAACCATGTCTGTTGCATCCACATCTGGGTAGTTAGACCACACCCAGAAAAGTTACATACATGTCATTCAGCCATCAAGGGAAGGCATGGCAACACGTGATAATCTGGTTCTGGGCCCATCCACATCATGTCATCCAGGCCTCAATGGAAGGCAAGGCCAAACATGATGAAGGACTCTGCCACTTGCATGCCATTCAGTCTTCAGGGAACGCAGGGGTATCTTTGTTTCTTATGTAGACGATAACCGTTCATTTATATATTATTTTTTATTTTTGTTCACTGTTCATTTTAAACATAGTTTTGGGTGGGCTGAGGTGTTATGTAAGTATTTTATTAAACCATGGAGATGTTCGACAATTTAGTGATGCTAGAAGATGAATTGCCAGAGATATTCAAGTTCTTGAAGTCAGGAAAACACCTGAGGCTCATTTCAGACCAAGAAGTCTGTACAGATGTTGTTGCAATACAGTGGGTGTTTATTATACATGTACGCAGGTGACTGGGTATCATGCAGTTTGTAGTCCTTGATAGCCATCATAGTCTTGGAGAATTATGATGACTCTCTTGCAGTCTCGCAGTGTAGAAAGTTATTTGAGTCGGCAGGCTTCATGACATTAGAAACCATTGTCAGTCTTTCCTTTGGTTGGCCAGAGAGACCAGTGGCCGCATCCGACGATGCCCTGTCAGAAGGTGCAGAGACAGACCAATGGCTGCTTCTGAGGATGTACTGTCAGAAGGTGCAGAGACAGACCAGTGGCTGTTTCTGAGGATGCCCTGAGAATTAGACAAACTCCAGGGAATAAAAAGATGGGGTAAAGACACTGGTGCTGAATGGAACACACACTAAGAAAGCATGATACTAGTATAACTAGGAAGTTCTTTTACTGGAACCCACAGGGCAAACAAAATACAGAGAGAGTTAAAACCACACAGAGAAGTAGAAACGCATGAATAATATGGCGGGGACATGGTGCGAGCTGCGGGAGATAACACAAGACTAGGAAGACTTGGTGTGAGAGTTGGTTGTGGGTCCATGCCCCAACAGAAGACACAGGGAAGCGGAAGCAACAGCACATCAGTACATCTGCCTCCCACTCTTTGGTGTAAAAGAAATCCTTAACATGGGACCAACAGTTTCTGTCAGGCAGCCCATAGACATGTAGTTGTTTACTTATTTTATTGCGTCACGGCTTGCTGTATTATTTCAATGCCTTATATGCAATGTACACTGTTATCAACACTATTACAATGTATGCTGAAACCATTTCTTGTAATTCCTTGTTTTTGTGTGTACATGATGTGATTGCCTGGAAGAGGCTAATGAAAGTAGAATATTATATACATCTGTACGAAAACTGGAACATGTGACAACTGGATAAATTTGTGGAAAGAGAGGTGGAGGAGGATAGCGCAGGTCAGTATGGTCAAATGGGTAAGAACGTGTATTCTTAAAATTCCGTTGTGCTGATGCCGAGGTTAGTGGTTTCAACCCCTACACCGGACAGCTGGACTAAAATGTTGACCTGTCGTCCTTGACTTGGGGACATAAATTACAAGTACCTCTGATGTCAGGATGGGTTCGCCTGATGGCGAGGGACACTGTTAATAGGGAAAGCTAATCCACACGCAAAATTCAGCCCACCACTACTATAAATAGTGTGTATGGACTACGCTTGAGTTCAAAGTGAGCAAGCGCAAACAAAAAAAAAAGGGAAGCGTGAGAACATTCTGGACAGTTTTGTGTCATGGCACGGAAGGCAGTCAACACACAAATTGATACATGCCGACAGAGATCGCAGTTTGTGGAGAAGCATGATCGCCCACGCCAGCCGGGAAGGCACTGGATGGTGAAGATGATAAGAAAGTGACAAACGTTTTTTTGGTCATGTGATGAGAAGAGAGACATTGGAAAACATTGTGATGACTTGAAGAACAGCGATATAACAGGCAGACCAAGAGAGATGATGCTGGATGGACTGAGATGGTGGCACGGAGGAATGACATTAATAGAATTGATCCGGAAAACAAGGGCCAAGATCTGGGACATGTATGAACATTTATGTCAGTTGACAGGACACGTGATGATGATGATGACGACTGTACACACAGAAACACTTTGGTTTGGACACATTTTTAACAATATTTTTGTAACAAATCGTGTACTTGCGGCCGGTGGCTTGCGAGTGGTCAAGACAGTTTCACAGTCCAGACAGGCTGGGTTCAAGGCCAGCCACAAGCGATTTGAGAGCAGTCGCTTTGCTTTGATTTTCACAATGGTTTGTTTGTTTGCACGCTCGCTTTGAACTCAAGTGTAGTCTGTCACACTATTTATAGTAATGATGGACTGAATTTTGCGTGTGGATTATCTTTCCCTATTAACAGTGACCCCCGCCATCAGGTGAACCCACTCCAACTTCAGAGGTACTTGCAATTTACGTCCCCAAGTCAAGAATGTTAGGTCAACATTTTAGTCCAGCTGTCCGGTGTAGAGGTTGAACCTGTTACCTCAGCATCAGCACACCGGATGTTTAAGAACACGCATTGTTTCCCATTCGACCATGCTGACCTGCTTTCACAATGGTGAGAGCACCAGTCATTCAGAAAGCAATGGCAAGCTACTGAATGTTAAATGGGGATCAGCATGGCCAAATGGATAAGACTTGTACTTAAACATCCGGTGTGCTGAGGTAGTGGCTTCAACCCCTACACCTGTCAGTTGTGACCTTTTGTGTAGTCCATACACGCTATTTCTAGTAGCACTGCACTGGCTTTTGTGTGTGGATTAGCTTTCCCTATTACCAGTGTCCCTTGCAATCAGGCTAACCCACTCCAACTTCAGGGGTACTTGTAATTTATGTCTCAAAGTCAAGGGGGGAGAAGTTAACATTTTAGTTCAACTGTCCGGTGTAGGGGTTGAGCCTGCAACCTCGGCATCAGCACACCGGAAGTTTAAGAGTAAGTGCTCTTATCTATTGGGCAATGCTAACCGCCAGCAACTAATGTAACTGTCCCAGGGGTGTGGAGGTGCTATATATGTCATTTGCCATCCTCTTCTACACCTGTGGTTCTACCTCTGTACTGTCAAAGTTGTGGCAGAATGTAATGCACGTAATGAAAAATTGATATAAAGAAAATATTTTTATTTTAACAAATCAATTGAACATAAAATCTGTATCTGTACCCAAGTGTTTGTTTCTCTCTCTCTCACACACACACAAAATAATATCTAGTTTTCATAGTGACCTGCTGTGCGTAATGTCTTTACCTCACATTTTGTAAGTGAGGACTCACAAAGCTGCAATAACACCTGCAATGAAATGTGTATGGTAAAATAAATTATATATAATCTTTCTCCATTTTGGGGATGTTGAAACCCTGCATGACATTATTGTATCTTTGTATTGTTTTCGTTGTATAACCACACATGACATTGCTCTCTTTCTTACATACAAAGATAGCGGCTTGATGCATAATAAAGTGAATTAAAAGTAATTTGTTTGCACTCACTAGCTTTCAACTCGTGCATAGTCCATACTCTCTATTTCTAGTAGCACTGGACTGAATTTTGGTAATGGATTAGCTTTTTCTATTACCAGTGTCCTTCACCATCAGGCGAATCCACTCCGTCTTCAGAAGTGCAGTCAAACCTCAGTTTTCATTGCCTTCGGTTCTGGTTTTCGTAAATTTTTTTCCGCAAAATATTTGCCTCGGTTTTCGTCAATGTGCCCACATGACCTCGCTGTTAATTTTGCGAAAACAAAGGGACCCACGCATTCTTCTGCTCAGTTTGGCATTGGTTTTCGTTGTGTGAGCATCACTTGCTAATAATAAAATACAAGAGCTGCATTAAGATTGCTGAAATCGGCCGCATATACGGGAAGTCATAATCCACAAAAAGTTCCATTGTGGCGATACAGGAAGCAATAAAAGAGGCTAATCTAATGAAAGACAATGTACTAACTAAACAGAACAATTAAGGATGTTGAACAGTTATTATTAATTTTGATAAATCAAAAACAGTTAGCTGACGATTCTGTTTCAGAGGCAATCAATCATATGTAAAAATGATTGGGACGAATGCTAGTGTAGTTAGTGATTTAAAGGCCAACAGATTATGGTCTGAAAAATTCAAGTGGCGCACTGGCATACGTTGTTACTAGGCGTGGTGAAGGTGTGAGTTTGGACACATCTTTGGCCGAAAAATAGTATCAAACACCATATCCTCTATAAAATGTGTTTTTGGTATTTTGTAGAGTCTAGAATGAATTCATTGAATTTACATTGATTCATATGGAAATAATTGTCCCGGTTTTCGTCGGATTTGGGTTTTGTTGATTGCTTTTGGACGGATTATCAACAAAAACTGAGGTTTGACTGTATTTGTAATTTACGTCCCCAAGTTAAGGACGAGAAGTCAACATTTTAGCCCTAACCATCCTGTGTAAGGGTTGAACCTCAGCATCAGCACACTGGTTTTTAAGAACGCAAGTTTTTATCCATCCGGCTATGCTGACCGAATTAAAAGTATCTCAGGCGATAAAATATATGTGTCTCAAAGCAGTTGTCTGACACAGATCTGTGATGTGACTGCCATCATTTTTTAAAGCTGAATGTGCCGAGGAATAGGCAGCCAATCTTTCTCTCACTTTCATAGACAAAGAGTCCAGGCATTGAACCTGCATCCAACCGTTACATTTTCAATGTCATTCGTAATCAACTTCGCTAACATGTCCGCATGTTATGCAATCATCATCATGTGCTGTGTGGATAAACGTAGGCGGCCATGTGTCACCATCTCATGCAATCACCAGAGTCGTTGATCAGCTCTGTGTCCTTGTCTCAACCACCCACTTAGCCAAGCCATCCAGATATTTTACTTCTCTGCCTTCCCCTTGTTTTATTCCCATCAACCTTGCCAGTTGTCACCAAGTTCTCAAATTTATTTCTTCTCATAACATGTCCAAAAACACTGACTGTCTACATCTAATTTCTCTAATCAGTTTACGGTTTTCATTTATTTCTTGTAGGACTTGGTCATTGGTTTTTCTGTCCGTGATATTCTTTGCATTTTCCTCAGAAACTACATTTCCACAGCCATAAGATGTTATTCATCTTGTCTGCTGATTGTCCATGCTTCACACCCATACAAAAGTACAGGTTTTATATAGTACCTCAACAGTTTTTTCTCATTGCAAATGACATCTTTTCATTGGTCATTATGTTATCCATCTTGGAAAAAGCTACCTTCGCCACGGCGATTCTTGTTCTAATCTCTTCAAGGCATCTCCCATCAGATGTTATGACTGTTCTGAGATAACTGTACCGATTCACTTGTTGAAGAATATTCCCATTTACTTGTATATTACATTGTGGTATTTCCTTCTTCCTAGCGATGACCATAATCTGTGTCTTCTTACAATTTAATTCTTCTTCTTCTTCTTCTTCTTCTTCGTTCATCCAGAGTTTTTTTTCGGACGTGATTGCGTTGTGCCTGTTTACAGCAGAGCTGCGTTCTTGCGCCGTTAAGCCGACACATCCGACTTCTGCGGGCATTTGTTGACCGGGTTAACCTTCCTGGCAATTTAATTCTAACCCTAGTTGTTCACTGTGTGCAACAACCGCATCTACTAAATATTGCAGATCTTGCTCATTGTCAGCAATCAATACTGTATGCAACATTTTTTTTGTATATACAGCCTCATGACTATGACTGCAAACTGAAAGCACAATCTATTTTTATCTTTCAACATTTCTCAGCCTCGTGACATAACTTCTTGCTGCAGACACAATCTTAAAGAAAAAGTCGCTTAAAAGTCAACTTCATTGCAGCGCGGAAAGCGTCACACAAAGGACAAACTCAGTAGCTCAAGCGACAACCCCCAGGAGTCTGAGAAAATTCACTCATGAACCAAATGGCACAGCCCAGAATCGAACCCACAACCTTCGGAGCCCGAGTCAAACGGCTTAACCACTTTGCCAAGGAGACTCCCGAGAGACACAATTTGTTTCTACCTAGAAAGCTTCACATTTGATCCAGTACCCCAGAATAAGCAATGGATAATACTATTCTTTCCTACTGGAGAAGGTACAAAGGTACCTTGGATTTGCTTAGTAAATTTAAATGTGGTTATTTATGTTCCTTAAATTATTTCATTCCTTTCGGCTGCTTCATTATTTGTTTTTTTTTCAAGCCACAGTCACTGCCAGGGGAAAAAAAGCCAACACAACTTTGGAACCATCCGCTCATTAAAACCAAGAAAATCACTTTGAAAGAAATAGCTTTTAAACAAAAGATGATAAGAAACATGGAATCTCAAGGAAGAAGAAGGAACAAAAAACACATCTGTTTAAAACTTACGAAGTATTCTTTTTAAATGGCTCATTTTGATAATTATATTTCACATAATTATGAAATAATTACATCTCGTTCTGATTATTGTAGTTCACGTAATTATCAAATAATTAAACATGAGGTAAGTATATAAACTTAGAGTAAATTTATAAATAAAGATTAAAAGTAAATTTATACAAAATATAGCAGTGAGCGCATGTATGTAAACTCTGTGCTAGCAACATAACACAGGAAAACGGAGATCAAAATGGTCATCAAAGCTGGATCATAACGGTGGGATCGACTGGAAGAAACAATTAAATAAAAACAATTCCTGCATCTTAATTGGCCTTAGAAACTGGGTACCAGATTGCTTTTCACTATTTCCTGGGAATGAAAAACCATGAGGAAGGGAACTGTCCATCCCACCTCAAAAGCCATTATCTAATATATGTGAATTAATAATAGACCTTAATGGCAAGACCAACCATGGGAGTACTGTACCATGTACAGGGATGTCATAAGAGGGTGGGGGTGTTGTTAAGTAACTCAGTGAGCACTGGCTTCACAGAGTGAGGTGATTTGTTTACTTCTTTGTGGCCTTTTTCTCCACTAACTCTGAATAAAGCTTGGTACTTATCATACAACTTGGTTAGTGGAAGCGGTGTGAGAAATAGGTGGTTGAAAACCAGATAATAACCGTGTTGAACTGAAGCAATGATACAGAATCACCATAAGGAATTCACACAATAGTAAATGGCAGGATTAGGTGGTTGTAAACCATATATTAACCGAAGAATTCACACAATGGTAGAATTAGGTGGTGGAAGGAATGGGAGATTTGCTCGCAACAGACGAGCAATATCTCCGGCAGGCCTATTTCTGGTGGTCGCGGGATCCGCACAAGTCAGGCGGGGAGTCCGGCAGGTAGCACACGCTTTACAAGGTCCGGACACTTGTGATTGACAGATGTAGGTGATGGTAAACTAGACAATAACTGAAGAGTTAACACAATGTAGAATTAGGTGATTGTAAACCAGCTTTCCATATGGGATAAAAACCCGGTGCAATAAGTCGACCCTGTCGACTTTTAAGCGATTGTAAACAAGACATAACAACTATGATGAAATAACACTGTGGTAGGATTTTTAGACAAACAAATTGTGTGAAAATAATCATTTTTAAGCAAGTAATAATAATTCATCACACATACTTGGTTTTAAAGCACCTGTGAGCTGCCTAAGAATTTGTCCAAGCATGATATCGGCATTGAAGATCACATGGCTTTCTGACTATGATCTGGCCAGATTGTCTTAAATAACATAAAAATGAGTTACCGAAATGTGTCCTTGGTTGAGGTAACATGGCAACAGACCTATCCTGCGATATGTCCTTAATGAAAGATGTGACAGCAGATGTACCAAACACCAGAACCAACCTATGGAAACTAGTACAGAAGCGTGGAGAACTTATGGAAGACCATTATTTTACTGACAACATTTACATTGACATAAGGATGTTTGCAGAAGAAGACAAATACAAGATTTTTATGATTACCCACATCTTGCACCAATCAGCAGTTTATATTCTCCAGTGCTGTCCCAAATATTTCATTGTTATTCTAAAATATTACAATATTCCTGTCCAACATATTTGTAATTAACTCCTTCTATATACATGCTCAAATATGTTTGAAAATACATTTTATGAGTAAAACAAAAACAAAAGTACATGATAGTAAGTGGTTGCTCAGTCTTTTAAGGGAATATCACACATTAACAAATACAGGTATATCTAGCTATGTATAGAATTTAACAATTATAGGTACGTCCAGGTGTGTATACACTTATGAAAATAGTTGTAATATTATGTGGAAAAAATATTCATTTTACTATAAAATTTGCATACAGAAGTCTACATACAGAAAAACACTACAGACCACCCCTACATACAGACTACACACAAACTCCACATAAAGAATACTGCTACACACAAACTAACTCTACATACAAATTACTGCTACACATACACTACCTCAACAAACAATTGTAAATGGTTGGCAGTATACAATGATTTAGGGCAAAAACATAAAATCGTAAGTTCTTTGCCAGTGCTTTAAAAATAGTATATTGTTATATCAGACTATATATAAAGTTAAAAATAACTCTAGCCATTAACGCATATTGGGGAGATGGAGTTATGGTCCATTTATCAATCTATCCATGTGTCTGTCTATCCATCTTCCTGTTTGTCTATTTACCTATAAGTCAATGGACCTACTCATCAGAATATGTGTGCATCTATCTACTATATCTAGAACAAAATTGAGGTCAATATCTCAATATCATTACTTTTTCAGACAAATCAGCTGTATGTAATTTATTACATTAAATTGGCACTAAACAATACCAGCCTTTAAAAAAAAAAACAGACTCACGACCTCACAAGGAGAAGAAACTCTGCTCACATGATTGAAAACAGGTGATTATCTGCTCCTATGGAGAATGCCCAATAATATACAATCAGCAATATATACTATACTGTATTCATAGGTATACAACATGGGAACAAGATGAATTATTGCAGATCAATGCATATATTAAGCAGTGGAGATGAAGTGAGCACATGTCTACATTAAACAAGATCAACAATATAAAATAGCAATGAACAAGAATAAAGTACAAAATGTAAGCATTCAGTGGAATTATTACAGAAATTTAAAAAATATGCAGTGGAAACAAACAGTAAACCCTTAACTTGTCATTTACTTCAAAGCAATGAACCACGTGTGATTGGATATATGCAACAATCAACACATCATTTGTGATTGGCTATTCTTCATGTTTACCAATCAACATGTCATTTGTGATTGGCTATTCTTCATATGCACCAAACATGTCATTTGTGATTGGCTATTCTTCATGTGTATCAATCAACATTTCATGTTACAACACTTCCATAATAAGTTAAAGCAGTGTATATTAGCCTTCTATTATAAGTTTTAGCCATGTGTAAATTGGCCTTCAATAAACAGGTTTGCCTGTGTCAACGACTACTACATTTGTACTACTGTTGGTATTTACAGGCATGCTTTTTTTCTTGCCGAGAGGAAGAATAAAGGCTTGCCAAAGCAGTTGCCACACTGTGTACAGGCTGAGATTTTAATTTCAGCTCTGACAGACAAAAATCTCTGAGTGTAACAGAAGGAACACATGCCCAACTACACAGGGGCGGACATTTTAACCTCTAAACCTCACAACCCCCATTTGGAAATAAAGAATATAGTTCCATAGGAAATACTGCCACTGGGATGTGAATATACTAGGTTATGACATATGCGGCGTGGTGGCCAGTCCCCTTTCTCATTGCATCTCCTTCCCAGACAATTCCATCACATTTCTGAAAATTGCCTGGTTCCCATTTTTATGAGGCTGGGCTAACCCAAGGGCTGTAGTGGTAAGAACAAAATAATCCTGTTTCTGCTGGGGATTAAATCCAGCCCACTGTCATGGCAGGCGAGTGCATTATCTACCACGCCACCACCATTTGGAAGCATCAACCCTAAAATACTGGACTGCCATCTTTCACAAGTTAATAATTCAAGACAATGTATTGTTTTAGTGAATTTAAACTCAAAAGCCACAGACAAGAGATTGCATGATTTATTGCCTGGCATATTTCGCTGCAGCTCATCAGTGCAGACAGTAGAATTATATATCATGTGAAGTAAATAGATGAATCATATTTAGGCTGAAATACATTAACACACACAGTCTCTAATACTGTTTGAATCTGGTAATTGCAGAGCCACTGTGAAATCTTTCTGTCAGTACAACGAATGAACAAACTTTATTTTCAAAGGGTTAAGAACAGGGCACGCAGGCCCATCTGACATTCTGCCCATCTTATCTGCTCTGCTCTCATACATTATTTTATTCATTACATCACTTATAAAGAAAATCTTAAATAACAACAGAACACTATGCATTAAAACGCCTGGAAAGTATGCAATAATCAACAATACACGATACAGCAACACTCAATTAATTTTGACATGGCAGTTATAATTACCCAAGGTATGTGTAACATACCATTCATAGGGGAATGTTGATTAAACTAGTCATGAAATACTAATTATTATTATTGTTTTTTCCCTGGGAGGGGGGGGGGGGGGGGGGGGGGGTGTGTGTGTGTGTGAAATCTGTACTTCGATAGTGTTCAAACAGGTTGCGACTGTTATGTATAGGGATTGGTGGTGTCTTTGATTTCTTCTGGAAGATTCCACAACAGAGCAGCAGAGTACACTAAGCTTGTTTTGTATAAGTCTATCCTAGGTTTAGGGACATGAAGTATGTTTAGTCGTTCGCTATGTCTAGCGTTATATTTTTTAAATGACCAACGGTCGCATGGAGCATAATGAAATAGGATTTTGTGAATTAAATTGGCCTTATTAAAAAAAGTGAGCGTATGTGGAGTGGCAGTAATTCAAGGTCTATTGATGTGGCCTTGGTGTATTTGAGTAATCGTTCGTTTGTCGAATACAGTATACAAAAGGCCTTATCTTGGTTAACTTTAAGACAGAAAGCTAAAAGGTGTTGAGAGATCCCTGAGTTTGGGCTTTTGTAAAAAGTTAAATGAAAACATAATCAACAACGCCGCTATGGAAATCTCATTGAAATTATTAAAACAAATGTGTGCGAAAATAAATAATACAGGAGTCGGTGTTGAGAGTCTAGATAATAAATCTAGGTCAACAAACAAATACACAGAGAATGAGTTAAGTATAAATAAGATTGTAGAACCACAAGAGTTAAAGAACAATTTGAATCATGAGTATAACAAACGAGAAATAAAGGAATTATACAGAGTGTGTTTATGATTGCTGCTGCTGCTGTTTCCTGATGTTCTCACAACCACGGGACTGACCAGTTTAGGAACTGAAGGCACACTTCGTAGCCAAGGAAACATGCCTGTAAACATCAATGGATTTCATTAGGCATGCTGCTGGCACTGGCATATGCAACATTTATATATATTACATCATAATCATCATCATCACGGCGTGCCACGGCGATAAGTATAAGCGGTCACGGTGTGGCGTGTCACAAGAGCAACAAAGTCATATATATTATGACATGTAAGAAAATAAACGGTGTGCTGTGTCACAAGATCAACAAAGTTATATATTTATATTATAACATGTAAGAAAATAAACGGTGTGCTGTGTCACAAGATCAACAAAGTTATATATTTATATTATAACATGTAAAGAAAATAAATGATGTGCCGTGTCACAAGATCAACAAAGTTATATATATTATAACATGTAAGAAAATAAACGGTGTGCTGTGTCACAAGATCAACAAAGTTATATATATTATAATATGTAAGAAAATAAACGGTGTGCCGTGTCACAAGATCAACAAAGTTATATATTTATATTATAACATGTAAAGAAAATAAACGGTGTGCCGTGTCACATGATCAACAAAGTTATATATTTATATTATAACATGTAAAGAAAATAAACGGTGTGCCGTGTCACAAGATCAACAAAGTTATATATATTATAACATGTAAGAAAATAAACGGTGTGCCGTGTCACAAGATCAACAAAGTTATATATATTATAACATGTAAGAAAATAAACGTTTAAATATAGCCTTCACATCATCATCGTCAAATAAAAGTCCTACACAGATCATTGCTCTCGCATGGTCTGCCAGAAAGACTTCTTTCGCCAGTTACCTTGCCTCAAGCTTTTTCATGACCAGGGCGTCTTAATGTCCTGCGTCCACTTTTATTGTGTTAGCCCCCTGCTTTTTCTTCCAGGGACCGTCCCTTACATTATTGTTCCCCCCAAGCCATGGGATATTTAATATGTCCACAATATTGTTCCCCCCAAGCCATGGGATATTTAATATGTCCACATTATTGTTCCTCCCAAGCCATGTGATATTTAATGTCCACATTATTGTTCCTCTCAAGCCATGGGATATTTAATACGTCCACATTATTGTTCCTCCCAAGCCATGTGATATTTAATATGTCCACATTATTGTTCCTCTCAAGCCATGGGATATTTAATATGTCCACATTATTGTTCCCCCCAAACCATGGGATATTTAATATGTCCACATTATTGTTCCTCCCAAGCCATGTGATATTTAATGTCCATATTATTGTTCCTACCAAGCCATGGGATATTTAATGTCCACATTATTGTTCCCCCAAACCATGGGATATTTAATATGTCCACATTATTGTTCCTCCCAAGCCATGTAATATTTAATGTCCATATTATTGTTCCTACCAAGCCATGGGATATTTAATATGTCCACATTATTGTTCCTACCAAACCATGGGATATTTAATATGTCCACATTATTGTTCCTCCCAAGCCATGTGATATTTAATGTCCATATTATTGTTCCTACCAAGCCATGGGATATTTAATATGTCCACATTATTGTTGCTCCCAAGCCTTGTGATATTTAATATGTCCACATTATTGTTCCTCCCAAGCCATGTGATATTTAATGTCCATATTATTGTTCCTACCAAGCCATGGGATATTTAATATGTCCACATTATTGTTCCTCCCAAGCCATGTGATATTTAATGTCCATATTATTGTTCCTCCCAAGTTGTGTGATATTTAATATGTCCACATCATTGTTCCTACCAAACCATGGGATATTTAATATGTCCACATTATTGTTCCTCCCAAGCCTTGTGATATTTAATGTCGACATTATTGTTCCCCCCAAGCCATGTGATATTTAATATGTCCACATTATTGTTCCCCCCAAACCATGGGATATTTAATATGTCCACATTATTGTTCCTCCCAAGCCTTGTGATATTTAATATGTCCACATTATTGTTCCTCCCCGGCTATGTGATATTTAATATGTCCACATTATTGTTCCTCCCAAGCCATGTAATATTTAATGTCCATATTATTGTTCCTCCCAAGCTGTGTGATATTTAATATGTCCACATTATTGTTCCTACCAAACCATGGGATATTTAATATGTCCACATTATTGTTCCTCCCAAGCCATGGGATATTTAATATGTCCACATTATTGTTCCTCCAAAGCCATGTGATATTTAATGTCCATATTATTGTTCCTTCCAAGCTGTGTGATATTTAATATGTCCACATTATTGTTCCTACCAAACAATGGGATATTTAATATGTCCACATTATTGTTCCTCCCAAGCCATGGGATATTTAATATGTCCACATTACTGTTCCCCCCAAACCATGGGATATTTAATATGGCCACATTATTGTTCCCCCCAAACCATGGGATATTTAATATTTCCACATTATTGTTCCTCCCAAGCCTTGTGATATTTAATGTCCACATTATTGTTCCCCCCAAATCATGGGATATTTAATATGTCCACATTATTGTTCCTCCCAAGCCATGGGATATTTAATATGTCCACATTATTGTTCCCCCCAAGCCATGTGATATTTAATGTCCATATTATTGCTCCTACCAAGCCATGTGATATTTAATATGTCCACATTATTGTTCCTCCCAAGCCATGTGATATTTAATGTCCATATTATTGTTCCTACCAAGCCATGGGATATTTAATATGTCCACATTATTGTTCCCCCCCCCCCCAAGCCATGTGATATTTAATGTCCATATTATTGTTCCTACCAAGCCATGTGATATTTAATATGTCCACATTATTGTTCCTCCCAAGCCATGTGATATTTAATGTCCATATTATTGTTCCTACCAAGCATCAAGCTGTGTGATATTTAATATGTCCACATTATTGTTCCCCCCAAACCATGGGATATTTAATATGTCCACATTATTGTTCCTCCCAAGCCATGTGATATTTAATATGTCCACATTATTGTTCCTCCCAAGCCATGTGATATTTAATATGTCCACATTATTGTTCCTCCCAAGCCTTGTGATATTTAATGTCCTCATTATTGTTCCCCCCAAATCATGGGATATTTAATATGTCCACATTATTGTTCCTCCCAAGCCATGTCATATTTAATGTCCATATTATTGTTCCTACCAAGCCATGGGATATTTAATATGTCCACATTATTGTTCCCCCCAAGCCATGTGATATTTAATGTCCATATTATTGTTCCTACCAAGCCATGTGATATTTAATGTCCATATTATTGTTCATACCAAGCCATGTGATATTTAATGTCCACATTATTGTTCCTACCAAGCCATGTGATATTTAATGTCCATATTATTGTTCATACCAAGCCATGTGATATTTAATGTCCACATTATTGTTCCTCCCAAGCCTTGTGATATTTAATATGTCCACATTATTGTTCCTCCCAAGCCATGTGATATTTAATGTCCATATTATTGTTCCTCCCAAGCCATGTGATATTTAATGTCCACATTATTGTTCCTCCCAAGCCTTGTGATATTTAATATGTCCACATTATTGTTCCTCCCAAGCCTTGTGATATTTAATATGTCCACATTATTGTTCCTCCCAAGCCTTGTGATATTTAATATGTCCACATTATTGTTCCTCCCAAGCCATGTGATATTTAATATGTCCACATTATTGTTCCTCCCAAGCCTTGTGATATTTAATGTCCACATTATTTCAGTTTCCACGACATGATACTATCAATGAGCTAGTTTTCTTCCTTATTTAGATTTTATATATTTTTAAGTATTTAATATACATATACATACATAAATTTATATATACTTAATTAATTTTATATATATATTATATATTTAAGTAACTTAATATATTATATTCTATATATACTTTGTTTTTATATATTTTTGTGAACACACATGTGTCAAATTCACATGGAAACAGGTGAGCAACATAATATATATATATATATATATATATATATATATATATATATATATATATATATATATATATATATATATATATATATATATATATATATATATTCATATAGTGGTTTCCATGTAGTTGCATCAGTGTGTGTTTGTTGTTTGTGTGCAGACAAAAGCTTTGGAGACAATTTGTCATTGTCTTTCTGGTGACTGCCGATTACATCAACGATGAACTGTGGTTTTCATGGAGGACTTTTGTGTTGGCATTCTGGCAGCAGCATTATGCACAGTGTACCTGTGCGGGCTGTTGGATTGTCGAGACTTCTGTCTGTTCCACTTTTCCCATTGGACAGTGGGAAGCATTTTGTGTGATATTCGCTGGCACAAGAACGGAGCATAATGGAGACGACCCGTTGCCGTGAAGTTGGAATCTCAACTAACTAACTAACTAACACAACATAACATTGATGTAACAAAATACTTAATCTTGAACATACAATATAACATGGATGTAACAAGTTGCTTAACCTTGAACACATAACATAACACAAATATATCAAGGTACTTAATCTTGAACAAACCTATCAAACATATAACACATTACTTATTCCCGACCACACAACATAACACAAATATAACATGAATGTAATGAGAGAGTTAATCTTGAACACACAACATAATAGAAATATAGCAAATTACTTAATCACACAACATAATAGTAATATAACAAGTCACTTAATCTTGAACACAATATAACAGGGATGTAAAGAGTTACATACTGCATTAGCAGGAAAAGCCCTCAGCATAATTGGGGTAAAGCCTTTGTACAAACTCATGACTCCCTCGTCCTTGATGATGTGCCGAATCACGTCACGGACACCGTTTGGATACATTCCATGAGGAGCTGCAGAATATGAGAGTACATTCATCACACATGACCTACTTCCTTGCAACCAATGGCACCCACAGAAATCAAACTATTTTCTTTCTTCGTTAATATTTCTAATATACTGTATTCCCCCCCCCCCCCCACCCCCACCCCATGTTTCCATCCTGTTTCAGGATATTGCAGCCAATGTCATCATCTTTCAGCTGTATGTTGATTCCTAGGCTAGATTACGCTCATCAGCACACCACGACTTTCTGAGCGACCGGCTCCATCCTCTCATAAGTCACTGGCGCGACTCAAACCGCTTCCAATTCTCGTGTGCTCACGTCAACCACGAGAGTATTCGGGGTTATGGAGAAAGCTGCTACCCCCTCGGCTAATATACTGTCTGCAATAATTAATTGTCATATACTCTTTATTCATGAATTGGTGCCTTCGCAAAACAGAAGGAATAAAATGGTCTGACAGAATCACCAATGTGGAGCTCATGGAGAGAACTAGAGTTATTCCAGTGAACCAAGAGGTGAGGGAATGATGCTGGCGCTGGATAAAACGTACACTGAGAAAATCCTAGAACAGTATAACTAGATAGGCCTTTGGAATTCACAAGGGAAAAGATAGAGGAGGACCCACAAACACACGGAGAAGATAAGTAGAGGTAGACATGAATAATATGGGGAGGACATGGAGGAAGCTACATGGGATAGCTCAGGAGAGGAGGGCTTGGAGTGAGTTGGTTGACAGCCTTAGTGGGTAATACAAAGTGAAAGAGAAAGAGAGAGCTGTTTAAGCTTTCCACATATACCTTTTTCTGCATTCTTCTGCCTCTCTTGTCTAGTATTTCCCCACAGGATGCTAATTTCTCTATTCCACCTCTTCAGTTAATAGCATCATTATCAAGTGCCCTGCCAGGTGGCATAAGTTGTCATGACTCTACACAGATCTCGGTCTTTGGTTTTCTGGATCAACTCTGTTGATGATATTCCTCCATGCCACCGTCTCAGTCCATCCAGCATTATTTTTCTTGGTCTGCCTCTCTTCCCCTCGATCTTTCCAGTTGTCACGATGTTCTCCAATGCCTCTCTTCTCATCACATGACCTGAGAAAGCTGTTTGTCTCTTTCTTATTGTTGTATAGAATGTTCTAGTTTCATTAGCCTCTTTCGGGCATTCGTTAGTTTGGCAGTCCAAGAAACTCGCAACATTCATCCCAGGAACCACACCTCTGTTGCTTATAAGTTCTAATTTATTCACTTATGTTCCAAGATTCACTGCCATACAGCAGGCAGGTTCTATATAACATTTCAGATATTAACATGCCCCAAAATTTGTGTTTGTCTTTTAATGACTGACATTATAACTCCTGGGGTTAGAAAACAGAGAAACAGACAATCTCAGACAATGGGCAGAAAATGGCAGCACATCACACTGGAGTCAGCATGGCTGAATGGACAAGAGCACACGCTCTTAAACATCTGTGTGCTGATGCTGAGGTAGCGGGTTCAATCCCTATAGCTGTCTGTCAGACAAAAATGCTGACTTCTTGACTTTGGGACATAAATTACAAGTACCTCAGAAGTCAGGGTGGGTTCGCCTGATGGCGAGGGACACTGGTAATAGGGAAAGCTAATCCATACATAAAAATCAATCCGGTGTACTAGAATGTGTAGTACATGTATGGAATATTCTAGAATTCAGAGCAAGCACAACAAGCACAACAAGCACAACAAGCACATCAAGCACAACAAGCACAACAAGCACAACAAGCACATCAAGCACAACAAGCACATCAAGCACATCAAGCACATCAAGCACAACAAGCACAACAAGCACAACAAGCACATCAAGCACATCACAACAAGCACAACAAGCACAACAAGCACATCAAGCACATCACAACAAGCACAACAAGCACATCAAGCACATCAAGCACAACAAGCACAACAAGCACATCAAGCACATCACAACAAGCACAACAAGCACAACAAGCACAACAAGCACATCACAGCACAACAAGCACAACAAGCACATCACAGCACAACAAGCACAACAAGCACAACAAGCACAACAAGCACAACAAGCACATCACAGCACAACAAGCACAACAAGCACATCACAGCACAACAAGCACATCACAGCACAACAAGCACATCACAGCACAACAAGCACAACAAGCACATCAAGCACAACAAGCACATCAAGCACAACAAGCACATCAAGCACAACAAGCACAACAAGCACAACAAGCACATCAAGCACATCAAGCACAACAAGCACATCAAGCACAACAAGCACATCAAGCACATCAAGCACATCACAGCACAACAAGCACAACAAGCACAACAAGCACAACAAGCACATCAAGCACAACAAGCACAACAAGCACAACAAGCACATCAAGCACATCAAGCACATCAAGCACAACAAGCACATCAAGCACATCAAGCACATCAAGCACAACAAGCACAACAAGCACATCACAGCACAACAAGCACAACAAGCACATCACAGCACAACAAGCACATCAAGCACAACAAGCACAACAAGCACAACAAGCACATCAAGCACATCAAGCACAACAAGCACATCAAGCACAACAAGCACATCAAGCACAACAAGCACATCAAGCACATCACACTGACCTGTTTGAAGCCTTGACTTGAGCACATCTGGAGGTATCGCCACGATCCAGTTAGCAATCCCAGCCATTCCACCAGCAAACAGTGTCCTTCCTATACTCATCTCTGAACGACTGAAACATGAAAATGTGAAACAGTCAAATAATGGAGTACCTGGTCTGTCGATAATCTCAACCTGTGATATTCAATGCCAACATTGTGTCTAGATTATGTTACCATCATCATCATCCAGTATTGTCTAAATGATGTTATCATCATCAAGTATTGTTTAACCCTTTACAGGGCATAGCGGCTATTACCGGCCGATCGCTTAAACGAGTGTAGCGGCCGATTGCGTCCAATACGATTATGCATTGTAATAACGCGATCTCTCGGCTTTCCAACACTTCCGACAGCTACTTTCACTTTCGCCGATAGCTTGACAACGTGGCCGCCATTTGTAAACGCGCTATCATGAATTTGAACGGACTTTTATTGATAGTTTTCGGGATTTTTACGCTGTTTTTCAAAAAGGATTTCGGCGATTCTTCAAGTGATAGCCGAGATTTCGCTAGGTTCAATTTAAATGACAATAAAGGGCACGAAGTTGACTATTAATTGGAGCTAGATATCAGTGCAAAGCGTTACTTTGCATTAGCAGTCTGAGTTAGACTTTAAAGAAAGTGATTATGATTCTGAAAATGTGTTTGTAAATTGCCGTATAGATGACGGAAAATCACAAACATGCCGTATTTCGTAAATATTTGTGTTCATATATGGATTACCGACAACAATCACGTGAGTAACATATTCTGTATGCTTTTCCCTTCTTTGTGTTGTTTATTTAACTAAAATCGATTGACTAACACCTTATTTGTGATGTTTTTACTAACGCGACCCGAAATTTTACCGAACCTGAAAAAATCTTGCCCGTTCAGGGCTACAAAACGGACAAGCGTCTGCCCTGTAAAGGGTTAAATCTAAATTATGTTACCATCATCAACAAGTATCATCCAAATGACATTAACATCATCATCAACAAGTATTGTATAAATGATGGTATCATCAAGTATCGTCGAGATGATGTTACCATCATCATCAAGTTTTATCTAAATGATGTTGACATCATCAAGTATTGTCTAAATATTATCATCAAGTATTGTCTAATTGATGTTATCATCATGTATGTTTACAATGATAGATCAATGCATGCAAGTTTTATCAATGCTGCCCTTGGTCTTCCCATCCCCCCTTTTCTGTTTCTAATAATCACAGCATGACAGCTTCAACATTGGGAGATAATGTGGCAGTTTTCCCTTGTATTTCGCATCACCTGGTTTTGGATCGTCTTCACCTTTAGCAAAATAACGTGCTAGGGTAAGTAAGCACCTTTAATGTAGCTTCCTGGCTAAATAGCCAGAATACACCAAGCTATTCACTTATCCAGATGGATACTGGGTCCCCATAGCCACACTACCACCAGTGCTAGCCACGGTGTGACCACAGCTACTGGTACATGGTGCTAGCCACATATTTTATAAACCAATGGCCACTCTACAGGTTATGTCATCAATATCAAGATGGCTGCTTTTACTTCCCAGAACATTTTTCTGTATCCATTTAATGTCGGGTCGACCGGGGAGGCCAGGTCAGTTCTTTTAAAAATCCCTGTCCAGATTCAAACACATGACCATTGGGCTGAGAGGCAAGCAGGCTAACTACTGCACCAAGGCTCAAAAGAAATAAGCAGCAGGTACAATTTACAATAACCACTCTAGAATATAACCAAATAAATTGTCCCCGAGGTTTTCCTGTGATGGTTCTATGATATGGTAACGCCATCACATATTGCAGGCCTGAATGCATGGAGGAATAGGTTCCCAATCTTTCTCTCACTGTGGCAAGCGATGAGCCCAAGCCTTGAACCCCCGCCCGACCTTTCTCATGACATTATCAGTGGTTTGCTAGCGCCCGCACACTAGAAAATAAAAAAATAAATAAATAAATAAATTGTCCGAACACAGTTTCTTGCCATGGGTCTGTGCCATTTTAATGTGCCAGGAATATGCTCAAATTTAAGTAATCAAACTTACTCATGGCCTTCTGGAGTGAGGACGCGCTGCAGCCACTCGTAGCTGGTGAAATACATCCCTGTAGCGGGTATATCTCTCAGCAGGGTAGCCATAGTGCCTCTGTAGATGCTTCTGATGCCTCCTTCCTTGTACAGCTGCTTGACACAGTCCACGGGTCCTTTGTATTTTCTATCAGCAACACTGGCTTCTTGCTGAATCTGATCACAAAATAACATCAAAAACAGCATTAGCAATTACCAGTCATATACCACCAAAAGAAAAGAATCATCAAATCATTCAGAAAGCCACCAACTTCAGCACAAGACAGTTGCAATTTTATGGGCAGACCAGAACAAATCATTATTCTGTGCTTCAGAACAGGACAAAATCAATTATGCAACCACATGTATATGAAATTTAAGAATGGAAACTCAGTCATGTGTGTATGTGCATTAGCACCCAGACAGCAGAACATATACCCGAAGACTGCCTTGAATATGACATAACTATTCAAACATTCTGGCCTAGAGAAACAACAGAGGAAGGTAACTTTACAAACCAGTGTGTGAGCTAAAAAGAAGAAAATGATGTTTATACAAGAGAAAACATTGCAGTTATAGACAATTTATTTCAAGCAAACAAAAGAAGAATCATTAGCAACAGAAAATTCTACAGATAAAGTGTAATCCATTCTTCTTCTTGTTTTCTCCATGCACCCTTACATCCAAATATATTTAAAGAAACAACCTGCCAACTTGGCTCAAATCTGCTCCAGACAGGATATTTCCTGACCATGTAGCTCTACGAGATTGACCCAGTCTCATAAAAGAGTTTTTAAAGCAGACAGCTTTGCTTTGATTTTCACAATAGTATTTGCACTGACCGCTCAAAAAGCAACTAGTGAAAGTAAAACTGCCTAGAACATCACAAAAGCCAATAGAAGCGGGGACTGACTGCAGACAAGCAACTCACTAGCCATCTAGCTTAGTTCAAATCCCCTCAAGACAGTATATTTCCTGACCATACGACTCTGTGAGGCTGATCGGACTTCATAAAATGGTCACAGAAATTGTTCTGGGTGGTTAGTTGTCTGCCTCTTGGTGAGGACTATATAAGTCTAGCACTGTATGAAAAGATCAAGAAAAGTCAGGTTTGCTGAAATGTCTGGCCTGAGCATCAACAGAAAAATAATAAACAATCTTAGTTATTCTTTACAGGACGTAGCAGTCAACCCCAGCATGGTTTAGCTGTTCGTGATTCCTGGGCAAGTTTATGTTCAGTAGATCTCGGCTCGGTGGATTTAACCTGCATCAGGGCGAATTTGAATTGTTAAAATTGACCTGTGATTTGGGGTCAGCCCAGCCTAACCTGCATATCTGGAAACATCTTGGGAGGTGAAGTGAAGGCGGCTTATGTGATAGTGATCACATCAGCCCTCGAGTGCCGACTCAGCGTCTATACAAATATGAATCAAGCACCACATGTCCAGCCTAAAGGCATATAAAAGAGTCCTTGACTTTACTTCCTGTGCTCCACAATGACTCTGACTCTTGCGGAAATTATACACACGGAAATGTGGAATGCTTACCTGCAGAAGACACTTGATTCTCTCCCCTGGTGCCATGATGGCCGTTGTAAACACACCAGCCAACATGCCTGCCTTAAAGAGCTGAGGGTATCTGAAAACAGGTTGCTCAAACTCAATAAAATGGCACAGAATGTTACCATCACATCAAAATGGGGATAGTATCATTCACTATTCACTTTCTAGGACTACCACAATGTGATGGTACCCTCTATGGTTTCATTCACTATTCACTTTCTAGGATTACCACAATGTGATGGTACCCTCTATGGTTTCATTCACTATTCACTTTCTAGGACTACCACAATGTGATGGTACCCTCTATGGTTTCATTCACTATTAACTTTCTCTTTCTAGGATACCACAATGTGATGGTACCTCTATGGTTTCATTCACTATTCACTTTCTAGGATTACCACAATGTGATGGTACCCTCTATGATTTCATTCGCTATTCACTTTCTAGGACTACCACAATGTGATGGTACCCTCTATGGTTTCATTTACTATTCACTTTCTAGGATTACCACAATGTGATGGTACCTCTATGGTTTCATTCACTATTCACTTTCTAGGATTACCACAATGTGATGGTACCCTCTATGATTTCATTTGCTATTCACTTTCTAGGACTACCACAATGTGATGGTACCCTCTATGGTTTAATTCACTATTCACTTTCTAGGATTACCACAATGTGATGGTACCCTCTATGAGTTCATTCACTATTCACTTTCTAGGATTACCACAATGTGATGGTACCCTCTATGGTTTCATTTACTATTCACTTTCTAGGATTACCACAATGTGATGGTACCCTCTATGGTTTCATTCACTATTCACTTTCTAGGATTACCACAATGTGATGGTACCCTCTATGATTTCATTCGCTATTCACTTTCTAGGACTACCACAATGTGATGGTACCCTCTATGGTTTCATTCACTATTCACTTTCTAGGATTACCACAATGTGATGGTACCCTCTATGATTTCATTTGCTATTCACTTTCTAGGACTACCACAATGTGATGGTACCCTCTATGGTTTCATTCACTATTCACTTTCTCCTTCTAGAACTACCACAGTGGGATGTGTCCACAGCAGTATTATTCACTTCTTATTCTGATGAAGGCTTTTTTAGTTACCCATCCATTCTGTCATTTGTGAATGTGTTCTTGTAAAGTAAAGTGATAAATTCACTTTCCATTTCCACTATTTACATACTGCATTTTTACAGCTTTACTCCAGTTCCACCAATTTTATTTCTCCTCAACTTTCTCAAAGAACTTTTTGTTTTCTGTCTTCTCTTTATCATGTCCATGCTTGTTATATTTTATAATGTAGTTGTATCAGTGTCTGTCTGTCTGTTTGTGTGCTGATGAAGGCTTTCTAGCTGCACCACCCATTCTGTCTCTTGTGACCGTGTTCTTATAAAGCTGACAAATCCCACGTCTCGTTTTTATTGATCTACTCTGGTACACCAGCGGGATGTATAGTATCATTTACTCCCTATAACACCATAAGGGATCATCCCAATGCAGTATCATTTACTTTGAGGCAGCCACCTTGTGTAGAGTACTTCTCACTTGTTAGAACCGATTGGTACCATATTTCTCTGTGAAAGAAAGGCAAAAGAGAAGGGTTTATCTGAACTTATACTGGCTTGACAGAATAGTTTGTTACATTGTGCTACAAATAAGGTATAATAACTACAACCTATGGCTGGGACCATGAATGGAGTTATACCTCTCCATAGCACAAAACTTTAGCTGCATTGTAGAGACCATGTGTTGCCCGTGCAGCATGATCCCCCTCTCGAGCTGTCTAGTTTACTCCAGAGGAAAGGTAACATCAAGACCAGCTGCAGAAGCTGCCAGATCAGCAAAGCAATGCTCTAACTGTCCACCTGACAGACCTTCAACTCTAGACCAGTTGCCAACTCTGCTCTACTATGACATTTAACCTTTAGGTTGTATTTCCTATAGGATAAGACTTGTTCCTTCCCAATTGCACTCCTCCTAGCATAACACAGTGACCTACTATACATGAAGGTCTATCAATACCTACACTTAAACAAGTGATCATCATAAAAGCACTGCAACAGCCCTCAATGATGTACTTACGTCAGGACTTCATCCTCATGCTTCTGCTGCAACCGCTTGCCAACACCAAAACCCAGAAAGCACACTGCAAAGACTGGAGCAATCCCAGTGATTGGTGCAGCCATGCCTTTGTACAGCCCAAAGAAACCCTTTAAGAAAAAACAAAACTCACATTGTCTACAATTGTGGACTGGTAGGAGTTGGAAATACAACAGCTAATAGATGAAAATGCTGGCAGAGATGATGCAATAGTGTACACAGGTGGTTCTGTGAAGCTTGGGGAGAAATCTGGCAGGGGATTTGCAGAAAGAGTCAAGGGCAGGGTTCTTGCTGAAGAAAATGCTGTATATAAGTCTACTACCTCAGGAAACAGCATATTCACACCAACCATATGCTACCAATCTCAGACCTGGACTTTATCGAAATTACACCTTCGTAAAATCAACCCTGCGAAATGAGATGCCTGAGGAAAGCTGCCAACTTAACAATCCGAGACCGAGTAAGAAATGTTACTATCAGACAGACTGTGGGATCAACACCTTGTGCTACATTTATTTAAAGACAGAAGATCAAGTGGTTTGGCCATGTCGTTAGAATGCAACACCAGCAATTACCATCACTGGCCTTACATCAAAGATCATCTGCGATGAGACCACGAGACGTCCAAGAAGAAAATGGATTGACGACATCAGAGACATTGTACAACCACACGGAATGACACTATCCAGTGCCGCCCACCGGGCGCTGGAACGCAAATTATTCCTCCCCACGACGCTTGACGGCAGAAGAGGAAGAAGATGATGATGACCTCAGGAATTAGATTTTTGTTTTTTAACATTCAGTCGCTTTGAATTCAAGATTAGTGCATACACATGCTATTACTTCTAGTGCATGAGCAGATTTTTTTCATGTGGATTAGCTTTTCCTATTATCAGCATCCTTTGTTATCAGTTGAATCCACTCTGACATCTGAGGTACTTGTAATTTATGTTCTCAAGTCAACATTTTAGTTCAGCTGACCCAGTGTAAGGGCTAGACCCACTATCTCAGCATCAGCACACCAAAGTTAAGAGCAAGTGCTCTTATCCATTCAGCCAAGCTGGCCTCCAAGAATGAGGATGAAGATGGCTGTGATCACAGAAGTTTTGAATTGGACAACAGGTACTTGAATCAGCAAAGTAATCATAGTGTCTGATTCTCAGCTGGTATTACATAGAGTAAAGGGTATTACAAAAAGGGTAGAAAGGTAAAAGGGTATTACATAAAGAAAATGGGGAAGACCAAGAGAGACCCTGTGTAGAACCATCATCAGAGAAGGCTCATTCACCGGCCAAGTGAACATCCAAGATCTACAACAGGTAGCAGCGAACCGCCAGACATGGAGAGACAGGACTTCTGCCCTATGCGCCGAATTAGGCTCAAGAGGAAAGACTAACTAACTAACTAATTACATAGAGTATAAAATGAATAGAAGTGGCATGAATGGATACCTAGCACCTTTCTCACAGCACTTTCCTGGTTATTGTCCGGGACATGCTGGAGTAGGATGTAACAAGTGAGCTCATTGGTTCAGATCAAAATCGATCGTCAGTGGCTTAACAGTCATTATGGCTTCGATCTCAGCGTAGGGCTGGGAATTTTTCCAAGAGCTTGTTTTTTTGTTGTTGTTGCATATCCCTTACAGGACATTGCAGTCAACATCAGCATTTTCCAGCTGCTGTTGATGTACTAGGCAAGATTACGCTCAGTAGTCTGCCATTGCTTTCTGAGCGACAGCCTCACCCTGTAAGTTACCAATGCGGCGAGAACTGCTACCAGATTCTTGCACGCAGGTTACGTTACTCATGAGAATATACGATATTACAGACTAAGACGTTAACGCCTAGGCCAGGGAGACCAGCCATGAGTTACTGATATCTAATGTTACCCTGGTCTCTTGGATAATTTGATCAAATACCTAGCCCACAAAACAGGGGGTCCAGTCTGTAAACTGTGCATGTTAATCCTACAGTAGTTGGATATCGCAAAGAGTAGGCTGTAAGACCACTGCACTGGTAACATTGTTAGGAAGAAAATCTACCCATACATAGATAAGCTCATGACCTTGGATGGAATCTGTCTAAGGAAACAAACCTGACACACACATGTTGAGGTCAGACACACCGACCTCAGGCACTCTGACCTCTGACACACCGACCTCTGAGATGTATAACTAGGTTTGATACACTTCCCTCACAGTGCATCTGTGGCATCTTCATCAGATTTCAGATGAATATTCTTCTCTACAACTACTGTTTGACTAATCACTTCTCCTAGCACTGTCTTGAGTGTCACCCTTACTCACACTAAAGTTTCCACACTGAACCTGTGAGAGATCTAGACACAGAGTCAAAATCAACTAAATCTTTATAACAGACTCAATGCTGCAAAGGCAAAATAAGACAAAGAAGAATTTCAATGTAACATAAAACAATGATCATACCTCTTTTGTAACAGTCTGCATGAGGCAGTCAAAAGTTCCTGCAAACATGGCTGCTTGCCCAGGCAGTGGCTTGGGCATGGTCTGCAGCCGAACCTGTCAATTAAACAAGTTGGTTAGTCACCTAATGACATTTAATGGTATTGATTGTTACACACAGAAGACAAGGAAACAGAAATAGATATCATAAACTAAACAACAGCAAAAGCTGGAAGCTATCAGAACAATAGATTTGAACCTGCCACGTCTAGATGAGGGTGCTGTGGTAGTGGCTCAACACTTTCCTGCTGGTCCGGAGGTCATGCATTGGGACAGATCCAGATTTTAAAAATTGACCTGGATTTCCAGATCGACCTAAGCCTAAAATGGCTACCAGGAAATGTCTGGGAAGACAAGGCAGCCAGCATCAAACTGACCACATCACCCACTGAGTGCTGATTGGTCTATACAAACTGACCACATGACCCACTGAGTGCCGATTGGTTTATACAAACTGACCATATGACCCACCGAGTGCCGATTGGTCTATACAAACTGATCACATGACCCACCGAGTGTCTATACAAATGTGGGTCTATACAAATGTGGGTCTATACAAATGTGGGTCTATATAAATGTGACTGGACAGACTTCAGAACCAATTCGCAAATAAGACAAGAGACTAAGCAAGATACAGTATCCAGTTTCATAAGAAGACGCCTTTGGAACTACATCGGCCATGTACTCAGAATGGACAAGACAAGACTCCCCTACCAAGCCCTCATATGGTCACCGGTCGGGAAAAGAAAACGGGGAAGACCAAGAGAGAGACCTGCATAGAACCATCATCAGAGAAGGCTCATTCAATGGCCAAGTAAATATCCAAGATCTACAACAGGTAGCAGCGAACCGCCAGGCATGGAGAGACAGGACTTCTGCCCTATGCGCCGCCTTGGACTCAAGAGGAAAGACTAATATAAATGTGGGTCTATACAAATGTGGGTCTAGCACCACAGACCTAATACACCTCAGGCATGTAAAAGAGTCCTCGACATCTATATGAAGGAGTCACATTGGTGTAGTGGTTAGTGTGTTTGCTCATCAAGGCAGTAGTCAAGGATCAAACCCCATTGGTGGCAGAATTCTATTTCAGTCTGCAGAGGGTCACCCAGCATTACATACAACAAAGTGACTATTCATAGTTGAAGTATGAATAAATTCTCCCTTTATTCATAGTTGAACTGTCCCAGCTGGTCACATAGTTTGCCGAGTTACGTGACTTAGCGTACGTGACATCGAGACATGCGTGTGGCGATATACATTTTTGTTAATTCAAAATTGTGTCTTCAGTAGCATAGTGGTTAGTGTCTCCGCCTGATGCGCGAGAGCTCGAGGTTCGATTCCCAGCTGGACAATTTTTTTAAAAATTGCTCAGCAATTAATTGGGTGAAAGCGACATTTTAATTTTTAAAAAATACTAGGAACTAAAATATAGAACTGAGAACCTCGAAGCTTCTGAATAAAGTGTGCTCTATGGATCTGCGGAAGCTGTCGGAGGGCGCAACCCCCAGGCAGCGACGGAGTGATCGAGTGTCGGAATCGATGGATCCAATAGGTGCCTTTGTTTAACGTGAATTTAACGTATATGTATGTTTTTGTGGTGTATGTGTTGTCAGCTAAGTGTTATAGGTTTGTATGCAGTCAAGTATGTTTGTATAGTCGTCTCGTCGTCAGTTCAGATTTCAATTCAGTATGACTTCTTCTCTGATGCTTTCGTTCACTTCACAGAACTATTTCACTCCATTGCATTTTAACACATGTCTTACAATCTGTTTTATGTATGGTTCAAACACAGACGAAATCTTACACGTTCAATCACTTCACACGTATGTTTCTACATTTACTTCAAAAGCCAGCTGATGCACTCACGTTCACTCCTATCGTTCAAAAGCCGGACGTCTTTCGTCACTCGTCTTTCTTCTGGTCCAAACACGGATGATGCACCCACGTTCACTCCTGTCAGGGTCTTGTTTAGATGACCAAAGGCTCGTGTTCACTAACAGGCGTGAAAACACTCACACACACATAATGAGTGTACAAACACACGGCGATATAACTCAAACACTTAAATCGCACTTCTCAAAACGCAGTCATATCAGGCATCGCTCAAAGTTAGCGATAATGCCATTTCCAGAAACATACAATGAAATATATCAATTCATAAATACAATAGAATATAACACTCACTCACTCTTTACTCTACTCAACAAAGCATACAGGCTTTCTTCACATCAAGCATCGACTCATACATAGCAACACTCTTTCACGTCCGTCCAGTCTCGAGGTCCTAGGTTGTCTGAGCTACCAGCAGTGATTCCTCGTTGGCCCTGCTTTCCGCTCTCGTGGTCTTTGTGCACCACGCTGACCCCTGGCCATCACCTGTGTAGTAACTGTTAGTCCAGTTCACGGTCGTACCTGGTCATTGCCGCCAGGCGGGGGAGATGAAGACTAGGAGATTCTGACAGTTCTTGCGCCGTTAGGCCGACACATCCAACTTCTGCGGGCATTTGTTGACCGGGTTAACCTTCTCAGGGGTTTCTGAGTTCTATATTTTTAGTTTGTAATGTTCAATATGCCGGTCTCCCTGGCCTAGGTGTTTACGTCTTTCTCTGTAATCCTGTATATTCTCGTGAGTAACGTAACCTGTGCGAGAATCAATAGCGTTGGTAACTTATGGGGTATGTGAGCCGGTCGCTCAGAAAGCAATGGCAAACTACTGAGCGTAATCTTGCCAAGAAATCAACAATCAGCTGAAAGATGCTGGTGTTGACAGCGATGTCCTGTAAAGGATATGCGAACAAAAAAAAAATGTTTAATATTGTTTATTATAAAAATGAAAAAAAAAAATTGCTCTGCGGCAGGGAATCGAACCCCGGTCTCTCGCGTGTCAGGCGGAGATACTTACCACTATGCTACTGAGACCACAATATCAACTGAACAAGACTTAATAATATAGTCAAACATGTCCCAATGGCGTCACGTACGTCATGTGACCAACAGCAATTGCAAAATTCACGCGACCAGTCGCAATTCGATTGGGAATAGACACTTCAATGACAGTAGACGATACTACCTACTTTCTCTTAGCGCAGAATGTTGGGCAGCCAATTATGCTCTTAGTCGAGATATGATGTGACTGAGCTACCGTACAACAGTAGATGGTAATACCTACTTTCTGTTAGCGCCAAATGTTGGGCAGCGCTCACCAAACCCAACACCCCACATTATGCCAATGGTAAGGGTGGAGGAGGGCAATTTCGGGGTACAAGCCTTACCCTAGTGTGAGGAAATGCAACTAATGAGTAAATGACTAAATATCATGGCAGGATGCATCAGGCCTTAAACTATTAATTAGCCTTCAGGTAAAGAGTACTATATATATATATATTATTATTAGCCGGCTGCCTGGCCGTGGGGTTAGCAGCTTTCTCCGTTAATCCCGAATACTCTCGTAGTCAACGTGAGCGGACGAGAATTAGAAGTGGTTCGAGTCACGCTGGTGACTTATGAGAGTATGGAGTCGGTCGCTCAGAAAGTCGTGGCGTGCTGATGAGCGTAATCTAGCCTAGGAATCAACATACAGCTGAAAGATGCTGATGTTGACCGCAATATCTTGAAACAGGATGGAAACGCGGGAAAAAAATATATATATTTATATTATTAATTAATATTATCATTAATATTAATATTTTTTATTTATTTAAATTTATTATATTTTTTTTTATTATTCTATTGCCTTCTTTTTTATTATTTTAGCAACAACCACCAATAGTATACCAATGCACAGGTCTGTCAAGACTAACAAATGGTTTAATACTATAGAAACTCAAATTCCGAGTTTCTTCCTCAACCTTGTACTGTGATTAATTTAATGATGTAACAGGCTAAACATCTCGGCCCCACGACAAACAACCTTGGGTGTATTGTATCCAAGCATGGCTTCACTCTATAAGATAGTGAAATAGTTATTTATTTAAAATTTAAATCAAACCATCAGAAGAAGTGGGCACCATAAGAGTGGTTCTCACCTTGACGGTGTCCAGAGGGTGGCCTGCAACAACGGTACATACTCCTCCAACACCTCCTGCGATGAAATCTTTGGCGGCGCTAGGCTTGGCTGTAGGCATGTTGGACTAGAGCTCGAGGACCAGGCGTGAGAACGCACAACTCGGAAACCACCTTTGGGCAGGGACGGTAATCGGGAAGTTTATGCTTCAAATTTATTAGAGTTGCGTGCCCTCATTGGAGCTGAGATAGTTGAGTCAAGAACCATTATCACAGTACACGGGGCATTCACATAAGCGCTCAGTCATCGTCTTCAACAGCCAGCGAAGAGTTCTAATATTAATGCTGCCAGTTGCAATCTGATTAAATGCCCGCTTCTGACCACTCCTTGCTACTGCAAGCTCTCTTAGTCTCTCAGGGCAATGAATGAATCACCAAAATTCGAGAAGTATATTGTGAGCTTTACTAGAACACGATTACAAGAAACAAAATGGACGTTGCGGCTAAAACTTTCGTCAGCACAGAACAAATAGACAACCAACTAACTACACAAGAAACACTACATGAAGATACAAAGGTTACTTATCTTCTTCTTCTTCTTTGCGTTCATCCGGAGTGCTTTTTTCAGATGTGATTGCGGTGTGTCTGTTATGCGCCCTTGGGCCGAAATCCGTAGGCCAACACATCCGACTATAGCGTGCTTTTTGGACCAGGTAGCATTCCTGGGAGACTCACTTTTGTGGTGCCATCTACAAGCCAGCTGGCCAAGTTGGAACGGTTGAAGACAACGGTCATCCCTCAAAGGAAGACAGGGACAGGCCATAGCATTTTCCGCCATCCAAGGTTGCTTCCATAGTTGCAGGGCCGACACATAGCGCCCTGGTGCTGGGCTCACCGAGGGAATCGTCACGTCCTACTCATGGCTGCTTTAAATCCTCACTTCCATATATTGGGCATTTCGTTCACCACGGGCCGTTCCCGCACAAACCAGACCGGTCTGCAGACGGTGTCCACTCAGCGAGTTTTCGGTTCAGACATGTGCTTGTCCTTTGTGTCCATCAGAGCTGTTCCAGGCACGACGGACATTCGGAAAACTACCTAGTCAGAGCTGTTCCGAGCAAGAGCGGCATTCGGAAACTAGGTAGATTTTCCTAGCACGAGGGAAGACTAGTTAGAGCTTTTCCGGTCACGAAAGACATTTCACTCGGACGTAGTTGCGTAGTGCCATTTCTATTTTGCCGCACGTAGGCTGGCACTTCCGGCTTCAGCGGGCATTTTTAATGAGGTTAGCCTTCCTCAGGTTCGAGACAAGTTAGACTTATTTTGACTTCCACACAGCAAGCTTTTCCTTTGCCACGAAATGGATTCGTAAGCCAGACGCTCCATTTCGTGTCATCGAGACAATTTTCCACCTTTGACTACATTCACTCCATGAGTTCGGTTAAAGACTTTCATCGGAACGTGCGACCGAGGTGTTTTCCACCTTTTTGTACTCGCTCACGAGGTAGGCTACATGTGCTGCCGGCTCAGCACCTTGCCTCCGTGCAGCAGTGAGCGAGAAACGGCCATGCCCTCTCATCCAGGGATCCCTCATATCCCCCAGCTGAGAGCCTTCGGACAAGTATCTGAACTGGGCATGTAGCGTGCCCAGTATCTCACCTCCATTTATCGCTGGAGGCGTTTGTGTAAGTATCTGGACCCAGATTGTGGCTTCGTGCGCCTGAGTTTAAATTCTGACTGCTATCCTCAGTCTACCTGCAGAGCAGCAGGTTGTGTCTCTCTTAGTCTGGTCCCTATCCCAAGAGCTATCCAATCTGTAGTTTATACCCATTGTCACAGCGCTTGGGGTCGGTGGGACACGCAAGCTCCCCCACCACGGCAAGGTGGAGACACATCGGGGGAGGGTTGCTTATCTGAATCCTGGTTTGGTCGAATGCGTCTTCAACGCTTACCGTTTAATGTGAATGAAAACAATATAAAATGACACAAAGTAGTGCAGCTTTACATAACAGAATTACGACACATACAGGACGTTACGGCGATTAGCCTTCATCGGCAAAAAAACACACATGCACAAAACACATGTAGTCATGGAGATCTCCTGTGACTACATTAAAACGTGAAGACAGGACGAGAAGAATAAAAAGATGAAAAAATAAAAGCAATGAAGAGAAAATGAAAATTGGAAAAAATATTCCTTCTTACCTCAGAATTCCAAGCTGTGTATGGTATATCCTGAGGTAAGTAGGAACATGTTTTTTTTTTATTTTTCCAGTTTTCATTTTCATTTTTCACCTATAGAGCCAAATGGGAATCAGAGCATCCAGGCCACCAGAAGGATGATGCATATTACAAACTCGACCAGAGAGAACAAGTAGCAATCTTCAGACTCCGCACAGGACATAACAGGCTGAAATACCACTTGTTCAACAAACTAAAGATAGGAGCTACCGATGAATGTAATTGTGGAACTGGTAAAATGACAGCTAAACATTTGCTGCAAGAGTGCCCAATATATGCAGAACAGAGAAAGGTATTTTGGCCCACACCTGCTTCATTTGAGGACAAGCTCTATGGAGATATCAACAAGCTCAAGTTGACTGCAGCTTACTTTAACTGTATTCAGGTTGACATTTAAATGTGAACGAAGAAGTATTTAGACTGCCACACTTCATACCACAGGCATATCGGTAACACAAGCCTCCCAGGGGCATAAAATGGAATATTGCTTGGATAGCAAATCCATTACGTGGAAAGTCCGAATCGAAAGCTCACTGTGTGGGCTTCTTAAAAGGTGGAAAAAGTGTCCTAGTGGCACAAAATGGAATATTGCTCAGATAGCAAATCCATTACGTGGAAAGTCCGAATCGAAAGCCCACTATGTGGATGTCATCTGCAAACTGCATTCTTCTGGCTTCTGGAAGAACAACCTATGGTGAACGGAAGGTCCAATATACGGAAGTAAGGCTAAGCAGCCATGTGCAGGACGTGACGATTCCTTGGGTGAGCCCAGTACCAGGGCGCTGTGTGATGGCTCTGCAATTATGGAAGCCTCCTTGGATGGCGGGGAATGCCCATTGTCTGCCCCTGCCTTCCCTTGAGGGCTGACCAGGATGCCTTTGGCTGTTCTATATGGGCCAGCTGGAATGGGAGATAACACCACAACAGTGAGAGTCTAACGTCCTAAGAAACCCCGGGGAAGGTTAACCTGGTCAACAAATGCCCACAGAAGTCGGATGTGTCGGCCTAACGGCGCAAGAACGCAGCTCTGCTGTAAACAGGCACAACGCAATAACATCCGGAAAAAAACTCCGGATGAACTTCGAAGAAGAAGAAGAAGAAGAAGAAGAAGAAGACTACAGTTACAGTGTTGGATGATTATCCATGCTGTGATGAGGATCACTGGTACTGTGTTGGATGACTACCCATGCTGTGATGGAATATCAATGGTACTGTGAAAGATGATCATGTGTATGTTTATTCATGGGGATGCCTATTTTGCCATTGCATCTAATCATGAATTTTATATATTAGGGCATTGACATTATTAATGAGATGTTGTTGTATCTTTACAATTACATTATTCTGATTCCCTGTACACTGACCTGAATTTCTTCTGATATCTCTAAATCGTTGTTTTATCTTGTTAGCCGTAGAGATAGAATGAGATTCTCTTTGTCTTCTTATTCCTCTCTTCTTCTACGGCCCATGAACAGTCGGCGTTGTGCTATTATCTCTATCATCTCTGTGCGGTTACACAAAGGTACCTATAAACTGTATATGTACCTTTGATGAGCTGTAGCTTCACCAGTGACCCCTAGTCCTCTGCTTTTCTTGTGTTTCAATAGGATTTTAATTATGTTTCTAATGTAATGTCTTTTTCATTTTCAGATCCCGTGTACTTCACCCTTAATTATGGCTAGTAGGAAAGGAAAAGTGGACGCCGAGTGAGGAGTAGAGTACTTCTTTGTGGAAACAAAGGACCAGAAAACCAGCTGCGTAATATGCAGCGAAAGTGTTGCCGTTTTGAAAGAGTACAATCTTCGGCGTCACTACGAAACAAAACATCCATCAACATATTAAAAGTTTTCTGGAAAATTACGCTCTGGGAAATATGAGACCATTAAACGTGGTTTTGAAACGCAAAGAAATCTCTTCACGAGAAAATTTGCTGAAAATGAATCTGTCACTCGTACAAGTTACAAAACAGTGCATAAGATGGCAGAACGAGGAAAACCGTTTACTGATGGCAACGTCATTAAAGAGTGTGTGTGATCGAAGCAGCAAATGACTTGTGTCCTAAGATAGCCGATTTGTTTGGAACTATCAGCCTTTCGGAAAGTTCAGTTGTGCGGAGAACAGAAGAACTTGGAGAGAACATAGTGCTACAGATACGCGACAAAGCTAGGAACTTGTAGTATTCTCTGGCGCTGGATGAGTCTATTGATCTCTCGAGTACGTCACAACTTCTCGTGTTCATTTGTGGTGTCAATTTGGATTTTCAGATAACGGAAGAGTTGGCGTCCGTTTGCAGCATGCATGGAACAACAACTGGGAAAGTCATTTTCGTGGAAGTGCAAACAATTTTCCAAGACTATAACCTTCGGTGGAATCAGCTTCGAGGTGTTACAGTTGATGAGGGAAAAAAACATGACTGGAGTGAGGAAGGGTCTGTTGGGGCAGATCAGGACTCATTTGGAAGATTTGCAAATTCCGGGCGCTCTGTTCATACACTGCATCGTACATCAGCAAGTACTCTGTGGAAAAGATTTAGATATTTCTTGTGTACTGAAACCAGTAGTTTCTGCTGTGAACTTCATTCGGGAACATGCACTCATTCACCGTCAGTTCTAGGCTTTTCTTGAAGAAATTGATTCTGAATTCTGTGACTTGCCTTATCACATATCAGTCAGGTGGCTCAGCTGCGGTAAAGTCCTGCTTCGTTTTTACAAGCTCCGAAACGAAATAAATGTTTTCCTCACTGAAAAAGATAAAGCTGATTCACAGCTGTCAGATCCTACCTGGCTGTCAAAGTTGTCAATTTTGGTCGATATGAATGAACTGAACTTGAAACTTCAGGGAAAGGATTACCTCGTCTGTGATCTCTACAGAACCATCAAAGGATTTCGAAGAAATCTGTCATTGTTGGAAGCACAACTGGAAGGAGAAAACCTTTCTCATTTTCACTGTTTCAATGAGTTTGGAGAGATTTTCAGATCTTGACAGATTTGAGAGTGACATCCTTCTGTTCCAGAATCCGTTTGATTGTAACCTTAATGGTGTGCCAGTTGAATTACAGTTGGAGCTCATTGAGAAGGAAGTACCGCTGCTTACCTGATGTTGAGTTTCCGAAACTTAAGAAATTTGCCGCTGGTATGACATCATTGTTTGGAACAACATATGTCTGTGAGCTAACATTTTCAAAAAGGAAGTCTGTGAAGTCACCACATCGAATGAGATTGACTGATGAACATTTGAAAGCAATTCTCTTGATTGGATGCAGCAATTCCAAACCAAACATTGATGGTATTTTGAAAGCCACACGTCAGTTTCACAAAACTCACTATCCTCTTTTGCTGCTTAGTTTGTGAGATTCGGATATGTGCACAATATGTCTGATGTAACTATCTTGTTGCTAACGTCGCCTTCTTTGATAACTTTGTTTAGTAAATAAATATAAATATGTTGGTTGTCTTTGTTTGTTTGTTTGTTTGTTTGTTTGTTTGTGTGCATTGCACGATCTTTCCATGATTAACTTAGTTTTTCGTCTTTTTTCCCAGAGCTTTCGTTCTAGCTTAAAATTATTGTTAAAGTTAGTTGCATATCCTTTACAGGACGTTTTCAGTCAACACCAGCATTGTTTGCTGTTGTTGATGTCTTGGCAAGTTTATGTTCAGTAGTTTACCATTGCTTTTCGAACGACCGGCACCCATAACATAGCGTAAAAACCAGCGCAACGTTGTCTGCTGCCAAATCGCTCGCAGTTGTATTTCGAACGTGGGTATACGGGATTACGAACCGCGTCCGTAAGACCTTCGCCACGGAGCGCGGCGCAAGTATTGTACAGAATGAGTATCCGGCCCGCGATCGTCATTTTGTCAGTTATCTGGCCCGCCGTGGAAAAAGTTTGGTGACCCCTGTTCTAAGGCATTGATCATTTCTACTGTGATGTTATCATTGTTATCTGTACCCGGGGTCTTGCCAGTTTTCATATGGTTAAGAGCATTCTGAACTTCCATCTTTAAAATTGATGGTCCTTCATTATTATTCCGATGATCATATTGTTCTTCTCTTGTATCATCATAAAGGTCTTTCACATAATCTGACCACGCATGTAAAATCTGATCTTTTTCTATTATGATTTTGCCATCTTTGATTTTTAGGAAACCCGTTGATGTGTGTGTTCTTTTGTTAGTTTTTGTTTTTTTTTTCCCCGCGTTTCCATCCTGTTTCAGGATATTGCGGTCAACACCAGCATCTTTCAGCTGTATGTTGATTCCTAGGCTAGATTACGCTCATCAGCACGCCACGACTTTCTGAGCGACCGGCTCCATTCTCTCATAAGTCACTGGCGCGACTCGAACCACTTCTAATTCTCGTGCGTTCACATCAACCACGAGAGTATTCTGGGTTACGGAAAAAGCTGCTAATTGTTAGTAATGTCATTATTCTTTTGTGCATTAATTTGGTATTCCGGGTGTTGTGTTGGTGTTCAATTTCCTTGCAATTTTCCTCAAGTCATGTTTCTTTTTACTCTTTGCATAGCTTTTAATTTTCCTATGAATCTCTTCGTATGTTTCCTTGTTATTTTTGTTATTTCTTCTTACTTCCATGAGTTTTAAGATGTCTTCCGTCATCCATTTCTTGCGTCCTATAATCTTTATTTTTGGGATGGATTATTCTGCAGTTTGGTTGACTGATTTCTTTAACATTTCCCATTGGTCACTGACGTCTTGAAATAATATTTCCATATCGGACAATGCATCGAATCTGTTTTTTACCTCTACGTTGAATTTATCTTTTATTTCCTCACTCTTCAGTGCTTGTAGATCAAATTTTGTGTTTCTTGGTGAATATTTGACGTTCTTTAATTTTATATGTAAATTGCTTAAGATTAATCTATGGTCGCTGTAGCAGACTGCGCTTGGTATAGTTTTTGCCACTTTTAAGACATTTCGAAATCTTCTGTTGATGAGGATGTAATCAATCTGATTTCTAATCTTATGATCAAGGACTCCTCCATGTCCATAATCTCCTTGGGTGCTGTTGAAACCAGGTGTTTCCAATAATCAAATCTTGTTCTTTTGCCCACTGTACTAGTCTGCAACCTCTTTCACTCTGTTCCCCTAGTCCATACTTGCCCACTATGCATCCGTCCTGTTGATTTCCAACTTTGGCAATCAAGTCACCCATTATGATAGTTACTTCAGAATTCTTGCATTTCTTGAAGGCTTTCTCTAAATCACTATACAATTCATCGATGCTGTCATCACTACTGTCTGCTGTTGGTGCGTAAACTTGTATGACGTTAACATCAAAAGGTCTTCCACTCAACTTCACCAGTAACACTCTGTCTGATACAGTCCAATATCCTTTGATCGATTTTGCTCTCTCTGTATCCATTATAATTGCGACTCCTCGCTGTTGTTTCTTTCCATTAGAATAGATTATTCTATATTCCTCAGATGTCATAACGCCCATTCCTGTCCATCTGGTCTCACGTACACCTAAAAGGTTAATATTTAATCTTCTTATTTCATTCTTAATGTTATCAAATTTCCCATCCCCACTCATAGTTCTTACATTCCAAGTTCCTACTTTCAATGTTGATATTCTTTTGCACTCAGTCTCCTTATGACGGTCTGGAGTCACCTGGTGCACATGACTACCCCTACCGGGCGAGGCTGCTCCTATGGAGCACCCATTTACGCCGTTTCTCTGATTATCGATAAGACTGCAGTACATGATATTCTTGGCATCTGTAAAGAAGGTAGTTTGCCATTGCTTTCCTTCCTAGCAGTGACCATACTGGTCGATGACCGTAGCCAATGTCTCCCAAAAAAGAGATCCTCTGCCTTCCGTCGTGAAGCTGGAGACCATAACCTACAACTATCTGTCGGCTGCTCTTCAACTTCATCCACCACCTGCACCCATGGCTTCACGTAACCCTGATCGGGAGCTAAACGGGTACTCCACCTTGCCCAAGGGTGTCCCATAGGCTAGCGGAGGGAAGGAGGCACCCATCAAGGCATTACTATCATGTTATTATGATATTTTAAATATTCTCTAAGCAAACGTAATTGCACCAGCATTTGGGGGGAGAGAGAGAGAGAGAGAGAGAGAGAGAGAGAGAGAGAGAGAGAGAGAGAGAGAGAGAGAGAGAGAGAGAGAGAGAGAGAGAGAGAGAGAGAGAGAGAGAGAACTATTTGTTCAAATGGAATGAAATTTACAAACATAAATGACATTTCCTCTAAACATATTTATCAACATAAACCCCTGATAGACTTCCAAGATCTTTCGCCGTTAATGTAAGTAAATTTTCTTTAAATTGTGGGTGGCCTTAAGAGGCCAGTAAAAAAATGTTGTTTCCCCACAGAGGGGAATCAGCATTATGAATACTAGCAGTATCATTAAAAGTACAGTTTTAATAATTAAACATAAACGTACAATTGAAAAAGTTGATAATAAAATGTAAGTAATAAAAGATTAAACAAATGTTGCATAAATACTTTAATAGCTTTCTTCTCACGATTGAAGATTGTGACTGCAGTATTAACTGCTTTATTAATCAAATAAACATAAAAGATTTTGACGTTAGTTAGTGGTTGGTATTATAGCTAGGTATACCATTTTCTTTTTCAAGTTCTAGTAACCTCCCTTGTAACAATATTAGATGTTTATGTCCCCCTACCAAGTACAGACTGCTACTGCAAGCCATAGATTAATCTTAGGCAATTTACATATAAACTTAAAGAAAGTCAAATATACAAATAGAAACGCAAAATTTGATCTACAGGCACTGAAGAGTGAGGAGATAAAAGATAAACTTCAACGTAGAGGTAAAGAACAGATTCGATGCATTGTCCGATATGGCAATGCAATATTATTTCAAGACGTCAGTGACCAATTGAAAATATAAAAGAAATCAGTCAAGAAGCTGCACTAACAACAATGATAATCCCAAAAATAAAGATAATAGGGCGCAAGAAATGGATGATGGAAGACATCTTAAAACTCATGGAAATAAGAAGAAATAACAAAAATAACAAGGAAATATACGAAGAGATTCACAGGAAAATTAGGAAGCTACTGCTATGCAAAGAGGCAAAAGAAACATGGCCTGAGGAAAATTGCAAGGAAATTGAAAACCAACACAACACCCAGAATACCAAATTAATGCACACAAGAATTAATGACATCACTAACAAAAGAACACACACATCAACAGGTTGCCTAAAAACCAAAGATGGCAAAATCATAATAGAAAAAGATCAGATTTTACATGCGATGGTCAGATTATGTGAAAGACCTTTATGATGATACAAGACAAGAACAATATGATCATCAGAATAATAATGAAGGACCATCAATTTTGTTTGTCGGGTGTTTTTCTTTTAGATATCTAGCAATTCCGCGGAGCCGGTCTCCCTGGCGAAGGTGTTAACGATTTTCTCCGTAATCCCGTATATCCACGTGTAAGGAAACAGCTGCGCGAGATTCGGTAGGGAATCGGGTCGCGTTGGTTACTTACAGGGGTATCTGAGATTGTCGCTCAGTAAGCAATGCAAAATACTGTGCGTAATCTTGCAAAGACATCAACAACAGCGGTAAAATGCTGTTGTTGACAGCGATGTAAATAGGATATGCGAAAAAAAAAAATTTCCGCAGAATGCTTGAACATAAGTGTAGTGATCAGTCAAGGCATTACTATCATGTTATTATGATATTTGAAATATTCTCTAAGCAAACGTAATTGCATCAGCATTTAGCAGAGAGAGAGAGAGAGAGAGAGAGAGAGAGAGAGAGAGAGAGAGAGAGAGAGAGAGAGAGAGAGAGAGAGAGAGAGAGAGAGAGAGAGAGAGAGAGAGAGAGAGGAGGAAGAGTGGGGGGGGGGGGAACTATTTGTAATATTTGTCAACATAAGCCCCATAAGCTTGCACGGCCTTTCGCCAGTGCGAAAATAAGTGCATGCAGGCCTTGATTGTGCCAGACCAGGTTTTGTCCTACTCACTTCGCCTATTAATCGTCATCTCTCTCATTCCTATCACCTAGACCAGGGGTCACCAAACTACGGCCCGCGGGCCGGATCCGGCCCGCGACGTCATTTCATCCGGCCCGCCGTCGGTACTCGAACTTGCTTGATATAACTATGAAACACGAGACGTTGTGATACAATTTAAATGTAAATATTATGTTTAGAATAATAGGAGATCTTCACACGTGCGGAGACCTCCTGGCTGCACTAGGTTGTTTATTTAGGTGGCCCTATTTATAAATTTTGCGAACCTTATTATGAGATATATTCTATTACCAAATGAAGCCGCCTGCCGCGACTCTACAAGAGTATGGAGTAGCATATCCCTTGATACCCTGGTAAAAAATGTATAGGATGCTGGGATGTTGTGTTGGCGTGCCTATAACAGCCCAGTAAAGCCATGTTCCCGCCTCTTTGGCATTGGGAACAACTTAGGCCGAAGAGATGCTGATGTCTAATTTTCAGCAGAGGGTTTGAACTTAAACCCAGGAGCCACTACCAAGTAGATGGGCGAACATGCCCCAGGCACGGCCGAGCGTAGCCACTGTTTTTCCAGACCGCAGTTGAGAGGGTAGACAGGCCCTGTGAAGATGCAAAAGATCCAAGAGGATCTTGATTGTGGATTGACGATTATCTGCTGTGGGGTGAGTTTTGAACGAACCTTCATAGTTTAAATAGGAATATAGGAATATAATAGCTAAACCTGTGCACGAGAACAATAATGGAGGGAGCCTGGGAAGAGAGGAAGAGGAAGGCCAAAGAGAAGTTGGGTGCAGGATGTGGCGGATGATCTTCAGATGGATGTATCTGAAGCGGGAAATCTTGCTTATGATCGAGAGGTTTTCCGGAAGGTTGTTATGGGAGCGAGGTTCTGCAAAGGACATGCTACTGAATGAATGACCTTTGTTCCATCTTGTTGTCTGATAATTGCTGGTGTTGTGTATCAGGCTACAGTTACAGTGTTGGATGATTATCCATGCTGTGATGAGGATCACTGGTACCGTGTTGGATGACTACCCATGCTGTGATGGAAGATCACTGGTACTGTGTTGGATGACTACCCAAGCTGTGATGGAATATCAATGGTACTGTGTAGGATGATCATGTGTATGTTTATTCATGGGGATGCCTATTTTGTCATTGCATCTAATCATGAATTTTATATATTAGGGCATTGGCATTATTAATCAGATGTTGTTGTATCTTTATAATTACATTATTCTGATTCCCTGTACACTGACCTGAATTTCTTCTGATATCTCTAAATCGTTGTTTTTTCTTGTTAGCCGTAGAGATAGAATGAGATTCTCTTTGTCTTCTTATTCCTCTCTTCTTCTACGGCCCATGAACAGTCGGCGTTGTGCTATTATCTCTATCATCTCTGTGCGGTTACACAAAGGTACCTATAAACTGTATATGTACCTTTGATGAGCTGTAGCTTCACCAGTGACCCCTAGTCCTCTGCTTTTCTTGTGTTTCAATAGGATTTTAATTATGTTTCTAATGTAATGTCTTTTTCATTTTCAGATCCCGTGTACTTCACCCTTAATTATGGCTAGTAGGAAAAGAAAAGTGGACGCCGAGTGAGGAGTAAAGTACTTCTTTGTGGAAACAAAGGACCAGAAAACCAGCTGCGTAATATGCAGCGAAAGTGTTGCCGTTTTGAAAGAGTACAATCTTCGGCGTCACTACGAAACAAAACATCCATCAACATATTAAAAGTTTTCTGGAAAATTACGCTCTGGGAAATATGAGACCATTAAACGTGGTTTTGAAACGCTAAAGAAATCTCTTCACGAGAAAATTTGCTGAAAATGAATCTGTCACTCGTACAAGTTACAAAACAGTGCATAAGATGGCAGAACGAGGAAAACCGTTTACTGATGGCAACGTCATTAAAGAGTGTGTGTGATCGAAGCAGCAAATGACTTGTGTCCTGAGAAAGCCGATTTGTTTGGAACTATCAGCCTTTCGGCAAGTTCAGTTGTGCGGAGAACAGAAGAACTTGGAGAGAACATAGTGCTACAGATACGCGAGAAAGCTAGGAACTTGTTGTAGTATTCTCTGGCGCTGGATGAGTCTATTGATCTCTCGAGTACGTCACAACTTCTCGTGTTCATTTGTGGTGTCAATTTGGATTTTCAGATAACGGAAGAGTTGGCGTCCGTTTGCAGCATGCATGGAACAACAACTGGGAAAGTCATTTTCGTGGAAGTGCAAACAATTTTCCAAGACTATAACCTTCGGTGGAATCAGCTTCGAGGTGTTACAGTTGATGAGGAAAAAAAACATGACTGGAGTGAGGAAGGGTCTGTTGGGGCAGATCAGGACTCATTTGGAAGATTTGCAAATTCCGGGCGCTCTGTTCATACACTGCATCGTACATCAGCAAGTACTCTGTGGAAAAGATTTAGATATTTCTTGTGTACTGAAACCAGTAGTTTCTGCTGTGAACTTCATTCGGGAACATGCACTCATTCACCGTCAGTTCTAGGCTTTTCTTGAAGAAATTGATTCTGAATTCTGTGACTTGCCTTATCACATATCAGTCAGGTGGCTCAGCTGCGGTAAAGTCCTGCTTCGTTTTTACAAGCTCCGAAACGAAATAAATGTTTTCCTCACTGAAAAAGATAAAGCTGATTCACAGCTGTCAGATCCTACCTGGCTGTCAAAGTTGTCAATTTTGGTCGATATGAATGAACTGAACTTGAAACTTCAGGGAAAGGATTACCTCGTCTGTGATCTCTACAGAACCATCAAAGGATTTCGAAGAAATCTGTCATTGTTGGAAGCACAACTGGAAGGAGAAAACCTTTCTCATTTTCACTGTTTCAAAGAGTTTGGAGAGATTTTCAGATCTTGACAGATTTGAGAGTGACATCCTTCTGTTCCAGAATCCGTTTGATTGTAACCTTAATGGTGTGCCAGTTGAATTACAGTTGGAGCTCATTGAGAAGGAAGTACCGCTGCTTACCTGATGTTGAGTTTCCGAAACTTAAGAAATTTGCCGCTGGTATGACATCATTGTTTGGAACAACATATGTCTGTGAGCTAACATTTTCAAAAAGGAAGTCTGTGAAGTCACCACATCGAATGAGATTGACTGATGAACATTTGAAAGCAATTCTCTTGATTGGATGCAGCAATTCCAAACCAAACATTGATGGTATTTTGAAAGCCACACGTCAGTTTCACAAAACTCACTATCCTCTTTTGCTGCTTAGTTTGTGAGATTCGGATATGTGCACAATATGTCTGATGTAACTATCTTGTTGCTAACGTCGCCTTCTTTGATAACTTTTGTTTAGTAAATAAATATAAATATGTTGGTTGTCTTGTTTGTTTGTTTGTTTGTTTGTTTGTTTGTGTGCATTGCACGATCTTTCCATGATTAACTTAGTTTTTCGTCTTTTTTCCCAGAGCTTTCGTTCTAGCTTAAAATTATTGTTAAAGTTAGTTGCATATCCTTTACAGGACGTTTTCAGTCAACACCAGCATTGTTTGCTGTTGTTGATGTCTTGGCAAGTTTATGTTCAGTAGTTTACCATTGCTTTTCGAACGACCGGCACCCATAACATAGCGTAAAAACCAGCGCAACGTTGTCTGCTGCCAAATCGCTCGCAGTTGTATTTCGAACGTGGGTATACGGGATTACGAACCGCGTCCGTAAGACCTTCGCCACGGAGACCGGCGCAAGTATTGTACAGAATGAGTATCCGGCCCGCGCTCGTCATTTTGTCAGTTATCCGGCCCGCCGTGAAAAAAGTTTGGTGACCCCTGTTCTAGGGTGTTGTTTAAATCAGGTGTTTCCTACAATCATTTCTAGCTCTTTTACCCACTCTACAAGTCCGTATCCTTTTTCATTCCTCTCTCCTACACCATAGTTTCCTACTGTGTATCTATCACCTTGATGTCCTACTTTTGCACTGAAGTCGATTATTATGATGTTTATTTCTGAATGTTTACATTTCTTTAAATCAGACTCTAAGTCATTATAAAATTCCTCTACACCACCTTCACTGGATTCCTCTGTTGGGGCATATACTTGAATAATGTTTATGCTAAAAGGTCTGCCGCTTAATTTAACTAGCAGAACGCTGCCTGACACGGCCCAATATCCTTGAACAGATTTTGATGTTTGCCGGTCCTAGATGATTGCTACCCCCCCCCCCCCCCCCCCCCCCCCCCCCCCCCCCCCCCCCCCCTCTTTGTCGATCTTCTCCTCCAGAATAAATAATCTTAAAATCTTCATCTATCTTAATACCCGCTCCTGTCCATCTCGTTTAGCACATCCCTAAAATATTAATTTTCTCTCTTTCCATTACTTGTTTGATATTATCTAATTTTTCGTCGTCGTTTAACGTCCTTGCCAGAGTGTTACTAGGGGTTATGTTGTAGGCACACTGACAACTTCAGAATGAACACATCCACTAGCACAACGAATAGCAGTTCCAAAAGCCGACCGAACGAATAAATGACTTTATTCATAGCACCACTAATTAATTACTATCTAGCACAATTCAATAACTTACAGTTTTTAATGCGTCATTACCGGGCCCTCAATCCACCGAGCGACATGGGTCACCCAGTTTTCTGTACTGCCGTGTGTTTACAAGCCTGGTGTGTACTGGCCATCGCTCTTGCTGTAACACGGATTCTACAACGCTTAAACGCTGTCTATCCCGCTTGACTCGAAGGTTTCCTATTCACCTTTGAATCGCTGTCCACATCTTCATATGATATCGCTGGTCCTTGTCGATTTCCACGATGTGTACGTGCCTGTGTTCTCGGCCCAACTGCCTTCTCTGACTGTCCGCCAACTGTGTTCCAACCACATTCACGTCGCCTCCATCCTGCCGCTCGATTGGCTACTATCTTTAGCCCGTTACCGTGTCTTTTCCTTATAACTCTCCGTGATTATTTATCACTCTTATGTCTCAACAATCTATGTTGCTGTTACTCAGGTCTTAAGTAATCTGACTCATGGCATATGCCCCCCGCAATTTCAAAAATGTTCTACATTTTTGGGTTCTTCCTTATCTCTACACTTGACATGAGTCAGCTTGGTCGCACATGCCTGTCCCCTGGTCGAACATATCTGTCTACTGCCTCATGCCTTTGAGCTTGCTTCTCAGTTCCCTTTAACTTCCCTCTGTGTTACGTTGATATTCTGCCATACCTTCACACAAATTATAATATCGGACACGAATATCCGTCTATTCCCAAATAGACCTCGTGTGGCCTCAACCCCCTTTGTGTTCGGCAAGTTAAGGACCAACCTACTATGAGTCCCAATGCCCCACCCCGGACATTCCCATAAGGTTCCTCATTTATACCTCGGTATAAGCAACTGACACCCTCCCCAGCCCTTAAGCCCTGGGTGCAGGAACGTGTGTATTGCAGACATATCAATTGCACACCTATTTGTTTAAGCTCTTATCTTGCTTCTGAGTAGTCTATCTTCGACTGTGGACCTTCTTGGTGCGAATACACATGACTTCTGCATTTGTCTTGTCACAGTGTGTGCGTGGTCGGCTGCCGTTAGTTACTTTTTACTATGGTGTTCGCTTGTGTTCTATGGCTGTATATTCCTTTCATTTGCCTTCTGTTTATCCCTGGTGTTCTTGCTACTAACTTTCCTTTGTAGTGTTCCTAATACCATGATCCTTATGTTCCTCTACTACCATGCCAAAGTTCTTCATTTTAAAATATTATATGTACAACGTACTATCACTTGGTACTATTATCAATGGTACTACAAATAATGCTACTCCACTATCATTGTATTCTCTTTCACTTTCACTTGTACACTGTTCTCTCTCTCTTTCTCTCTCTCTCTCTCTCTCTCTCTCTCTCTCTCTCTCTCTCTCTATTTCATTTTCGCACGTCCATTCTTTCATCATTTCTCTCTCTCTCTCTCTCTCTCTCTCTCTCTCTCTCTCTCTCTCTCTCTTTTCTCTCTCTCTCTCTTTTTTTTAATGGGTTTTGTTTATTGAATGATAGTGAATGTTATTAACTATTACTCCCTTGGTTGGTTCTGGCTGGTATTTGTCTTCGCTGACTGTATCTTCACCAATCAGATTCTCAATCTTCACTTGCGTCTGTCTGTCTCAGCCTCTTCAGTCAGCTAGTGCGGTAACATTTTTGAGGTACCTTCGACACTCACTCTTCTGCTCAGTCAGTTATACCCCTTAACTATCTGAAATTAATACCAGCCTTGGGTGTATATATATCCATACATCCATATGCCTATTTACATTTGCAATTGTATATTCTAATACTGCAATCATATATCTAATCTTTATGCAATATATACAGTATCTACAATATACATATCTATACTTCCATTCTATCACAGTAATTACATGTCAATTCGTTCATGTATTTCTAATGTCTTTCTATAGTCTACACAGTACATCTGCAAGGTTGTTATCTTTGCCTGGTATGTGGCAAATATCAAAGTCATAGTCCTGCAGAAGTAAGGACCACCTGTGTATCCGAGAGTTTTTTGGGTGGCCCTCTTTGAATACCTTTAATGGTTTATTGTCAGACAATACCATGAACTTTTCGCCCAACAAATATTTGGAGAATTTCTTAACACTTTCAACTAGCGCTAAGGCTTCCAGTTCCGTGATGGAATAGTTCTTTTGGGTGTCTGTAAGTTTCCTACTATAGTAGAGTATGGGATGTAATCGTCCATGATGGTACTGTAGCAGGATAGCAGAGATTGCGTAAGAGCTCGCATCAGTTTGAAGAATGAAGTCTTTTGAGATATCTGGCAGTTTTAAGATAGGTTGTCTACTGAAGAGTGTCTTAATTTCCTCCAATAGTCTGCTGTTTTTGTCTGTCCAGTTTACCTTTGTGGGTTGACCTTTCTTCAGTAGTTCGGAGAAAGTTGCAGTCATATCGGCGAAGTTCGGTATGAACTTCTGATAATAATTAATAAGCCCTAACACGCTCCTAACCTCTTTCTTTGTGGTGGGAGCTTTAATTTGCAAGATTTTTGTAACCACAGTCGGGTCGGTTTTCCGAAACCCGTTGGAGAATAGGCCCGCCGGAGATATTGTTCGTCTATTGCGGGCAAATCTCTACCGATGACTGAATAAGGAAAGAAACGATAAAAGTAGTGGTATTTCAACTACGCTTGCGCTCCCACCTATGCTACATACACCCTTCATATGTATTCACAAAGTCGGACTAGAGTCAAGCTCAATAGGGTCTTCTTTTCCCGCTGATTCTACCAAGCCCGTTCCCTTGGCTGTGGTTTCGCTAGATAGTAGATAGGGACAGTGGGAATCTCGTTAATCCATTCATACCGGTATCCTTATTACAAGTACGTCTTACTTCTGTGACTGTTGGGTGGCTTCTGTATAGAATGTTGTTGTTGACAACAACTGTAGTTGACGGCTCGTCATACCTATATTTTAGTTGGGTTCTTTTCAGTGCGTCTATCACTACTTTTTTCTGTTGCACCGCAGTTCCTTCACTATTTTACTTTCAGGTCCGAGCTCTGCAATAACAACCCACGACAGTCGGCCTACGTAGCATCTATAACAGTCATTCTGTTATAATATCTTGGCAAATTTTACTTTCAGTATTTCTCCAATGCTTTCTGAACGAACGGCTTACATAACTTTCCGTAAGAAACCAACGCGACGCGATTCGCTGCCGAATCTCGCACAGCCGTGTTACGTACGTGGGTATACGGGATTACGAACATCGCCCTTAACCTCTTCGCCACGGAGAACCTAGTGTCATAGAGCATATATAAAAGATCGCAATAACATGACAGCAATGCCTGATTGCTCACTACACTTATTAATAATTGTGTTCAAAATATCATCTCATCTCTCATCTCATCATGTTCCACTTGTACTTTGCGGTGTCGAGGTGAAGTATAAACTTCGTGAGAGTGCCCGATTATGGGCTTCATGTATCGATATTCCCATGGACTCTGCTATTCCCTCCGTCCAACGTTTACGTGGTCGGCCTCTTCCTCTGTTTCCATCTGGTCTGTACACCATTGCTTGTTGTGGTATGCTGTTGACTGGTAACCTACTTGCATAGCCAAACCATTTGACTTGCTGCTTTCTAATAAAATCTTGTGCTGCTTTAACCCCCACTTAAGTCCTGATTTCTTCTGCTGAATTTGTTGTTGTTGTTGTTTTTTTTTTTTTTTGAATGTTGCATATCCCTTGCATGACGTTGCAGACACACCAGCATTTTTCAGCTGCTGTTGATGTACTAAGCAAGTTTTTACGTTCAGTAGTTTGCCATTGCTTTCTGAACGACCAGCTTTTATACCAACATATAACACAACGCGACACGGTCTGCTGCACAAATTGGTTGCGGCTGCTTTTCGAACGCATGATAAGCGGCTCACGAACCGCGTTCGCAAACCTTTGGCCACGGAGTCAATCTAGATACCCACAGTTCGTATCCCCCTGACAACTATTCCAGAGCGAACCTTGTGGAAAGATGAACATAGACTATCGCTATAAATCCAGACAAAAGTGAAAGGAATATTTGACAAGGAAGAACAGAACAGTGTACGGCGCAGAACAGCCACTCTCAGCTTCCATGATGACGAATACTAACAGGATCTCTGGGTCCTAGTCTACACAGGTGGGTCAGCTCAAAATGCTATTCGAAATGGAGGAGCGGGATTGTACATAGTATACCTAAATAATTCTAGGTACTCGGCCAGAGTTCCAACAGGAAAGTACTGCCATAACTATGATGCTGAAATTAAGGCAATCAAGATAGCGACAGAGAAATTACAAAATACCAGGCATGGTACATAACTTATGCCTATGGTATACTGACAGATGCAAAATCCGTAATAGAGGTGCTCCTGTCTGGGAAATTGCCAGTTCTAAGGACACTACTTTCTGAACTTAGCAGTCAGCATAAGGTCACTATACAGTGGATACCATCCCACTGTGGAGTCCCCGGAAACGACAGAGTTGATCGATTGACTAAAGAAGGAGCAAAAGAAGAACAGCCTGGTGTGCCCATTACATACCATCAAAAGATAAGAATGATCAAATCAGTCAGACGGCCACCAAACCCTACTCAAGACGGCTACCACGTTATGGACAGACCAGACCAGGTCATTCTTCTGCGTCTCAGAACAGGACACAATAGATTATGCAACCACATGTATACAAAATTCAAGATTGGTGACTCAGCCATGTGCACATGTGGTTTGGCGTCGCAGACAGCAGAGCACATACTCCAGGATTGCCCGAACGAAGTGATTATGAGCAACCGTTTGCTGCGTCGAAGTACACTTGTTCCTGCAGCGAGGCGCCGTCGTCATTTGGAGGCGACAGGTTGGATCCCGGTCGGTAACTATTATAGCTTTCAAATCTTATGTTGTCTATTGCGTCTTCTAATCTCTATTTCCTTCTTCTTCTGCTGTGATCGCCAAATAATACTATGTGTGTCTCTTTGTTTAAAGGATATTATATGCAAACGGCTGGTCACGTGACCTATTGGTAAACGGCTCGTCACGTGACATATTCGCAAACTGCTGATCACGTGACTTATATTTGACTGCATTATTAATGTTTGCGTTGTTAAAATCCTCCAACGCTGGGCAGAGCATTTCAGGAAATTCTTAAATCCAACTTCCTTCTTCGATGATGAAACCATCAACTGCCTTCCTCAAGTTCCCACCAATGAGACACTTGATGACCTGCCAACCATAGTGGAAATAAACAAAGCCATCCAGCAACTCTCCAGCGGCAAGGCATCTGGTCCTGACTCCATCCCAGCAGAGATATACAAGGCAGGTGGGCCGGTCCTAACAGAGCAGCTTCACCAAGTCTTCACAAACATATGGATGAACGAGACCATGCCACAAGATTTTAAGGACGCGTCAATATAGTCCACCTTTACAAACGTAAAGGAAACCGCCAATCCTGTGACAACCACCGAGGCATCTCCTTGCTTTCAATTGCAGGGAAGATACTCGCCAGAATTCTTCTCAATCGCCTCACAGCCCATCTCGATCAAGGTCTTCTTCCTGAGAGTCAATGTGGCTTCAGAAAAGAACGTGGAACTGTTGACATGATTTTCGCTGCAAGGCAGCTGCAAGAGAAATGTCAGGAACAGAACTGCGAAATGTTCTCCACTTTCATTGACCTTACCAAGGCTTTTGATACGGTCAGCAGAGAAGGACTGTGGAAGATTATGGCAAAATATGGCTGTCCACGAAAGTTTGACCAAATAGTGCGGCTATTTCATGACGGCATGCAGGCAAGAGTACAGGAAAATGGTGAACTGTCTGAACCCTTTCCTGTCACCAATGGAGTGAAGCAAGGATGTGTCCTGGCACCAACACTGTTCAGCCTCATGTTTTCAGCCATGTTGATGAATGCCTTCGAGAACGACGACATTGGAATAGACATCAACTACCGTATGGATGGAAAGTTATTCAATCTCAGAAGGCTGAAAGCTAAAACCAAAATTAACAGCGGCACCGTCAGAGAGCTCCTGTTTGCTGATGATTGCGCTCTATACGCCAACTCAGAGGCGGACATCCAACATACAGTTTCAGCTTTCTCACATGCCTGTGCCAACTTTGGGCTCCATATCAACTTGGAGAAGACTGCAGTTATGTACCAGCCAGCTCCATGGAATAATCACACTGTGCCGAATATCAAAGTGAATGATCATAGACTAAGTGTTGTGGACAAATTCACCTATCTTGGCAGCACCGTGTCACAAGCTGCCACAATCGATGACGAAGTGAATGCAAGAATCTCCAAGGCCAGTGCAGCCTTTGGCAGACTGTACAAGAATGTATGGGACAGAACTGGAATAAGCCTGCAAACAAAGTTAAAAGTCTACAAAGCAGTCGTATTATCCACACTGCTATGTGCTTGTGAAACCTGGACTGTTTATCAGCGACACGCTAGGAAATTAAACCACTTCCACACAGTCTGCCTAAGGAAGCTACTGAAGATTAAATGGCAAGACAAGATTCCAGACACTGAAGTCCTAGAAAGAGCATCCATGCCCAGTATCCACACTCTACTGATGAAGAATCAGATTCGCTGGGCTGGTCACTTGACTCGCATGCCAGATCACAGGCTCCCTAAACGAATTTTCTACAGCGAACTGCGTTGTGGTAAACGCTCCCAAGGTGGCCAGAGGAAACGTTTTAAAGACACCTAAAATTTCACTGAATGCTTTTGGAATTCATCATGACACCTGGGAGGCTGCAGCCAGAGACCGAAATTCGTGGCGTGCATCATTGCGCAAAGGTGCAGTCATATGTGAGGCAACCAGGACTGCAAGAGCTGTGAAGAAAAGGCAGGACAGAAAAACCACTGCAGGAAATCCTCCTCCAGAGACGTCAAGCATTCTTTGCCCACATTGTCAAAGAACATTTCGAGCCAAAATAGGCCTTATCAGCCATCTTAGAACCCACGGCTCCACACCTTCAACCCCACTGGATGAATGAATGGTTCATCATCATTCTTGATGGACAAACAACAACAACAATGTTTGCGGCAATATCAGAGTGTCCACGGTAGTGCACTGGGGTTCGACTACCCGCCTGTTTTTTTTTTTTTGTTTTTTTTTTTTGTTTTGTTTTTTTAAATTTATTTATTTAATTATTGAGTTCAAATACCCTTATCGGTGAGTTCAAATACCCTTGTCGATGGACACCCGAAAAATTGCAAATTCTGTCATTATTATCTTCCTACCCCACCTTCCTCTCTCCAGTCGTATGGACGGATGGAGAAATAGACACAAAGCATAGGCGAACAAAGGGAAATTCAAAAGAATGACATCTATCAAATAAGCAAAGTATATTACTGAAAAGATGGCGAACAAGAAATAGATAACAGGTGTAATCTTAGAATTGATGGACAATATAAAACAAAGTAAAAACGACAAATAATATTATCCCCCTTCTTTTCATCTTCCAATGGAGCCTAGATTATCAACTAAATTACTAAATCATGTCAACCTCTTTGCAGGTAGAGTTTTCAGTTTTACACTGGGTGAGGCAGTCAGTCTTACGGCACCCTACCTTAGACGCCTCATACGTCAAGCATGGTAGGTTACAGTGTAACTATTTATAGGTGCCAGTAACACATAGCCGGACTCCCGGGCGAAGGGCTTAAGGACGTTGATCGTAATCCCGTATACTCACGTACGAAACACAGCTGCGGAAGATTCGGTAGAGGATCGCGTCGCGCTGGTTACTTACAGAAGTACATGAGCCGGTCGTTCAGAAAGCAATGGCAAACTATTGAACGTAAAACTTGCCAAGACAGCAACAGCAGCTGAAAATGCTGGTGTTGACTGCAATGTCCTGTAAAGGATATGCGAAAAAAAAGTAACACACAGACGAGCCAAACAGTCAAGAGTAATCAACAAACAATTAGGATTAACTATGGTCACATGATATGTAAATTTCCTGTGTGAACTTTATCACATTTGAACCCTCGCAACGGAGTTCATGAAAACAAATGTTGACTAGAACTTATGTTGCAAAGTGGAGGTCTGTCGACTTGGTTCACATGGGGCAGGGCGACTAGTGTCATCTACAGGCTTACTTTCATCTCGTGCGTACGCAAATTCGACGTGAAGAAGTAAGTGTAACGTATCTAGGTATTCATTGGGATATGAACATTAAAGTTTTATGGAATAAACTATGTATGTATGTAGATGGAGTATGTAGATGTAGATGAAGATGGGGATTTGAATAAAAAGAACTTGCAAACAACAGACAGACAAGAAGGGAGAATAATAGTTTTCTTAAGCCAATCGACGGCGGCAGTAAACGTCACGTGACCAGCCGTTTGCGTATAATGTCCGTACATTACTAGCAAACGTTTGCTTATAAAGTCTCCCTTGCCCAATCTACGATATATCCATGCGAACCTCCTGGCATAGAGAGACAACAGTGGAAGACAAACTCTATGGACCGCTGAGTAAACTAAAAAAGACTCTTAGATTCATACAAGAAACAACATTGCAGTTATAAACATATTTCAGGCGAACGAAAGAAGAAAAAGAAGAAGCAATTAGTAGGGGACATAAACATCTAATAATTGTTTAAGGGAGACTACTAGACTTTAATAAAATAAATTATGTACCTAGCTGTAATATATAAAGTTTCCATATATATCTCCAATTATGTTTAAATAACCAAAGAATTAGTGATAGAAAACAGAATTTGTAATTTTAAGCGAAATACTTATAGATTACTTAAAGAACATATTTTCAATTTATACTTACTTACAATTTATAAACCACGCTTCTCTTCCACACTCATCTTTAAAATGGTAAAAGTGTACTTTTAATGATAGCTATTTCTTTGCTGTTATTGAGTTCCCTCTGCGGGGAACAGACATTTTTTTACTGGCCTCTTAGGCCACATAAAATTTAACGGAAATAAAAACACATATCCCAAACTTTGATCCCATTAACAAAGAACTCAGAAGACTGAATATTAACAGGTTAAGGATATGTGCTGCGGATCGCGTTGCGTAGGCCAGTCGTTCAGAAATTAATGGCAAACTACTGAATGCAGTTATCAGTTCAGTTATCATTTGCGGTATTTTCATTGCACTCCGGACAGGTCCAGAGGTGCTCAGATATCCCCCCCCCCCCCCCCCCCCCCCCGCCCAGCATATACATCAGCGTCTGGTGGCTAATAGTGCCAGTTCTGTGTTGGTTGACGAGGCACCTCGTTTTCTCGATGTACTTCTCGTGTCTGGTCGTACCAATTTTTACTCCCAAGTCTTTCATCCTGGACAGCGATGTGGATTCACTGACGTCAAAGTCCTCTGTTCTCGACATATCTTTAAAGATGTTAATAACATCGGCACGATTCATGGGCTGGCCATCTACAGGGGGTGCTGAGGTAGCCAGTTTATCAGCTCGTTCATTTCCCTCGACTCCCGCATGTCCCGGGACGAAGATGAAGGTGACTTTACGGACAACAGACTTCCGCAGCGACTCAGTCGACTGTCTACGTACAGATCCAACTTCGACATTCCGAATCATGCTCATTGAATCACTTAGTACACACACGTTGGTATAATGCTGTGATTCCAGCCATATGAAAGCCCGTGTAACTGCCATCACCTCCATCGTCATGCTGCTCGTGGTCATAGAGTGGGTACCACTGGATTCTTGAACGGTTCGGCCCGCTGAACGGGCTGTAAATGCCCACGCACTTCTCTGCTGCTTTGCAACAGATCCATCTGTATTGATGAGCACTTCGGGGCTATCTGAGTGTTCATAGATGAGCGCGTTGACCTCTGCATTGACAGCGGCAGGGTTCTGCTCTCTGCACCGTCTGTCGAGTGTGATAATGCAGGAGAAAGTGCACTTAAAAGCTGGAGGCACCGGCACCCATTCCTTGCCGGGGTTGATACTGGTAAGACCAGACCTGTCTGACGACATCTTCCGCCCGACCCATCCATGATTTGCCCCCCTTTAGCCAGTCGCCCTTTTCTCTGAATATAGCGCCATACAGAGGGTGCTGCTCATCTGCACTTATTTTTAAGTATGCACGAGCTCTCCAAATCTTGATTCTGTGGTTGTCGGGAAGTCAAAGAGGTTTCTCATTGCTACACAGCTGGTGAGTCTCGTGCAGCCCAAAATGATGCGCATGGCTTAGTTTTGTACCTTTTCAAGTCTTCCAATCTGTGTAGGGCTGACAGTGAGGATGGCCAGAGTATACTCGATGGGTGAAAGCACAAGTCCTTGGAACAGAAGTATTAGCAGTCTTTGCTCGATATTGGCAGCCGCCATGACTCTCATTGCTGACAAACCTTTTCGAGCTTTCGTTATGACATAATCGACATGATTTCTGAAAGACAGGCTACGATCAAACCTCACGCCAAGATATGTCATTGACTGGGTTCTACTCAAAATGCTCCCATCCATTCTTACTGCCGGCAGGTCTGTGTTCACAATATGGTTGTTTAGGGAGAACCGTGTAACCGATGCCTTTGTAGGGTTTACAAGGGCACCGGCATCAGTGCACCATGTAGGAAATTCGATATAGTTCGCCCTGCATATCATTGGCAACCACTGTCTATCTCGACCCTTGTCGCTACACGAGAATGTCGTGCAGCAAATGACAGAGTCCTACCCCTCCCGTCCAACTATTGTTCAGTGAATCGGCACCGTATACACGTTGAATAGTACTGGTGATAGTGGTGAACCTTGTGGCAATCCTGGACATATCGTTATCGGCTCAGAAGACCAACTCCCACATCTTAGCACCGTCCTTTGGAGCAGGACTGCAGCTATCCATCGTATAGTGAATGCAATACTTGCCAAGACATCACAGCAGCTGAAGAATGTTGGTGTTGACTGCAATGTCATGTAAAGGATGTGCGGAAAACAAAAGTTATATTTGAGATCAGAGTGCATTATAACTTCCAAAGAATATAGCAGTCCATTCTGGTGGAGAGAAAAAACAAACAGCCAGAGGTAACAATGTCACAAAATGAAACCGTGTGTTTATCCGGTTGATTATTACGGAGGATTTTCTGATTACGCGGACGATCAGCCAGCGACATCTATTTTTACTAACTGGAAAAACACAGCGGATGTCAAAATCTCAGGACAATATTTGTAGCTGCACGTGTAAATCTCTAACGGATTTTGAAACATTTGGTGGTGATGGAGACAGCGCCGTGACAGTTTGTCAACATTTGAATACAAATGGAAGCAGTGGGGTCAGCCCATATACAAAATTGGTGGTGAGTGAGGAGGAAGTGAGTGCGCTGAATCAAATATCACCGTGACAAGTCATGAAACATATCAGAGGGACAACGGAAGTACTTAGCACGGAAGTGACAGTACATATGTCAATTCTTGGTTTCCGGAGCACCGAGAAGATTGACGGGGTTATTTGCAACTGTTGTTGGGGGTATACAGAAACTTGCTGGCTTGTTTTGAGAATCTAAACTATTGATGACAACTTTGACTGGACTAAAGCCAGGAAAATAGTTCTTGACTGGGGTAGTTTGCCATATAAACTCGAGTTGGGACCAGCTAGGGAGGACTTGAAATTATGCTTTAGTCAGAGTGCCAGGGCACGGCAGCGCCTAGTGGAAATAATATCTACCGTGTGTTAATTAGGGACTTAATTTTACACGTGCCTATAATGGCAGATGTAGATATGATTGATAGGACTGCAGGAGTGCCATTTAAGGTATAACCTATTATAATATATTCGTTATAATTACTTTAGGCAGTAGCCTTGTTAACTATAGTGTGATGATTAGCACTGTTAGTGGAAACTAGCTAGAGTAGGGAAGTGATACTTGGCTCGGTTAGCTAGAATAGATTAGTGAAGTGTTGATAAGCTTTACTAGTTGAGAATTGAGGGATAATAGGGATCTTTCCGTAGGTGTCCCTGGTGGGCGGGGTTCCGCATTCTGTTTGTTGATATTTTTTCTTTGTCATAGCCTGATTCGACTCTAGGTGGGTAGCTAATCTGCTCTGTGACTAAGTCTAGTTAGCTAAAGATCATTAAGCAAGGTAATAGGCTTACACTCAGCCGAAAGGATCAGTGACTAGTACTATCACCAGATGTGTTGTTTCTATCCTAGGTTCCCTACCAGATCCAAGGAAACTCTACAAGTTTTGGGGAAGAATGAAAAAACCCATTCTGAAGAACACCAGTTCAAGAGTCAATAAAGTTGCATACAGAAACGTAACTTAAGCTAGGAGGAAGTTGATTCACCAAAGATAGTGATGATTACTGATGCACCACCAGCATCAGACAGTAGTAACTAAATGAGAACAGTCTAATAGTTACCTAGAGTTATATAATCTCGTGTAATAGAACCATGACATTATATGTGAGGCTGGATAGACACGAGTGAGGATCAATCCAGTACAGTAACAATTAACATTAGTAAGTAGCCCTTATGAACTGAGTGGTTCGATGTGCAACGAGGATGATCTGTCGACTAACTAACTAACTAACTAACTGCGTACACACTGCAAAAGACTTGTGCAGTTTGTTTAGGAACATTAGGAACGGACATTGTGTAGAGTGCAACCGGTCCCTGATTAACTCTGAATACCACCGGTGTCTATTTCGGATGTTCATGAAATTGGATTACCAGAGGTCTACAGAGGCAAAGCATTATCCGGCAAGATGGTTCCGGCAACGGGTGAGACGTACTTGTTCTGACGTAACGTGCTGTGGTCTATCTTTGCTGTGATCAGCTGACTGAGTTGATGTCTGAGAGACAGAGTCTACACACTTTATAGAACACGTCACACATTTTCTTCAGCATACACGTCTCATACACGTTACACTTTTATTTTAATAAATTAATCTTTATTAATTTCTAGAAGCAAGAGTTGTTGAGTATGTTGCGTTGGGGAAGTATGAGAAGGGGGCATAGTACGACAGTGTGAGAGTGATAGGAAAAGGTGTCCATAGGCTGATGGAGTGTGTTGGACGGGTGGATTCTCCAGAATATTGAGGGAAAAAAAATAATATTATAATGTGGGTGTCGGATCTCCTCACTCCAGGGACGACACTTTAAAGGAGGACACGACATTATTGGGGGCTCGTAAACGTGATATTTGGACAGTGGGATCTCTCGTAAACGGGATCTTTGGACAGCGGGATCTATCGTAAACGTAATATTTGGACAGTGGGATCTATCGTAAACGGGATCCTTGGACAGCGGGATCTCCCGTAAACGGAATCCTTGGGCAGCGAGATCTCCTGCAAGCAGGAACGTTTGACAGGGGGATCTTCTGACAACGGGGTCCTTTGACACGGGATCCTTAGTTATAGGAGGGAGATATCAGTTTGGAGAATCCAGCTAGAGTGAATGTGGATAGGGGTTAGGACTAATATCTTACCTGTTCACACTTCACACGTCTGCATAGGTCTGTGGTCCTGATTCTACTCTTGTCACTGAGTGAATGTACTGTGTGTGGTAATATCTAGATTTATAGTACTTGTTCATATATCGGTATAGTAATTAGCAGTTATATTGTACTAGACCTGCTAGCTTACCTCTCTGTATAATGGCCACCCCTAAACTTAGCACGTTAGAATTAAAGGCAAGGGGGGAAGAAATGGGATTGGCTGGGTCTTCTCTAACGGATTACATACAGGAAGTGGAGAGAGAGAGTATCGTCAAGCGGAACGGGAAGAGCGAAAGGCCGAGTTGGAATTGAGAAGGGAAGCTGAGCAAGCAGCTAGGAAATTGGAAGCTGAGCAAGCAGCTAGGAAATTTGAAGCTGAACAAGCAGCTAGGAAATTAGAAGCTGAACAGGAAGCACAGAAAAGGGAGCACGAGTACCGGATGAGGGAACTCGAGTTGAAGAGTCAATCTAATGGCGAAACTGAGGGAGCAGTTGGAGGTTCCTCCATCCCAGGATCAACACCAGTAGGTGGACATGGGTACCATGCTATGAAGTTTCCTTTAGCGGTCTACGAGGAGGACAAAGAGAAGATTGACCAATACCTTCAACGCTTCGAGGCTATGTCAGTTGCTATGGGTCTGGAGTGTAACAAATGGAATCTTAAGCTATCCCAGGGATTACGCGGGACGGGATACGAGGTTTATACTCGCCTGCCACCAGGACATGAGAACAATTATGATGAGTTTAAGACGGCTCTGCTGAACGATTCGAGGTTACGTCACATACCTACCAGAAAAAATTTCGAGCAGCGAAACGAGAACCGGGAGAGTTGTTTTGCGCCTACAGTTTGCGTCTTAAATCTTATCTCCATAAGTGGATGGATTTGGTTGGGTTCGCACATGACTATGAGAGTCTGGAAGAGCTCATGGTGGTCGACCAGCTGAAGAAGCAAATGTCTAAACTCTCAGGACGTTCCTGGGAGAACAAGGAGCGGAACGTATTGACCTCGTGACTAAATTAGCAGAACGGTTCGTCGATGGTACATGGGGAGGCAGGGGAAAACTTTTCCACCAACACCAAAAGTCAAGAGAAACATGACAAGAAGAAAGCCAAAACTCAGAACCAAAAAGTGGGAACCTTATGGGCAAAAATCAGAGGATAGTTCAGAGAAGAAGAAGGAGGGAAGCAAGAGCACTTCAAGCTCTACACCTAAACGACCGTGGTCGGAGAAGTGGTGTTTCAATTTGTAAGTCCACCCTCTCACAATACGAGGGATTGCAAATCGAAGGCTAAGAACCCTCACTTTGCAGCATGTCAAGTGACTTCCAAGGAGGTTGTCACGGAAAAGGCCAAGGTCAACAAGGAAGCTCGCCACCAGGAGAGCTCATTCAAGTCTGACAATAGAAAATCTAGGACAGGGAAATGGTGCAACCAATGCAAGTCAAACACGCACAATGCTATTGACTGCAGGGAAAGTCAGGAGACACTCAATTCGTCGTGTGCTCAGGGAAACCTAAGGTGGAGCCCACCGAACAGGTCGAGGCCGAGGAAGAGACTCCAGACCAGGAAAAACCACCTGTAGTGGAATTGGTAGAGGTTAACGGTCGTCAAGTGGAGTGTTTATACGACACAGGACTGGACGGGGAGGCCGTGATTTCTGCGGATCTGGTACATCCAGAACAATTCACAGGTGAAACATTGGATATACAGCCTGCACAGAAGAGTGCTGTAGTCATGAAGTTGCCCATTGCTAATGTGGAGATTCGGTCAAGGTACGTCACCGGCACCATCAAGGCCGCTGTATTGACCGATCCCATTTTTCCAGTCATCCTAGGTTGCCGGTATGTCTTTCTGGGAATGCCCAGGGAGCCAATTCATATGGGAGCAATGCAGACTCGCTCTCAGACGAAACGGAAGAGGCAGACGCAATTGTGACTAACCCAATGCCGGGGGAGCTACGAACTGCCCAGAGTGAGGATGATACTTTACGTCCTTGCTACAAAAAGCTGCAGAAAAGTGCTGATCACCAGGACGGGGGCAGTACTACATGAAGAATAGGATACTCTACAGGAGAGCAGGAAGGGGAGACAACCTATACGGTCAGTTGGTCGTCCCGAAAGCTCATCGGTCCCAGATTCTTCATATGGGGCATACCATCTCCTTTAGCGGACACATGGGTATTGCCGCCACCATGCAGCGGATTTCCTGCCACTACTATTGGCCGGGAATGACAGATGATGTGCGTCGGTATGTGAGTCATGCCCTGAGTTCCAGAGGGTGGCACCGAAACACTGGACAGCACCGGTGGTGTTGGGTGAGATGCCCATCATGAACTCTCCTTTCGAGAGGGTAGCCATCGATATCGTGGGTCCACTTCCCAGGACTAGGAAGAGGAACATGTATATACTCACAATGGTGGATTGCTGTACAATGTGGGGTGAGGCTATACCGTTGACCACGATTGACTCGAAAAGAGTGGCGGACGCACTGATGGAGGCCTTTACCAGATTAGGCTTTCCGGATCAAATTCTGACGGATAATGGATCTCAGTTTTGTGGAAAACTCATGGAGGAGGTATTTAGGGTGTTTCACTCTAACCACATACATACCAGCCCTTACCACCCTCAAGCCAATGGACAAGTAGAGCGTTTCAACGGCACGTTGATGACAATGCTCAGGAAATTAGCGCAGGAAAAACCTGATAGGTGGGATGAATATATCCCAGCAGCACTCTTTGCCTATCGGGAAGTTCCTCATGGCTCAACAGGACTACCACCCGCTACGTTGCTGTTTGGTCGTCCAATCAAAGGACCGTTGGAAGCCATGTTGAGGAGTTGGACTGAAGAGGGGACGTCAGAAGAAGTAATCTCATCCTATCAATACGTGGAGGAACTGAAAGAAAAACTCCACAAGGGATGGACTCTGGCAAATCAAAACTTGAAAAAGGCCAGGAAAAGACATGCGGCTTACTACAACCGTAGGTCTAAAGACAGATCTCTAGAGGTAGGAGATAAAGTCTTGTTGCTACTCCCAACGGGAAACAACAAACTGGAGATAGGTTGGCAAGGACCATTTCCCGTGGAAAGGGTAATATCCAGAACCAACTATCAGATCCGGATCCGGGGAAAGTCGAAGATCTTTCATATCAATCTCTTGCGGAAATACGAAGAGAGACCCGGAGACAAGGCAGCTCACCTCATGGCAATGGCAGTTGCAGTGGAGACAGAAGTGGGAACCAGCGAGGGCAGGGAATATCCCTTAGTACACCAGGAAACCTATAGGGATGTGCAAGTGAACCCTGATCTGACCTCCCAGGAGAGGGAAAGGATAACCCAGGTTCTCAAGTCTCATAAGGAGATACTGACTGATAAACCAGGACGAACGAGGTTGGTGGAGTTCGAGATGACTTTGACCACACAGGAGCTTGTTCGCCAAAAGGTTTACCCAGTGCCATTCTCTAAAGAAAAGGCCCTGGAGGAGGAAATAAAAAAACTGCTGGAGGATGACGTGATTGCACCATCCACATCCCCATACAATGCGGGGGTAGTTTTGTTACGCAAACCAAGTGGAGAACACCGGTTGTGTATAGATTACCGACTCCTGAACAGTCATACACAGTTTCAGGTGGAACCTTTGCCGAATCCCACTCAGCTATTCGCTAGGCTCCATAAGGCTCGGTACTTTTCAAAGGTGGATCTGAGTCGGGGGTACTATCAGATACCAGTCAAACCGGAGATTCGACCACTGTTAGCTTTCAGTACACCCAGTGGACACTACGAATTCAAGGTCATGCCCTTTGGACCTCAGCAATGCACCCAGTGTGTTTACACGCATGATGAGGACTTTACTAGATCCGTTACAGGATCCGTCCATCATCTCATTCATGGATGATATTCTGATTTCCAGTGACAGCTTGGATGACCACTTACAATCCTTGGAGAGAGTGTTTAATAGACTCAAGGAAGCAGGGCTTACTGCTCGTCCAACCAAGTGCATGATTGGTTACCAGACTCTGGAATTTCTAGGTCACACCATCACTCCAGGACACATTGTCCCAGAAGAGAAGAACCTGGAGAAAATCAGAAATGCACCAAGGCCAAAAACGAAGAAGGATGTGCGATCTTTTCTCTCGTTGTGTGGGTTCTACCACAAATTTATCCCACATTTCACTGAACTGGGAGCTCCGTTGACGGAAACCTTGAAAAAGGGATTACCGGATCAAATCATTTGGACACCAGAATGTGAGAATGCCTATAGTCAGTTAAAGGAGGCCTTGGTCAGCAAACCTGTATTACAAGCTCCCTGACCTTTCCAAACCATTTGTGTTGAGAACGGATGCAAGTGCGATTGGAATTGGAGCCACTTTGTTACAGGAAGGAAAAGACGATGCTTCGGTTTTGAAACCTGTGGCATACGCAAGTAAGAAACTTCTACAGGCGGAGAGGAATTATTCAACCGTCGAGAGAGAATGCTTGTCCCTCGTATGGGCAGTGCAAAAATTTCAGCCATATTTGTATGGAGTTAAGTTTCGGGTCCAGTCAGATCATCAGCCCCTGATGTTCCTGGCTACTTCTCAGAAGCTCAACGCACGTTTGATGCGGTGGTCGTTGTTACTTCAACCGTATAATTTCACAGTAGAGTACATTCCTGGGAAGGAAAATGTTGGAGCGGATTTCTTGTCAAGACACCCAGCTCCTGAAGAAGAAGAATGAATCATCTGGATTAAACTCACGGTGGAGAAGAGTGAGATGGACTACTCTCTTAGGAGGGGGCCTATGTCACAAAATGAAACCGTGTGTTTATCCGGTTGATTATTACGGAGGATTTTCTGATTACGCGGACGATCAGCCAGCGACATCTATTTTTACTAACTGGAAAAACACAGCGGATGTCAAAATCTCAGGACAATATTTGTAGCTGCACGTGTAAATCTCTAACGGATTTTGAAACATTTGGTGGTGATGGAGACAGCGCCGTGACAGTTTGTCAACATTTGAATACAAATGGAAGCAGTGGGGTCAGCCCATATACAAAATTGGTGGTGAGTGAGGAGGAAGTGAGTGCGCTGAATCAAATATCACCGTGACAAGTCATGAAACATATCAGAGGGACAACGGAAGTACTTAGCACGGAAGTGACAGTACATATGTCAATTCTTGGTTTCCGGAGCACCGAGAAGATTGACGGGGTTATTTGCAACTGTTGTTGGGGGTATACAGAAACTTGCTGGCTTGTTTTGAGAATCTAAACTATTGATGACAACTTTGACTGGACTAAAGCCAGGAAAATAGTTCTTGACTGGGGTAGTTTGCCATATAAACTCGAGTTGGGACCAGCTAGGGAGGACTTGAAATTATGCTTTAGTCAGAGTGCCAGGGCACGGCAGCGCCTAGTGGAAATAATATCTACCGTGTGTTAATTAGGGACTTAATTTTACACGTGCCTATAATGGCAGATGTAGATATGATTGATAGGACTGCAGGAGTGCCATTTAAGGTATAACCTATTATAATATATTCGTTATAATTACTTTAGGCAGTAGCCTTGTTAACTATAGTGTGATGATTAGCACTGTTAGTGGAAACTAGCTAGAGTAGGGAAGTGATACTTGGCTCGGTTAGCTAGAATAGATTAGTGAAGTGTTGATAAGCTTTACTAGTTGAGAATTGAGGGATAATAGGGATCTTTCCGTAGGTGTCCCTGGTGGGCGGGGTTCCGCATTCTGTTTGTTGATATTTTTTCTTTGTCATAGCCTGATTCGACTCTAGGTGGGTAGCTAATCTGCTCTAGTGACTAAGTCTAGTTAGCTAAAGATCATTAAGCAAGGTGATAGGCTTACACTCAGCCGAAGGATCAGTGACTAGTACTATCACCAGATGTGTTGTTTCTATCCTAGGTTCCCTACCAGATCCAAGGAAACTCTACAAGTTTTGGGAAAGAATTAAAAAACCCATTCTGAAGAACACCAGTTCAAGAGTCAATAAAGTTGCATACAGAAACGTAACTTAAGCTAGGAGGAAGTTGATTCACCAAAGATAGTGATGATTACTGATGCACCACCAGCATCAGACAGTAGTAACTAAATGAGAACAGTCTAATAGTTACCTAGAGTTATATAATCTCGTGTAATAGAACCCATGACATTATATGTGAGGCTGGATAGACACGAGTGAGGATCAATCCAGTACAGTAACAATTAACATTAGTAAGTAGCCCTTATGAACTGAGTGGTTCGATGTGCAACGAGGATGATCTGTCGACTAACTAACTAACTAACTAACTGCGTACACACTGCAAAAGACTTGTGCAGTTTGTTTAGGAACATTAGGAACGGACATTGTGTAGAGTGCAACCGGTCCCTGATTAACTCTGAATACCACCGGTGTCTATTTCGGATGTTCATGAAATTGGATTACCAGAGATCTACAGAGGCAAAGCATTATCCGGCAAGATGGTTCCGGCAACGGGTGAGACGTACTTGTTCTGACGTAACGTGCTGTGGTCTATCTTTGCTGTGATCAGCTGACTGAGTTGATGTCTGAGAGACAGAGTCTACACACTTTATAGAACACGTCACACATTTTCTTCAGCATACACGTCTCATACACGTTACACTTTTATTTTAATAAATTAATCTTTATTAATTTCTAGAAGCAAGAGTTGTTGAGTATGTTGCGTTGGGGAAGTATGAGAAGGGGGCATAGTACGACAGTGTGAGAGTGATAGGAAAAGGTGTCCATAGGCTGATGGAGTGTGTTGGACGGAAGCTGGTGGATTCTCCAGAATATTGAGGGGAAAAAAAAAATAATATTATAATGTGGGTGTCGGATCTCCTCACTCCAGGGACGACACTTTAAAGGAGGACACGACAAACAATTATAATGGATAAGGAAGTATGAGAAGAACAATGCTTGTGTGTAGAAGGCAAGGGTTCATTAAATGCGTATATATGCTGAGAACACTAATTGAACGTTCTATGGAAGTAAACAACAACCAACATCTATGCTTTATTGACTACCCAAAGGCTTTCGATAAAGTAAGACATGTTATATGATAAAGATTCTTGCAGATCTACAAATTTATGGGAAAGACTTTAAACTTGTAAAAAACATATATTTGAAACAACAACTTTTGTATAGATGTGAAGCATGGATAATGATCAGACAAGATGAAAAACATCTGATGGCTGTGTAAATGTGGTTTCTAAGGAAAATGCAAAGAATACCACGGACAAACAGAAAAACCAATAAACAAGTCCTACAAGAAACGAATGAAAATCGTACACTAATTAGAGAAAATAGACGTAGACAGTCAAACATTTTTGGTCACGTTATGAGAAGTGAAAAATTGGAGAACTTGGTGACAATTGACAAGATCGGGGGGGGGGGGCGGGGGGGGGGGGAAGAGAACAAGGGGACGACAGAGAAGTAAATACCTCGATGGCTAGGCCGCGTAGTATGGTAGAGACAGGAACACTAAATTGATCTAGGACTCTGGTGATTGAGTGATATGACGAATCATGACCAAGCTGATCGGCGCGGCACATGATGATGATGACGATGACGACGACGACGACGACGATGATGATGATGATGATGATGATGATGATGATGATGATGATGATGATGATGATGATGATGATGATGATGATGATGATGATGATGATGGTGATGATGATGATAGAGAGATCAAAATCAGACAAAGGATTTTGGACAGACAAAGGATATTGGACTGTGTCAGACAGAATATTACTAGCAAAGTTGAGTGGCAAACATGTTTTTCTCAACATCAAACAAGTTTATGCACCAACATCAGACAACAATGATGAAGCATCAATGAACAATGACAGCATCGATGAATTTTATAATGATCTGGAGAATGCCTTCAAGAAATGCACGCATTCAGAATTAAATATCGTAATGGGCGACTTTAATGCTAACAGGATGGATGCATAGTAGGCAAATATGGACTAGGGCAGGGGTCACCAAACTTTTTTCACAGTGGGCCGGATAACTGACAATATGCCAGCGAGGGCCTCATAATCATTCTGTACAATACTTTGAAACCAGAACGAAAGCTATGGGGGGAAAAAACCAAAACTAAGTTTAGCTTTCCATGTTAATCATGGGTTAGTGGTGTCCAATGCACTAAAGGAGAAGAAGAAAAAAACAAAAAAACAAAGACAACCAACATATTTATTTACGAAAAACAAGTTATCAAAGAAGGCGACTACATCAGACCTAGTGTGCGCATATCCGACTCTCACAAACTAAGCAGCAAAAAATGTTAGTGCAATTTGTGAAACTGACGTTTGGCTTTCATCAATGTTTAGTTTGGAATTGCTGTATCCAATAAAGAGAATTGCTTTCAAATGTTCATAATTAAATCTCGTTCAATGTGTTGACTTCACATACTTTATGTTTGAAAATGTTTGTTCAGAGACATAAGTTGTTCCAAACACTGATGCCATACCAGCCGCAAATTTCTTCAGTTTCGGAAACTCAATAAGAGGTAAGCAGCGGTAAAATTCAACAAGTTTTCCTTCTCTGTGCTTCTCTTTCAACAAGTCATTCGCTTGAACACCAATGAGCTCCAACTGTAGTTCAACTGGCACATCATTAAGATTACAATCAAGCGGATTCTGGAACAGAAGAATGCCACTCTTAGTTCTGTCAAGATCTGAAAATCTCTCCTAAAAATGCTTCTTCAAGTCACGAATAATATTTTTTTTCCGGAAAATCGAGGTTGAAATCGTCGGCGATTGACATCGTCTGGCACAGGGTAGGCTGCAGACGCTGGTGGCACAGCGTCAAACCTCCGAGACCTCGCCTCCACGAGCAGGTGGCGAGTGATGGCCAGACCCTGAAACCCCAGGGACCCGACATAGAGGCGTTCAGCCAAGTCTCAGAGGTGAGGGCCTCGTACGCTCCTGTACCGGACGCGCACATCTGTCAATCACAAGTGTCCGGACCTTGTAAAGCGTGTACTACCGTCAGACTCCTCGCCTGACTTATGCGGATCCAGAGACCACCGGGAATAGGCCCGCCGGATATATCACAGGAGATTTTGCTCGTCTGCTGCGAGCAAATCTCCCGTCATTCCACTGTGCGGATCTCGCGGCCAGCGAGAATAGGCCCGCCGGAGATATTGTTCGTCTATTGCGGGCAAATCTCTACCGAAGACTGAATAAGGAAAGAAACGTTAAAAGTAGTGGTATTTCAACTACGCTTGCGCTCCCACCTATGCTACATACACCCTTCATATGTATTCACAAAGTCGGACTAGAGTCAAGCTCAACAGGGTCTTCTTTTCCCGCTGATTCTACCATGCCCGTTCCCTTGGCTGTGGTTTCGCTAGATAGTAGATAGGGACAGTGGGAATCTCGTTAATCCATTCATACCGGTATCCTTATTACAAGTACGTCTTACTTCTGTGACTGTTGGGTGGCTTCTGTATAGAATGTTGTTGTTGACAACAACTGTAGTTAACGGCTCGTCATACCTATATTTTAGTTGGGTTCTTTTCAGTGCGTCTATCACTACTTTTTTCTGTTGCACCGCAGTTCCTTCACTATTTTACTTTCAGGTCCGAGCTCTGCAATAACAACCCACGACAGTCGGCCTACGTAGCATCTATAACAGTCATTCTGTTATAATATCTTGGCAAATTTTACTTTCAGTATTTCTCCAATGCTTTCTGAACGAACGGCTTACATAACTTTCCGTAAGAAACCAACGCGACGCGATTCGCTGCCGAATCTCGCGCAGCCGTGTTACGTACGTGGGTATACGGGATTACGAACATCGCCCTTAACCTCTTCGCCACGGAGAACCTAGTGTCATAGAGCATATATAAAAGATCGCAATAACATGACAGCAATGCCTTGATTGCTCACTACACTTATTAATAATTGTGTTCAAAATATCATCTCATCTCTCATCTCATCATGTTCCACTTGTACTTTGCGGTGTCGAGGTGAAGTATAAACTTCGTGAGAGTGCCCGATTATGGGCTTCATGTATCGATATTCCCATGGACTCTGCTATTCCCTCCGTCCAACGTTTACGTGGTCGGCCTCTTCCTCTGTTTCCATCTGGTCTGTACACCATTGCTTGTTGTGGTATGCTGTTGACTGGTAACCTACTTGCATAGCCAAACCATTTGACTTGCTGCTTTCTAATAAAATCTTGTGCTGCTTTAACCCCCACTTAAGTCCTGATTTCTTCTGCTGAATTTGTTGTTGTTGTTGTTTTTTTTTTTTTGGATTTAATGTTGCATATCCCTTGCATGACGTTGCAGACACACCAGCATTTTTCAGCTGCTGTTGATGTACTAAGCAAGTTTTTACGTTCAGTAGTTTGCCATCGCTTTCTGAACGACCAGCTTTTATACCAACATATAACACAACGCGACACGGTCTGCTGCACAAATTGGTTGCGGCCTGCTTTTCGAACGCATGATAAGCGGCTCACGAACCGCGTTCGCAAACCTTTGGCCACGGAGTCAATCTAGATACCCACAGTTCGTATCCCCCTGACCAACTATTCCAGAGCGAACCTTGTGGAAAGATGAACATAGACTATCGCTATAAATCCAGACAAAAGTGAAAGGAATATTTGACAAGGAAGAACAGAACAGTGTACGGCGCAGAACAGCCACTCTCAGCTTCCATGATGACGAATACTAACAGGATCTCTGGGTCCTAGTCTACACAGGTGGGTCAGCACAAAATGCTATTCGAAATGGAGGAGCGGGATTGTACATAGTATACCTAAATAATTCTAGGGACTCGGCCAGAGTTCCAACAGGAAAGTACTGCCATAACTATGATGCTGAAATTAAGGCAATCAAGATAGCGACAGAGAAATTACAAAATACCAGGCATGGTACATAACTTATGCCTATGGTATACTGACAGATGCAAAATCCGTAATAGAGGTGCTCCTGTCTGGGAAATTGCCAGTTCTAAGGACACTACTTTCTGAACTTAGCAGTCAGCATAAGGTCACTGTACAGTGGATACCATCCCACTGTGGAGTCCCCGGAAACGACAGAGTTGATCGATTGACTAAAGAAGGAGCAAAAGAAGAACAGCCTGGTGTGCCCATTACATACCATCAAAAGATAAGAATGATCAAATCAGTCAGACGGCCACCAAACCCTACTCAAGACGACTACCACGTTATGGACAGACCAGAACAGGTCATTCTTCTGCGTCTCAGAACAGGACACAATAGATTATGCAACCACATGTATACAAAATTCAAGATTGGTGACTCAGCCATGTGCACATGTGGTTTGGCGTCGCAGACAGCAGAGCACATACTCCAGGATTGCCCGAACGAAGTGATTATGAGCAACCGTTTGCTGCGTCGAAGTACACTTGTTCCTGCAGCGAGGCGCCGTCGTCATTTGGAGGCGACAGGTTGGATCCCGGTCGGTAACTATTATAGCTTTCAAATCTTATGTTGTCTATTGCGTCTTCTAATCTCTATTTCCTTCTTCTTCTGCTGTGATCGCCAAATAATACTATGTGTGTCTCTTTGTTTAAAGGATATTATATGCAAACGGCTGGTCACGTGACCTATTGGTAAACGGCTCGTCACGTGACATATTCGCAAACTGCTGATCACGTGACTTATATTTGACTGCATTATTAATGTTTGCGTTGTTAAAATCCTCCAACGCTGGGCAGAGCATTTCAGCAAAATCTTAAATGCAACTTCCTTCTTCGATGATGAAACCATCAACTGCCTTCCTCAAGTTCCCACCAATGAGACACTTGATGACCTGCCAACCATAGTGGAAATAAACAAAGCCATCCAGCAACTCTCCAGCGGCAAGGCACCTGGTCCTGACTCCATCCCAGCAGAGATATACAAGGCAGGTGGGCCGGTCCTAACAGAGCAGCTTCACCAAGTCTTCACAAACATATGGATGAACGAGACCATGCCACAAGATTTTAAGGACGCGTCAATATAGTCCACCTTTACAAACGTAAAGGAAACCGCCAATCCTGTGACAACCACCGAGGCATCTCCTTGCTTTCAATTGCAGGGAAGATACTCGCCAGAATTCTTCTCAATCGCCTCACAGCCCATCTCCTTCAGAAAAGAACGTGGAACTGTTGACATGATTTTCGCTGCAAGGCAGCTGCAAGAGAAATGTCAGGAACAGAACTGCGAAATGTTCTCCACTTTCATTGACCTTACCAAGGCTTTTGATACGGTCAGCAGAGAAGGACTGTGGAAGATTATGGCAAAATATGGCTGTCCACGAAAGTTTGTCCAAATAGTGCGGCTATTTCATGACGGCATGCAGGCAAGAGTACAGGAAAATGGTGAACTGTCTGAACCCTTTCCTGTCACCAATGGAGTGAAGCAAGGATGTGTCCTGGCACCAACACTGTTCAGCCTCATGTTTTCAGCCATGTTGATGAATGCCTTCGAGAACGACGACATTGGAATAGACATCAACTACCGTATGGATGGAAAGTTATTCAATCTCAGAAGGCTGAAAGCTAAAACCAAAATTAACAGCGGCACCGTCAGAGAGCTCATGTTTGCTGATGATTGCGCTCTATACGCCAACTCAGAGGCGGACATGCAACATAATGTTTCAGCTTTCTCACATGCCTGTGCCAACTTTGGGCTCAATATCAACTTGGAGAAGACTGTAGTTATATACCAGCCAGCTCCAGGGAATAATCACACTGTGCCGAATATCAAAGTGAATGATCATAGACTAAGTGTTGTGGACAAATTCACCTATCTTGGCAGCACCGTGTCACAAGCTGCCACAATCGATGACGAAGTGAATGCAAGAATCTCCAAGGCCAGTGCAGCCTTTGGCAGACTGTACAAGAATGTATGGGACAGAACTGGAATAAGCCTGCAAACAAAGCTAAAAGTCTACAAAGCAGTTGTATTATCCACACTGCTATATGCTTGTGAAACCTGGACTGTTTATCAGCGACACGCTAGGAAATTAAACCACTTCCACACAGTCTGCCTAAGGAAGCTATTGAAGATTAAATGGCAAGACAAGATTCCAGACACTGAAGTCCTAGAAAGAGCATCCATGCCCAGTATCCACACTCTACTGATGAAGAATCAGATTCACTGGGCTGGTCACTTGACTCGCATGCCAGATCACAGGCTCCCTAAACGAATTTTCTACAGTGAACTGCGTTGTGGTAAACGCTCCCAAGGTGGCCAGAGGAAACGTTTTAAAGACACTGAAAATTTCACTGAATGCTTTTGGAATTCATCATGACACCTGGGAGGCTGCAGCCAGAGACCGAAATTCGTGGCGTGCATCATTGCGCAAAGGTGCAGTCATATGTGAGGCAACCAGGACTGCAAGAGCTGTGAAGAAAAGGCAGGACAGAAAAACCACTGCAGGAAATCCTCCTCCAGAGACGTCAAGCATTCTTTGCCCACATTGTCAAAGAACATTTCGAGCCAAAATAGGCCTTATCAGCCATCTTAGAACCCACGGCTCCACACCTTCAACCCCACTGGATGAGATGAATGGTCATCATCATTCTTGATGGACAAACAACAACAACAATGTTTGCGGCAATATCAGAGTGTCCACGGTAGTGCACTGGGGTTCGACTACCCGCCTGTTTTTTTTTTTTTTTTTTTTTTTTTTTTTTTTTTTTTAAATTTATTTATTTACTTATTGAGTTCAAATACCCTTATCGGTGAGTTCAAATACCCTTGTCGATGGACACCCGAAAAATTGCAAATTCTGTCATTATTATCTTCCTACCCCACCTTCCTCTCTCCAGTTGTATGGACGATGGAGAAATAGACGCAAAGCATAGGCGAACAAAGGAAATTCAAAAGAATGACATCTATCAAATAAGCAAAGTATATTACTGAAAAGAAGGCGAACAAGAAATAGATGACAGGTGTAATCTTAGAGTTGATGGACAATATAAAACAAAGTAAAAACGACAAATAATATTCTTCCCCTTCTTTTCATCTTCCAATGGAGCCTAGATTCTCAACTAAATCATGTCAACCTCTTTGCAGGTAGAGTTTTCAGTTTTACACTGGGTGAGGCAGTCAGTCTTACGGCACCCTACCTTAGACGCCTCCTACGTCAAGCATGGTAGATTACAGTGTAACTATAGGTGCCAGTAACACACAGCCGGTCTCCCTGGCGAAGGGATTAAGGACGTTGATTGTAATCCCATATACTCACATACGAAACACAGCTGCGGGAGATTCGGTAGAGGATCGCGTCACGCTGGTTACTTACAGAGGTATGTGAGCCGGTCGTTCAGAAAGCAATGGCAAACTACTGAACGTAAAACTTGCCAAGACAGCAACAGCAGCTGAAAATGCTGGTGTTGACTGCAATGTCCTGTAAAGGATATGCGAAAAAAAAGTAACACACAGACGAGCCAAACAGTCAAGAGTAATCAACAAACAATTAGGATTAACTATGGTCACATGATATGTAAATTTAATCCTGTGTGAACTTTATCACATTTGAACCCTCGCAACGGAGTTCATGAAAACAAATGTTGACTAGAACTTATGTTGCAAAGTGGAGGTCTGTCGACTTGGTTCACATTGAGGCTAGGACGACTAGTGTCATCTACAGGCTTACTTTCATCTCGTGCGTACGCAAATTCGACGTGAAGAAGTAAGTGTAACGTATCTAGGCATTCATTGGGATATGAACATTAAAGTTTTATGGAATAAACTATGTATGTATGTAAATGGAGTATATAGATGTAGATGAAGATGGGGTTTGAATAAAAAGAACTTGCAAACAAAAGACAGACAAGAAGGGAGAATAATAGTTTTCTTAAGCCAATCGACGGCGGTAGTAAACGTCACGTGACCAGCCGTTTGCGTATAATGTCCGTACATTACTAGCAAGCGTTTGCTTATAAAGTCTCCCTTGACCAAACTACGATATATCCAAGCGAACCTCCTGGCCTAGAGAGACAACAGTGGAAGATAAACTCTATGGACCGCTGAGTGAACTAAAAAAGACTGTTAGATTCATTCAAGAAACAACATTGCAGTTATAAACATATTTCAGGCAAACGAAAGAAGAAAAAGACGCCATTAGTAGGGGACATAAACATCTAATAATTGTTTAAGGGAGACTACTAGACTTTAATAAAAAGAAATTATTTACCTAGTTGTAATATAAAACCTTTCCATAGTTCTCTCTAATTATGTTTTAATAAACGAAATATTAGTGATAGAAAACAGAATTTGTAATTCCTAGCGAAATACTTATAGATTACTTAAAGAACATATTTCTAATTTATATTTACTTACAATTTATAAACCACGCTTCTCTTCCACACTCATCTTTAAAATGGTAAAAGTGTACTTTCAATGACAGCTAAACCTCAATTAAATCAGTAGTTCCCTCTACGGGGAACAGATATCCATGGCCTAACAGACGCATACAGGCAGATGCACCCCCATGGAACAGATACAACACACACAAACAATGCGCATAACAGAGCAGCGCGATTAGATAGAATTTATGCGCCCATTACACATCATATAACACAAGTCAAGCATTTACAGGAGATACTGAACTTCACAGATCATAAGGCGGTAGTTGCAACAATAAACACAGTACAAGCAACACCACACCTTAGAAGATCTCCCCATTGGAAACTGAACTGCACACTTTTACAAAATCAGGACTATGTAGATTGCATAACAAAACTGATCCTCACATACACAAGCGATATACCGGAGGGTAAAGCGCGAGAACTCTGGGAAACACTTAAACAAACTATACGAGAGAGAACACAAACACTAGCAGCAGTAATACACAAGCAAAAACTACAACAAGAAAAAGTATTGGAAAATGCAATTAAGCTCTTACTACAGACAGACAAAAATTCACCACACATCATAGCATTGCCATTACAGGAAGAATTAGATCTCCACAGACATCATCGATTTCAGGGGGCTTTACTGCGAACAAAGTTACAAACTATAACACAAGAGATACCGAGTAAACAATACCTAGCTTTAGAACAAAACATACAGCGCAGCAGACAAATAGGCCAGATAATTGACAGGGAAGGAAATATACAAGTCGAGCCACAACAAATAGCCATAGCCTTTGAAGATTATTACAGGAACCTTTATACAGAGGAAAACACACAGGCGCACGTGCAAGAACACTTTATGAAATTCACAAAAGAACTCACAGAGGAACAGAAACTAACACTAGATACTGAATTAACACTAACAGATATAACACAAGCGGTTCATGGAATGCAGAAGGGCAAATCGCCTGGCCCTGACTGTATTACTGCTGAATTCTATCAGTTTTTCTTTCCTCTTCTAGGTCCCCTTTTACTAGCAGTATTCTCTGAATCTTTCCACAAACATGAACTCCCATCCAGTTTCAACACGTCTTACATCACTCTTATTCCGAAGGAGAACACTGACAAGACACTTTTAAAGAGTTACAGACCTATCTCGCTTTTAAACTGTAGACTACAAGATTTTAACAAAGACTTTGACGAATAAATTGAAACCAGTAATGGCATCTCTCATTCATGAAGACCAGCAATGTAGTGTGCAACACCGGAATATCCAGCAACACACACACTTCATAAGGGACATCATCAACTACACACATCTGAAAAACTGTCAGTCCTCAATTCTCTCTTTAGATCAAGAAAAAGCATTCGACAGAATATCTCACTCATACCTCCACAAAACTCTCTCACACTGCAACGTGGGAAATTATTTTCGGACATGGGTCAAAATTTTATATTTGAAACCGGAAAGTCGGATTCTATTAAACCATACCCTAACCAATTCTTTCAGGTTGACTAGGTCAGTGAGACAGGGATGTCCCTTGTCCCCTTTACTGTACGTTGTCGCTCTAGAGCCACTTCTAGAAAAGATACGACAGGACGACAATGTCAGGGGTACGTTCATACCAGGGAAGGGTGAACAAAAGCTGCGTGCTTATGCGGACGATACCATTTTCTTTCCGACCACTGAAAAATCTGTACGGATCATTTTGGAGACGTTCTCGTTTTTCGGCAAAGGGAGTGGGGCAAAATTAAACGTCCAAAAATCTACTATAATGGGCTTAGGCAAATGGAAAAATAAGGCGGATTTTCCATTTGACTTAACATCAAACAATCTTATAAAAGTGTACGGAATAGTCTTCCCATGTCAACCAAATCAGACACACAAAGACACTTGGCAAAATCTAGAGAAGAAAATAACAGATATGTTACAGAGATACAAATACAAAACAACTACCATATTTGGTAGAAGTACCATTGTTAATACATATATAATTCCAAAAATACTATATCTGTGCACAGTCCTAGATCCCCCACGTCAAACTGTCACAAACATAAACAAAGAGATTAGACGCTTTGTGTTTGGCAGCACCATCTACAGTATCAAACATACTACACTCATGCAAGACAAAAAAGATGGAGGTATCGCCCTCCAAGACATAACAACCAAAATACAAGCACTTAGGATCAAACACGTAGGTGAAATCCTACAACACCCAGAAAAACACCCTTTAGCACACTATTACATTGGAATTAGGCTATCTTCTTTAAAACCTATTAGGAATACATCCTCACATTATTTTGGCACTCTCCCAACGTTCTACAAAACATGTATTTCAGCCATTAAAGGACATGAAAAATTACTACACAAGAAAACACATACAATCTACAGGCATTTAATTAAATTACAAGCAACTCCGGTACATCTCAGAATTAAAAGAGGACATAGATATTTCATAAAAGATTATACCGAAATTTTCTCAAATATTCACAACAAGCAGATTACTCCAAAAGCAAGGGAAATTACATATAGGCTTGTTTACAGCATGACCCCAACAACAGAGAGAACAGCAAAAATAACTAAACAAATACTACAGTGTCAGCTTTGTAGACGGAACGTCCAAGAATCAGAAGAGCACATCTATTACGAATGCAACACAATCATGCCAACAAGAAATCTCCTACAAAACATCCTAAACACTCATTGAAACAAAGAACAGATGTTTACAAAGCAATCATGATAAATTCCATTCCTTACTCCACACAAGACACCCACACAAAGCTACTTGTTCTATTGGCAGAGTACAGAAATCTTATATGGACATTAAGAAACAAAGCACTATACAATTACAGAACAATCAACAAAGAAATTGTCCAACAACTTTATCAACAAAAAGTCGCAAACATTCTAATCCTAGCCCCACAAGCGCAAATCTCGTAAAATATTTGGCTGAAGACAGCACATATTACAGAAGAAGCAAATAACTTGTTTTAAATAAAGGATACTACAACTGTAAATGTATTTATTGATGGTATTAATAATCTTACAATTATATTATTATTATTATTATTATTAATACTATTATTATTACTGCTACTATTATTATTAATTTTCCCATTATTATATTTGAATGTGCAACATGAAATATATTGTGGATGGGTGTCTGTGCCGTTGGCAGTAACATATGTATGCGTCTGTGTGTGGATGCAGGTGTGTGTGCGTGTGTGGTGCATGAATTTGCACGCGCATGTGTACGAGTGTGTGTGTGCGCGCACGCGCGCGTGCGTGCGTGTAGCAGTCTTTAAACCAAGTCGGTATCTTAAGTATTAAAATGATGTTATACGGTAATGATATGTTTCAAAAGAAAAATATGCACCACCATGTATAAACAAATTCGATGAGCCCTTTAAGTACCCAGTAAGCTAAGGTGGCTTTTAGTGGCCAGGTTTTAAGTCCTTCCCATTGTATATAAAACCCAGACACTATCACAATTTTGGACCAATTATCTCCCTGGGGACAGACCATGGACCCTAATTGCTAGTAGTAAATCCCTGATTCTTGTCCCCCAAACAAAAGACATCATGGACTAGAGCGTCACCCTGAAATTTGTCATCAGGCAACAACACCAACGACCTTCGCCTCGGGAGCTTAGTGACCCAGAAATTACAAGGAAGCCACATTTTAATGGAAATGATAGTTTAAAGTTTATTGTCCAAGCGCGGGGCATTTAAATGTACTGCGGTCTCCAGAAAGCATGAGATTGTGTGTGCGTGTGTGTGTGTGTGTGTATGTGTGAGAGAGAGAGAGAGAGAGAGAGAGAGAGAGAGAGAGAGAGAGAGAGAGAGAGAGAGAGAGAGAGAGAGAGAGGGAGAGATGGACAGGTGTTTCATGCATTCCGCTTGCGGAAGTGGAAGTGAAGCATATGCAAGGAATGTGTATCTACATGCACTATGCCACAAATGTCATATTAACATAACTGTATATATGTATGTATATGTTTTATTCACAATGTCACACTTAACACTAACAAACGGCAACGCTCTGTAATATACACAAACAAAAGAAACACACACTACAACTTGTAAATACACATTGCTTTGTATGAAATAAAAGTTGGAAAAAAAAAGAAAAAGGAGTGGAACTTTTGAAAAAAAAAAAAAGTGTGGATAGTATACAAGGCTTGACCGCCAATTGTACGGTCGCCGTGTTTTAAGATTAAAGGGTTTTCTACTTTAAAAAAAAAAAAAAAATAAATAAATATATAAAAAAAAAATACGGGGAACAGACATTTTTTTACTGGCCTCTTAGGCCACATAAAATTTAAAGGAAATTAATCACACACATCCCAAACTTTGATCCCATTAACAAAGAACTTAGAAGACTGAATATTGACAGGGTAGGGATATGTGCAGCAGATCGCGTCGCATAGGCTGGTCGCTCAGAAAGTAATGGCAAACTACTGAATGCATTTATGATTGATTGATTGATTGATTTAGGAACCGACATCACAGCATTCGGGACATTCCCATAAGCGCTCCGTCCCCATCCTCAGCAGCCAGCGAAGAGTTCCAATACTAATAGTTCCAGTAGCAATCTGATTATATGTCCGTCTCGCCTTTCCTCTGAGCGTCGAGCATCGGCCAGATCCCCTCGTCACACCTCGCTGTCTCATTCTTACCAGACTATGGTAATATGTGAATGCATTTATCAGTTCAGTTAGTTAGTCGCAGTTCCAACTTCACAGCAACGGGTCGTCCCCATTATTCTCCGTTCCTGTGCCAGTGAATATCACACAAAATGCTGCCCAATGTGAAAAGTGGAAAAGACAGGAGTCTCGACAAACAACAGCCCCACAGATACACTGTGCATAATGCCGCTACCAGAATGTCAACACAATAGTCCCCCACGAAACACCCAGTTCATCTCTGATGGAATCGGCAGTAATTTTCCCATCTGTATGTTTCCTAGATGTTCACCCACACAGTCCACGAAAATACAGTTCATCGTCGATGGCAGTGGCAGTCAACCAGAAGCCCAGCAGCCACGCATTTCTGCATAAGGCAAAAACCGGTAAACTCTGGGACATAGCCATCTGCCATCACTCCGAACATGCACCCGAAACTCACAGCTCACAGTGTCGCGCCACACACTCACTCAGTAGCAGGGCGAAGGAACCACCAAGCCTCCTTAGTCGCCTCTTACGACATGCATGGTAGGCTGCAGTGTCGCTATTCTTTGCTTCCCTTATGGGCCCCGGCAACACACGGGAGATTAATCAGTTCAGTTATCAGTTGCGGTATCTTCATTGCACTCCGGACAGGTCCAGAGGTGCTCAGCCCCCCCCCCCCCCCCCCCCCGCCTAGCATATGCATCAGCGTCCGATGGCTAATAGTGCCAATTCTGTGTTGGTTGACGAGGCACCTTGTTTTCTCGATGTACTTCTCGTGTCTGGCCGTGCCAATTCTTACTCCCAAGTCTTTCATCCTGGACAGCGATGTGGATTCACTGACGTCAAAGTCCTCTGTTCTTGACATATCTTTAAGGACGTTAATAACATCGGCACGATCCATGGGCTGGCCATCTACAGGGGGTGCTGAGGCAGCCAGTTTATCAGCTCGTTCATTTCCCTCGACTCCAGCATGTCCCAGGACGAAAATGAAGGTGACTTTACGGACAACAGACTTCCGCGGCGACTCAGTCCACTGTCTACGTACAGATCCAACTTCGACCTTCCGAATCAAGCTCATTGAATCACTTAGTACACACACGTTGGTATAATGCTGTGATTCCAGCCATATAAAAGCCTGTGTAACTGCCATCGTCTCCATCGTCATGCTGCTCGTGGTCATAGAGTGGGCACCACTGGATTCTTGAACGGTTCGACCCGCTGAACGGGCTGTAAATGTCCACGCACTTCTCTACTGCTTTGCAACAGATCCATCTATATAGATGAGCACTTCGAGGCTATCTGAGTGTTCATTGATGAGCGCGGTGACCTCTGCATTGACAGAGGCAGGGTTCTGTTCTCTGCACCGTCTGTCGAGTGTGATAATGCAGGAGAAAGTGCACTTAAAAGCTGGAGGCACCGGCACTATTCCTTGCCGGGGTTGGTACTGGTAAGACTTCCGGCCGACCCATCCATGATTTGCCCCTTTTTAGGCTGTCGCCTTTTTCTCTGAATATAGCGTCATACAGAGGGTGCTGCTCATCTGCACTTATTTTTAAGTATGCACGAGCTCTCCAAATCTTGATTCTGTGGTTTATTGTCGGGAAGTCAAGGAGGTTTCTCATTGCTACACAGCTGGTGTCTCTCGTGCAGCCCAAAATGATGCGCATGGCTTAGTTTTGTACCTTTTCAAGTCTTCCAATCTGTGTAGGACTGACAGTGAGGATGGCCAGAGCATACTCGATGGGTGAAAGCACAGTCCTTGGAACAGAAGTATTAGCAGTCTTTGCTCGATATTGGCAGCCGCCATGATTCTCATTGCTGACAAACCTTTTCGAGTTTTCGTTTTGACATAATCGATATAATTTATGAAAGACAGGCTATGATCAAGCTTCACGCCAAGATATGCCATTGACTGGGTTCTACTCAAAATGCTCCCATCCATTCTTACTGCCGGCAGGTCTGTGTTCACAATATGGTTGTTTAGGAAGAACCGTGTAACCGATGCCCTTGCAGGGTTGACAAGGGCACGGCATCAGTACACCATGAGGAAATTCGATCTAGTTCGCCCTGCATATCATTGGCAACCGCCTGTCTATCTCGACACTGTCAATACACGAGAATGTCGTCAGCAAATGACAGAGTCCTACCCCTCCCGTCCAACTATTGTTCAGTGATCGGCACAGTATACACGTTGAATAGTACTGGTGATAGTGGTGAACCTTGCGGCAATCCTGGACATATCGTTATCGGCTCAGAAGACCAACTTCCACATCTTAGAATCACCTTCCTTTGGAGCAGGACTGCAGCTATCCATATGTGAATGCAATACTTGCCAAGATATCAATAGCAGCTGAAGAATGCTGGTGTTGACTGCAGTGTCCTGTAAAGGATGTGCGGAAAACAAAAGTTATATGTGAGATCAGAGGGCATTATAACTTCCAAAGAATATAGCAGTCCATTCTGGTGGAGAGAAAAAACAAACAGCCAGAGGTAACAATTATAATGGACTAGCTGACCCGGCCCGGCTTCGCCCAGGCCCTGGAGGGGATCTATCTATCTATCAGTCTGTCTGTCTGCTTGTTTGTCTGCCTGTCTGGCTGACCCGGCCCGGCTTCACCCAGTCCCTGGTGGGGAGCATCTCATTTAATTCATATAAGTAGTCATATAAGCTCTCCCGTTCCCGACTATCTGTCTGTCTGTCTATCTGTCTGACCGGGCCCGGCTTCACCCAGTCCCTGGTGGGGAGCATCTCATTTAATTCATATACGTAGTCATATAAGCTCTCCCGTTTTCGACTGTTTGTCTGTCTGTCTGTCTGTCCCGGCTTCACCCAGTCCCTGGTGGGGAGCATCTAATTTAATTCATATACGTAGTCATATAAGCTCTCCCGTTCCCGACTGTCTGTCTGTCTATCTGTCTGTCTGACCCGGCCCGGCTTCACCCAGTCCCTGGTGGGGAGCATGTCATTTAATTCATATAAGTAGTCAAATAAGCTTCCGTTCCCGACTATCTGTCTATCTATCTTCTTTTTTTTTCTTTTTTTTTCCCAACTTTTATTTCATACAAAGCAATGTGTATTTACAAGTTGTAGTGTGTGTTTCTTTTGTTTGTGTATATTACAGAGCGTTGCCGTTTGTTAGTGTTAAGTGTGACATTGTGAATAAAACATATACATACATATATACAGTTATGTTAATATGACATTTGTGGCATAGTGCATGTAGATACACATTCCTTGCATATGCTTCACTTCCACTTCCGCAAGCGGAATGCATGAAACACCTTTCCATCTCTCTCTCTCCTCTCTCTCTCTCTCTCTCTCTCTCTCTCTCTCTCTCTCTCTCTCTCTCTCTCTCTCTCTCTCTCTCTCTCTCACATACACACAAACACACACGCACACACAATCTCATGCTTTCTGGAGACCGCAGTACATTTAAATGCCCCGCGCTTGGACAATAAACTTTAAACTATCATTTCCATTAAAATGTGGCTTCCTTGTAATTTCTGGGTCACTAAGCTCCCGAGGCGAAGGCCATTGGTGTTGTTGCCTGATGACAAATTTCAGGGTGACGCTCTAGTCCATGATGTCTTTTGTTTGGGGGACAAGAATCAGGGATTTACTACTAGCAATTAGGGTCCATGGTCTGTCCCCAGGGAGATAATTGGTCCAAAATTGTGATAGTGTCTGGGTTTTATATACAATGGGAAGGACTTAAAACCTGGCCACTAAAAGCCACCTTAGCTTACTGGGTACTTAAAGGGCTCATCGAATTTGTTTATACATGGTGGTGCATATTTTTCTTTTGAAACATATCATTACCGTATAACATCATTTTAATACTTAAGATACCGACTTGGTTTAAAGACTGCTACACGCACACACGCACGCGCGCGTGCGCGCACACACACACTCGTACACATGCGCGTGCAAATTCATGCACCACACACGCACACACACCTGCATCCACACACAGACGCATACATATGTTGCTGCCAACGGCACAGACACCCATCCACAATATATTTCATGTTGCACATTCAAATATAATAATGGGAAAATTAATAATAATAGTAGCAGTAATAATAATAATAGTATTAATAATAATAATAATAATAATAATAATAATAATAATAATAATAATAATAATAATTGTAAGATTATTAATACCATCAATAAATACATTTACAGTTGTAGTATCCTTTATTTAAAACAAGTTATTTGCTTCTTCTGTAATATGTGCTGTCTTCAGCCAAATATTTTACGAGATTTGCGCTTGTGGGGCTAGGATTAGAATGTTTGCGACTTTTTGTTGATAAAGTTGTTGGACAATTTCTTTGTTGATTGTTCTGTAATTGTATAGTGCTTTGTTTCTTAATGTCCATATAAGATTTCTGTACTCTGCCAATAGAACAAGTAGCTTTGTGTGGGTGTCTTTTGTGGAGTAAGGAATGGAATTTATCATGATTGCTTTGTAAACATCTGTTCTTTGTTTCAAATGAGTGTTTAGGATGTTTTGTAGGAGATTTCTTGTTGGCATGATTGTGTTGCATTCGTAATAGATGTGCTCTTCTGATTCTTGGACGTTCCGTCTACAAAGCTGACACTGTAGTATTTGTTTAGTTATTTTTGCTGTTCTCTCTGTTGTTGGGGTCATGCTGTAAACAAGCCTATATGTAATTTCCCTTGCTTTTGGAGTAATCTGCTTGTTGTGAATATTCGAGAAAATTTCGGTATAATCTTTTATGAAATATCTATGTCCTCTTTTAATTCTGAGATGTACCGGAGTTGCTTGTAATTTAACTAAATGCCTGTAGATTGTGCCACATATCAGTCACTGACATATAGCAGACTGAGAAAGGCTGAAGGGAGCTTCCCTAAAACATGCACCGAAATGTACAATTATAGTGTGCACAGGGAAACTAGGGGAGCGTCAGGAAAAACGTGACTAAGGGGGTTAGACTTGGGCTGCCGTCCTGGTCGGACGCAGCATGTCTGGTGAGCAATGGCTAACTGTTAGTTAGGCCGCTCTTTGTGTGCAGCTGTATGAATGTCAGATGTTACGTATATTATATTCCCTGTCGAACTGTTGTGTATCCGAAAGCACGGATGGATTAAAAGTAACTGTCAAGAAGAAAGTCTTCGTGAAATTATATTCCAGTACCTGTGTTGGTCTTCTATAAAACAAGGTATCAAGTATTATTCATATTATGTTAAACCCTAGATACATCAATGAGCCTATACAGCATTCACTTCATGGCAAATGGGGACTTGTACCGGTAGTAATTATGAACTAAACTCGAGATTTATTATCAGTTTCTGACATTGTAAAGTAATCTAACGAATCGAGCCATATACTTGAGAAGGCCAAGGTCACATGCAGATTTTTATCATGACGCCATCATATATAATTTACTATATGTGGAATAATCTCAAACCAAGTAACCAAATTTTTGGAGCAGTGGTGATGACATCATCATTTTGGTCATACACAAAACATCCGGAAAGTATCTTACGATTTTGGTTCAAAGAACTGTTCAAATTGACACACGCAAGTTCTCAACATGCAATTATTTGATCATATGCAGATACTATTCGTTTGCACAGATACAGGAAGATTTAATTAACAAAAATTCAATCGACATATATACTGTGGTAATCATAATTGTGTTAAGAGAAAGGAGAGCGTACATGAACTATGCTGTTACTCATTTCAAATTGAGTTTAAATGTTGTTCGACAGTATGCGAAAGTCTCGACTGTGATCAACCGTATTACTGGTTCATCATTTGTGTCCGTATTGATTGTCCTCATTTATTTCGGATGCTGACCTGGTCTTAACAGGCACTCCGAAAAGAGGCAACTACCGATCACCTGATCGTAACTTGTAAAAAGATACATGCTAATAACATGGTATTGAACTGTTTGTTCACAAGACAGATTCCGTATGCTCCAGTTCACATTTTTACCTCAAATACTTGACCTTGTATAAGTCAAGAAAGAAGTTAAACAGTCAGTGAACAGAGGAATTATATACGCGGTTTTACAAGAACATTCGCAAGAAATTTCTTGAATTACAACGACACAAGATTATCATTTGTAAACAGTCGAAATACACTGAACGTTGAAAGTTTCAGTAATAAAAAAATTGAATTCCTGGAAACGATAGTTTGGATGAAGTCAAATTGATACGTGAACATTGAGAAGTAAACACTTGGAAGAAAGCAAGTGAATCTTATTTTAAAATTATGAACCAAAATTCTCAGAACATTCAAATATTCAAATTAGGAGAAATTTCTTGAAAGAAGACGATTACATCGAAATTCGAGTTTCATAACAGTGATGAACAATTCTTACATCAACCTTGAGAAAAAGTTTACATTCAATTATGAAGCTGAAATCATAACCAGATGTTACTGGTTAGTCAAAATCAAGATACGCAATTATTCGTTATCAAATTACGAACTTATTTGGCTACATTATCAAATTTGAGAAATATCAGTGCATGTTTCAACTTTAAGGATATCTGCTCACATTTTACTGCTTGGGAGGAATGGTTCAAAGACAACCCCGAATCAACAAATCCGCATCTACATCTATTATGTCGTTTTAAAGATAAATAATTGCACGTCAAGTTAAAGTGCAAACGACGCGCACCATCCTAAACTCAGAGAAAGCCGAAATTGCAGCTCGTATAAAGATCAGTTACAGACTGCAAGTATTTAATATTTGTCGATATTAAGTGGATGTCATTCGCCACACACAACTTAAGAGATTAAACCTGTACTATTCCACATATCTAAATGACAAGGGAACACATTATCAGTTTTGATGTCCGCTATCAGGAGACATATTACACATGATAATACCAATTGATTACATAGGACATGTTTTGAAATTAGACGTAGTCTACACATTACAGTGCACAACTCTTGAACAGTAATTGTACTATCGTTCAAGCCAAGAGCAACAATCTGTTGGGGACACAGCTTTTCTGTTATAAATCAACATCTACATAAATATTTCAGGTTTTCAACGACACGAACATCATATATCAGAACATTAGCTAGCATGTCGTCAAGACTTATTCTGAAGATACAATATATTTATTCAAAATTTGAAAGCGAAACTCAGATCATTGTGCTGTGTGCCATTTGATCGTGCACGTCTTCAATTTCCATTCGTCTTCACAGATACAGCAAATACAAGTTTCAACGGGAAATTAATTGACAAATAAACTTTTGCGGTTCCATTTGTGTCAAATCGGAGGAGCGCGTTCATTGACATTTTTATAAACGCTACATACCGAGAACTAATTGTGTATAGAATCAGTACGACACACATATAGAATCGAAATTTTGACTTTGAAAGAATCGGTCTACAACGGAATTATATTTTATACCGATCAATAATCAATATAATTTCAGAGCTGCTGGAGTCTTAAAACACATACGTCAATTAAAGCATGATTTGCATACATGAAACTTTCTTAGGCCATGCTACAGCCAACAGTGGCCAGTCTACCTCAATTGATATTATTAAGCTAAAATCATGACCAGATTTTGCTTATTGGCCCAGGCCGAGGTACTCAAGTCACGAAATCCATATATGCTTCATATTTAAAGGTATTTTATCGCATCTTACTGCTTTTGAGGAATTGCTCAAGGAAATAAAATCACCAAACCCGCAGATGCTTATTCATCCACGTCTATTATCTCAACCGTACTCAAATATGTCGAGACCAGAAAAAAATTCCGTTCAACGTGTTCAGGATAGGCGATAACTTTTCGAACAGTCGCCCGAATCGATGAGTGGATACAATGTTTGAGACCTCCTTTATATGGATGTCCAATTACTCCATCATTAACTCCACCTCAGTTATTTTCTGCATTGGAATATCTGATACTAGAGGACAAACTTCTGTGTCAACCATGGACAACAATTTATTTTACCAATCACAAATTAGAAATACACGACGTTGTTGAATTGAATGAAAACATACACGGATATGGTCGAGGAACTGTGTGATCAGAATGACATTTAAAAACGGCTAATACACCTGAAAGTTAAGAGATAATTTAATTTAATTTACATCGTCATAAATAAAAGAATTTCATGTTATTCTCACGTGAATCCAGCACGTGATTAAGGTTGTTCATGACTTCAATGATAGGAAACTAAGTGAATGGTGTTTATTTATTGTATTCGTTGGTGATGGTCATTTGATCTGTTGTATTTGTGCTAAATGTTAGTATACAGATCCTTACATATTGTTTTTAGACTATGAATGTGGTCTTACAAATTAGTTTTGATTTACTGCTTGATCATACGCGAAGGTTTGTCAATTGTGGTTATAATAAAGGTACAGAGGAAAACACACGTGATGTGAGGGTGCAGTGAGGTGTACTGGGGTAGAAGCAACTCCCCTGAGCGGATGTAACAGTACACTAGTATTGTACCAAGATAGGTGAAGACAGTCAATATCATACCGACATATCATCATGGTACTAGAAGATGAGTTATGGATACTAACTTATATGGTTATTTCAGCAATTTTACAGGCACCAATGGGTAGATTAAAGCATGATGAGTTAGCTTCTCTACATACAGGTATGAGCGTTGGGCAATGATACCACATTACAACGGTTGATTGAAGAAGAAGATTTATCATGCTGGAGTGAAGAGTATTAGTTTATTAGAATATTTACGGAAATAGGATTGGTTAGGTGCTATTATGACATTGCTAGTTGAATGAATTATATTGTTGTATTATTGGTACAGCACTTAATAAATATCCCTTAAATTAGAATGTGATCAGCGACAGCCTCTACCTCACCTACAACTATTAAATGAGAATGCAGGATATATACAGAACCAGCGACAACGAGGATCGGCAACTGATACAGACGGCATGATACCGATTGATACTCTCGTCCACAACTCCGGGTTTTGACCTAGAGTGAGGACATTAGGGACTAATGGTATCATTAGTTGGACCGGCCCTCCCATAGGCCGGCCACATGACGCTCACCGTGGGTGTGAGCAGGAGGGCATGCCCATCAATAATTTTATTTTTTTTTGAGGGTTATTAACGGGAACCATAATGTCATGTTCAGCAATTGATACTTAGGTTGTCAGTGATGCTATTGGTCATGCATAATGAATGTATATGAATTAAATGATAATATCATTTAATTTGTAGGGCGGGGGGCATAATGCCACATATCAGTCACTGACATATAGCAGACTGAGAAAGGCTGAAGGGAGCTTCCCTAAAACATGCACCGAAATGTACAATTATAGTGTGCACAGGGAAACTAGGGAAGCGTCACGAAAAACGTGACTAAGGGGGTTAGACTTGGGCTGCCGTCCTGGTCGGACGCAGCATGTCTGGTGAGCAATGGCTAACTGTTAGTTAGGCCGCTCTTTGTGTGCAGCTGTATGAATGTCAGATGTTACGTATATTATATTCCCTGTCGAACTGTTGTGTATCCGAAAGCACGGATGGATTAAAAGTAACTGTCAAGAAGAAAGTCTTCGTGAAATTATATTCCAGTACCTGTGTTGGTCTTCTATAAAACAAGGTATTCAAGTATTATTCATATTATGTCTAAACCCTAGATACATCAATGAGCCTATACAGCATTCGCTTCATGGCAGATTGTATGTGTTTTCTTGTGTAGTAATTTTTCATGTCCTTTAATGGCTGAAATACATGTTTTGTAGAACGTTGGGAGAGTGCCAAAATAATGTGAGGATGTATTCCTAATAGGTTTTAAAGAAGATAGCCTAATTCCAATGTAATAGTGTGCTAAATGGTGTTTTTCTGGGTGTTGTAGGATTTCACCTACGTGTTTGATCCTAAGTGATTGTATTTTGGTTGTTATGTCTTGGAGGGCGATACCTCCATCTTTTTTGTCTTGCATGAGTGTAGTATGTTTGATACTGTAGATGGTGCTGCCAAACACAAAGCGTCTAATCTCTTTGTTTATGTTTGTGACAGTTTGACGTGGGGGATCTAGGACTGTGCACAGATATAGTATATTTGGAATTATATATGTATTAACAATGGTACTTCTACCAAATATGGTAGTTGTTTTGTATTTGTATCTCTGTAACATATCTGTTATTTTCTTCTCTAGATTTTGCCAAGTGTCTTTGTGTGTCTGATTTGGTTGACATGGGAAGACGATTCCGTACACTTTTATAAGATTGTTTGATGTTAAGTCAAATGGAAAATCCGCCTTATTTTTCCATTTGCCTAAGCCCATTATAGTAGATTTTTGGACGTTTAATTTTGCCCCACTCCCTTTGCCGAAAAAACGAGAACGTCTCCAAAATGATCCGTACAGATTTTTCAGTGGTCGGAAAGAAAATGGTATCGTCCGCATAAGCACGCAGCTTTTTTCACCCTTCCCTGGTATGAACGTACCCCTGACATTGTCGTCCTGTCGTATCTTTTCTAGAAGTGGCTCTAGAGCGACAACGTACAGTAATGGGGACAAGGGACATCCCTGTCTCACTGAATTGGTTAGGGTATGGTTTAATAGAATCCGACTTTCCGGTTTCAAATATAAAATTTTGACCCATGTCCGAAAATAATTTCCCACGTTGCAGTGTGAGAGAGTTTTGTGGAGGTATGAGTGAGATATTCTGTCGAATGCTTTTTCTTGATCTAAAGAGAGAATTGAGGACTGACAGTTTTTCAGATGTGTGTAGTTGATGATGTCCCTTATGAAGTGTGTGTGTTGCTGGATATTCCGGTGTTGCACACTACATTGCAGGTCTTCATGAATGAGAGATGCCATTACTGGTTTCAATTTATTCGTCAAAGTCTTTGTTAAAATCTTGTAGTCTACGTTTAAAAGCGAGATAGGTCTGTAACTCTTTAAAAGTGTCTTGTCAGTATTCTCCTTCGGAATAAGAGTGATGTAAGACGTGTTGAAACTGGATGGGAGTTCATGTTTGTGGAAAGATTCAGAGAATACTGCTAGTAAAAGGGGACCTAGAAGAGGAAAGAAAAACTGATAGAATTCAGCAGTAATACCGTCAGGGCCAGGCGATTTGCCCTTCTGCATTCCATGAACCGCTTGTGTTATATCTGTTAGTGTTAATTCAGTATCTAGTGTTAGTTTCTGTTCCTCTGTGAGTTCTTTTGTGAATTTCATAAAGTGTTCTTGCACGTCCGCCTGTGTCTTTTCCTCTGTATAAAGGTTCCTGTAATAATCTTCAAAGGCTATGGCTATTTGTTGTGGCTCGACTTGTATATTTCCTTCCCTGTCGATTATCTGGCCTATTTGTCTGCTGTGCTGTATGTTTTGTTCTAAAGCTAGGTATTGTTTACTCGGTATCTCTTGTGTTATAGTTTGTAACTTTGTTCGCAGTAAAGCCCCCTGAAATCGATGTCTGTGGAGATCTAATTCTTCCTGTAATGCTATGATGTGTGGTGAATTTTTGTCTGTCTGTAGTAAGAGCTTAATTGCATTTTCCAATACTTTTTCTTGTTGTAGTTTTTGCTTGTGTATTACTGCTGCTAGTGTTTGTGTTCTCTCTCGTATAGTTTGTTTAAGTGTTTCCCAGAGTTCTCGCGCTTTACCCTCCGGTATATCGCTTGTGTATGTGAGGATCAGTTTTGTTATGCAATCTACATAGTCCTGATTTTGTAAAAGTGTGCAGTTCAGTTTCCAATTGGGAGATCTTCTAAGGTGTGGTGTTGCTTGTACTGTGTTTATTGTTGCAACTACCGCCTTATGATCTGTGAAGTTCAGTGTCTCCTGTAAATGCTTGACTTGTGTTATATGATGTGTTATGGGCGCATAAATTCTATCTAATCGCGCTGCTCTGTTATGCGCATTGTTTGTATGTGTTGTATCTGTTCCATGGGGATGCATCTGCCTGTATGCGTCTGTTAGCCCATGGATATCTAAAATTGTTTGCAATGTGTCTAATTGATGTTCCTCCTCCCCCGTTGTGTTTCTAATTTGCATTCTTACATCTCCATTTATAAGGTCATGCGCCGAAAGTACGCAATTAACATCCCCCCCTAGAATGATGTTGTGACCCCGATTTGAGCGTGATAATAAATTTCCAAGTGTTTGGTCGAAGAGCGGCTGATGTCTGTAGTCAGGCGGTGCGTGTATGTTGACAATTGTGTATTTATTTATGTTATTTCTCACCTGTACTATAGCTATCCTACCCTGGCAGTCCCTGTCCTTCTCTATAATCTGCTACCTGTCCGATGTCTGTATTATTGCTGTACCCAATCCGATATGTTGAGTACTAAGACTAAAACATGAGTGTCTTAGACCTAAGCATGTTGTGATATATGATGCGTGTTCATCGGTTTTAACGTTAGCTTCCTGAATGAGTATAACCCCGGGAAGGTTAACCCGGTCAACAAATGCCCGCAGAAGTCGGATGTGTCGGCCTAACGGCGCAAGAACGCAGCTCTGCTGTAAACAGGCACAACGCAACCACATCCGAAAAAAAAACTCCGGATGAACGAAGAAGAAGAAGAAGAAGAATGAGTATAAAATCAGGTTTATATTTGTGTATGAGTGGTATAAGATGATTAAATTTGGATCTTATACCTCGAATGTTAATACTCATTATTTTAATTTCCGCTGCCATTTTTTTTGTAATATAAGAACCGGTTGAGCATAATTATGTTTCTTGTTTCAAAACTGTCTGTATTCATGTTATCATTTCTGGAGATTGTCAGTAGATTCCTTCGCCGGGCTCGTAATCTCTAGGTCAATAACGAGGCGTGGTGAAGAATCTGACAGGTTTCTTTGTCGTGGTGGTGTGTTAATGTTATCACTGTCTATTTCGGTCATGGCGCTGGTCGTTATCTGTTCAGTATAATTACTTACGCATTTCTTTTTGTTTGACCTGTCCGCTTCAGGCGGTGTAGGGTAGTCGTGGTTGTTGAGGGGCGGCAGCGTGGTAACGTGTTTGGCAGGCTGGAGGTGTCGAGCTCTCACCGTCAGACAGGCTCTTGGTTGAGCGTCCCATTTTCCGACTGACCAGCTGGAAACCATCTTCATCCTCCTTACTATGTTGATCTGTCTGGGAGTTCGAGGTGACTTTTTGTGACAGTATAGATGCCTTCCTCTGTGGAGAGCCAGGTGGGCTATTCTTACCGGGTTTAATGTTAGAGTTCTTCTCTAAAGTGTTAGCCTGTTTGCGCTGTGACAGGGTCGCCTCGGTTGTTGGGATTGAACCCAAGACCCGAGGTATCCCTAGCACTCACATGTATACTAACCCCAGAGGCTGGACAGGTAGATACACTATAAACTCTGCTACTGACCCCCTTTATGTGTTATTAGTCTACAAGCCCCTCCCAGATTATAGACCTCTACTATCTACCCTCTACCTAGGGAAAATGAACTCTGAGGCATCGTCCGAGACCACACTCAATAACTGTAGAAAAGAACATGTCAACATTAACAAAGTTTATTCTACACTAAAGACACAGGAAGGAATTGAACACCCTGATAGAATACAATCTATTTACAATACAGAGAATAGATTAGAGACAGAGTCAGAGATGAGTCCATGTTCTTCATCAGGCTGAGAGGCAGATTTGCTGTGTGTGTTCCGTCCAGTCGGTCCGACACTCACCCGGCTCCCTCCCAGTACGGTTGACTGGAACCTTGGAGACCACTCCGTCCCAAGAGCTCGGATCAGCAATCAATGGAGTTAACCACTCGGACCACAGCTGACTAGATGAACTTCAACGCAGCAATATCACTATGAGTCACTGGCTAATGACCCTAAGACAGTTCTCATGATTCAGCCTGGCTGGGAGACCCTCTCCCCTGAGGTGTCCCCAGGTAAACATTAGTCTTGGCATCCATAGTTATAGCAAATGATCAACACTATGGTCGTGGACTATAATCGCCTACCCCTGGTTGGGTAATGTAAAGTTTCTGCAGCAAGTTAAACAAAGTTCTTACGAATGTCTATAAACTCTGGCAGATGATGTCAAAACAGCTGTACAGTCAAGATTGACCTGACTCCCTCGGAGTCGAGTCCCACATGATCATCAGGCTTAGTACACAGTGGTGACTGAAGCATAATAATGTCACTGTTCGTTGACTCTGCTGACAATCAAGTTCTGTAGCACACATGAGTCTGATATCAATAATACATTTGTTCGATGGATCAGTGATGAGCTGAACCTAGTGTACCTGTAAAGTCAATGTAACAATAATACGCCCAACTGGTGTGGGTCTAGTGTTGACCTGGCACTCTTTCAAAGGTAGTTACAGCACCTATGTTAGTGCAGACAAGTACTACCTGGTGGTTTCGACGTTTAGGCGGCTGTTAACAACGGCAATGGAACTGATGCGTCCCAGAGCTATGACAGTACCCCACCTTGGCAAGTCTCCCTGGACCGAGCATATCACCATCTGTCCACTGTAGTTCAGTCGTTGATTAACATACCCATGCATAATAGTTTCAGATTGTGGTACCAACTTATATCAGACGTAGTGTTGCATCACCAAGCATGGTTGTTCACAAATAAGTATGGTGAATTCATAAACAGGCCTCATGGTTCATAATCAGGCCTCGTGGTTCACAAAAAGGCATGATAGGTTCGTAAACAGTCACTCGCCCTTACAGACGTTGTGGTTTCAGAAAACAGGCATCGTTGTTCATCAACAAGCAACACCTGAGAGGAAGAGCGGTAGGTGAGAGTATTCGGCACCAACATTGGCCCACATGCATCAAATCACTGAATAAACAGCCTTCAGCAACATCTAATTAGTTTTCATCTAATTAGGGCATCATCTCTATATGGGTAGAATTGAAGCATGGGTATCAGTCCAATGTCAGATGGCCCGTTAAAACAGCCCGTCGGAAAGATTACGTTCTGAGAATGTCTAGTCTGATCATATGTCTCTCATACCACTATTCTTATGTCTGCTGCTGCTAGAATGAGTAGCTGTAATATTTCTATTATTTACATAGAAACTAAATCTCAATATTTCTATTCATTACATAGAAACTAATCTCCGAGGAAAGGAGGTCCCTAGACTCATCCTCCTTCATCATACATACAATAATTGTTATCATATTAATTAATACATTATATCAATTAATAACTCATTAACAAAATATATGTACAATCTTTCCATTTACGCTAGGTGGGGTATCCTTCCCACCTCGAAGCGAAACTCTTCCTGCTTTTTCTCTTATCTAGAGGCAAGAAGATCATCCAGTAAAAAACATGTTTTCCCTTACATGTTCAAAGGGGGCACTCCAGTTCTGGTCTCCCCCCAAGCGGGTTAGCCTTGGGCCATGACCGAACTGCTCGGCTGGCCTGGTTTGCAAGTCATATACTTAATAGACTTGCAAGACATCCCATATCCCATTTGTCCCCGTGTCTCATTAAATAGCCATACGTCCTTCCATACATCCATCACATCAGCACTCACGTACTCATGCCAGTATGAAAAGAACAGGACAGTAAAGAGAAGACCCTCGAACGCATTATCACATCACGCCCAAAACGCTGAGGCATATCGCGTCGAACCACCTCGTCGTTCAGTAAATCGCTCATGTAAGTATCGCACTACATTACCTAATATATACACCACAACAATATCATATATATATATATATATATATATATATATATATATATATATATATATATATATATATATATATATATATATATATATATATATATATATATATATATATATATCAGGAATGGCATCACCATTTAGTTATCACAAAATAGCTACATCACTTCCTATGGCTTGGCAGTATGTGCTCTGTTTCCATTGGAACTAGTCACATCACTGTCTGAATTCCACACAATATCAACTTAACTGTCTATTCAAGAGGTCCTACTAACATCAGATACTAACTGACATAAGTTAGGTTCACAAAATACTACAGTAACAGCTCCCTATAATTGTAACATCCTACCTAATATGATGCAACTACTCACAGTATGTAATTCCTAACTACTAAGCATACTTTGCCGCTGTAACGGACTTGTCACTAAGCCTGTAAGCGAAACTACACAGTTACAACTATCTATTGTAAACAGTGCTGTACACACCTGTACTATGTCCTACTTTCAAACCGGCTTATCGATCGTCAACTAATTACCAATGCAGGATCGTTCGCATATTTAATGATGTTGCCGTACGGTCGCGTTTTACGCTCAATTACAATGGTAGATGAATTAAATATGTATTTACCTGAACCGTTGAACAGACCCCTGGTCAGCTTCTAATACTGTCTTGTGGCCAACTTGCCTCTATTACTGACAGTAAGCCGAAATTGGCGGTGCGTCCTCTCACACCGGAGAGCTTAAAAGTGAATGAGCGTCAACTGCCTAATTCCGTCCCTACGTGCTACTCAACTCGCACGAAGAAATAGTACTACACGTTGTGTCTCACCTTAAGCGAGAAACATGTGTTCTCCGCACTGGAGAATCTATTTTCTACCTTCCACGAGATAATGTTAGTGTACTTAGCAACCTCGGTCACGCTAATCCAGGTGCTACTAGAGCAATCTACGCGAAAGAAACAAGCCCGACTTTCCCCAGTTTATTTATAACTGGGGAAGTACCTGATGACGCTCCGTGTTCGTAGCGGAACCTCCTACGACAAAGCACAGATAACTTGCAGTCATACTGTGACACAGATTCATTTTCAGCAAACTTTCTTCGTGAAGAGATTGTCTTTGTGTTTCTAAACCACGTTTCATGGACTCATATTTCTCAGAGCGTAACAGTTCAGAAAACTTTGAATAAGTTGTTAGATGTTTTATGTCACAGTGACGCAGAAGATTGTACACTTTCAAAACAGCAACACTTTTGCTACACATTACGCAACTGGCTTTCTGGTCCTTTGTTTACACATAGAAGTACTTTACTCCCTATTCTTCTTTGAAAACACGACAGTCGGCGTCCACTTTTCTTTTCTTAGTAGCCATAATGGAGGGTGAAGTAAACGGGATCTGGAAGTGAAAAGACATTGAATTAGAAACATAATTAAAATCCTATTGAAACACAAGAAAAGCAGATGACTAGGGGTCACTGGTGAAGCTACAGCTCACCAAAGGTACGTATAAAAGTTTATAGGTACCTTCGGTAATATAATATATCACATAATCAGGTTTGCAAAATATTTAATAGGACCAGCCTAAATAAACAGCCTAGAGCAGTGTTTTTCATCCGCTGTTTCGCGAGTGGCAGCCAGGGGTTCCACCGAAACAGACCGAAATCGATTAAATGCACAATTTCTGCCCATCTGGTTTATTCCATAAAGTAGGACAGACACTTGGATCATCCCACAGAGTTCCTTGAGCAACGTAAACATTTGCGTAAGGATCTGCATCAGCAGTAAAGTTGAAAAACACTGGCCTAGAGATTCAACTCGATTAACACCTTGACCGGGGAATTTTTCTGAGCTAGGGATATTTTCGTGCTATGTTTGCCACTTTATTGCCTCTATTCACACTTGTAGTTCACTTACCTATCAATGTCAAACAAATAAATCCTTGATACATACCTATAAAATGGATGAAAGGCAAAAAGAAATAAATATTTCTGGAGCGCTGAACCTGTGTTGACAGCCGGATGCATCTGGGGGCGGAAAAGATGCGTGTTTGTGCGTGTTGCCATGGAAACCATGGTCATGTCAGAGCGTAGGCAAAGCTACCACTAGCTGGGGGAAGGACTTGTGATGACGCGAATAAGCAAACTTTACAATAAACCAGAAAATCTAGATACAATAAGTTAAAATTGAAAATAGTAAATTTAAGGCACATAGCAGCCAGGAGGTCTCAGCACGTGTGAAGATCTCCTAGTATTCTAAAGATAATATTTAAAATTAAATTGTATCACACCATCTCGTGTTCTATACGTTTATCAAGCAAATTCGAGTACCATCGGCGGGCCTGATGAATTAACGTCACGGGCCGTATCCGACCCGCGGGCCGTAGTTTGGTGACCCCTGCCCTCGACCATGATAGTATTTCTTCTGCATTAATCACACTCTCCCAGAGGGTCTTCACCACATCTATATTAGCATACATCAAATCGCCCTTTAACGATATGACAGGTGCCAGTATGTCTGCCTGCTAATTTCTAACCACACCAGAGTGTCCTGGGGTAAAGATCCAGCGAATGCTCACAACCCGCGACTTCTGAATCGATGCAAGTCATTCTGCACGAAATATGCTAATCTTCACATTTGTCAGCATGCTTTGTGAATCACTTACAATCACAACATGTGTATACAGTTGTTACCAACCAGCGGAAAGCTGTAGTAAACGCCTCCACCTCCATTCTCAGACTTGAAGTCATACATATGCCAAGCTCTCATATACTAGACATCCACCATTTTCTGTTGCTACGAATCCCCAAGAACGATTGTGTGTGTGTGTGTGTGTGTGTGTGTGTGTGTGTGTGTGGTGCGTGTGTGTGTGTGTGTGTGTGTGTGTGTGCCTCTTGGCGACATCACCATGAGGAGAGTAGTCATTAATTAATTGCTGAATTTAAGCTTCAGTAGCGCCTGATGGCCACTCCCTTCACTCACGTCCCAATGTAACTATAACCCCACTCAAATCAGAATTTCTAATCAGTACTCTGACCCACTCCTTGCCTCTGCCAATCTTCTCAAGTGTGCAGACGTCTCTTATGGTATCTTCTGCCTGCGCCATCAATGATATTCAGCTTAGCAGCCGGTTACCCTTTAGTGCATCCAGGGAATCCTGCAGGAAGTATCCATTAGAGCTGCGATAGAGCGGTGGTTAGCACAGTTACCCGGTAGTTATGAGTTCGAATCCCCATCTATAGAGCGAGAAAAGCGGGTTGAGGGTGGTATAGGCCAATCACCTCAAGATAATGTAAAGGAAGTCCCCATCTTGCGTTACCACGTCCCGTTAAAGAAGCAAGCAATAATAACAATGTAGCCTATGCTATTCTTAAGAGGCGTCTTAATAAGAGTTGTCGTGAGACTGGATATCTCATCCTACAGTACACTTTAGTTGTCGTGAGACTGGGTATCTCATCCCACAGTACACTTTAGTTGTCGTGAGAGTTGGTATCTCATCCCACAGCACAGTACACTTTAGTTGTCGTGAGAGTGGATATCTCATCCCACAGTACACTTTAGTTGTCGTGAGAGTTGGTATCTCATCCCACAGTACACTTTAGTTGTCGTGAGAGTGGATATCTCATCCCACAGCACAGTTCACTTTAGTTGTCGTGAGACTGGATATCTCATCCCACAGTACACTTTAGTTGTCAAATCCAACAAATTATGAACCCAAGTGTACACAGAGCTCGGTGTGAGTTGGTTGAAGGTCAGTGTCCTATTGGGAAATAAAAGGAAGAAGAAGAAGAACTGCCCATAAGAGATTAAAAAACAAACTGTATGGATGCAAGGTAAAGGTCAAGAAAACTATGGATAGGTAACATCAAGGCTACTCTAAGCACGACAATTGTAATCATCAACACATCTTTACCTCTGTGCCAGAAGTTAAAATATATGCCTGTCGGTTCGTGGCGAAGGTTGGTGGGCGATGTTTGGTGCAGGAGAGCGGGGTATATGATACAACTTCTAGTCTGCATTCTTTAGATTGATTTACAAGCTTAAATTCAACAATCAAAAATAGACAGCATCTGTAGGATTGTTTTCCTAGTACATGTAGGTCTTGTGGGAAACGAGCAGGCGAACATATTGGCTGGGTCTGCACGCCTTGGCGGGGTAATGAAATGTTGCATGATAAGGCAAACGTGGTCGGGGCCCCTTGAAGTCGTGTGTATAGTAGTACTGAAGAACGGGTAAATCTTGGAATATAATGATCGCTGAACTGAAGAAAAAGAAGAATAAGAAGTACTTTAATATGAAAAAAAAAAGATTAAATTAAAATACCTTTCTACACGCCTTGAATCGTACTGGCTATATCATATGGTGCCAGTCCAATATATTTTTTTTTTTTATAGAACAATAGAACACTCGCACTTTACAGTAGAGATTCCAATGTAAGAAAAGTTGTTATTATATTGTTTCGTAATTCCAGTTGATCAAGCGTCAATGCATACAATTGATTCGTTATTTTTATTCCACTTGTTTTGTATGCATTCAGCCAAAATGGCTTATTCTTTCCATTTCTCGAAGGAGACACCGCCAGACTCGATGTTTAGCGATTTTCAGGCACTTAACAAGTTTCAGAATGAGGTATTTCAGATCTAGTTGTTATCATCTAATTTTATTTCAGTGTCATTTAATTTGTAAGGGACACATTTTGAATTAATGGCCGATATTAGTGAAGGGGGCGTGGCATGTTTCTAAGAATTAGCGAGCCCTATCACCTATCATCAATTTAATTATGAGTATTTACAAATGAGACCGCGACAGTAGATAGGCCTTGAAATTGAAAATCTAATGGTATCTCATTGATGCCTGTATGTCACTTATAAGTGAAGATATTCAAAATTTTGTGAAGGTGAGACGAGTTGCGATTTCTCATGCTATTTACCCGTAAGTGTAGCTCTCCAGTGTGTCCAATTACCTCCACCAGCGGGTATGCATGCGAGATGGTCTCAAACGGTCATATGAAAACTGACTTCAAAAATATGTTCCGTCATGTTAAATGATTACAAAATAGTACAAGTATACAAATAAATTATTAATAATCTTTAAACTTGTGTTCTCTTTAACTTTAGTAGGTAAAATAGCACGTGTTGAAAAGTGTAGCGCAATCGATATGCGGTGGCCGTCATCATCGTCATGACCCGTGCCATGGGTTTCCAATTCACAAAGTCACATCTTCGCAGAAAATCTGTTTTTCAACCACAATTTGAGCAAGTTTAGCGATGAAACTATGCTGATTCAGGGGCAATATTTTATATGGCAATTAAAATTCACATTAAACAAAGACATCTATTGGATTCATCGATTCCAATATGCGATCATTCCGTTGCCTCTGTGGGACTCGCTCCCTGGCAGTCGGCAGCTCACACAGATCCATAGAGCACACTTTATTCACAAACTTCCAGTTTCTTAGTTCTATATAATATTTTAGCTCGTAATGGTTAATAGTTTCTATTATATCACCTAATAATTTTGTAAAAAAAAAAAAAAAAATATGCCCAGCTGGGAACAGAACCCCGGCCTCCCACATGACAGGCGGACTGCTTACGACTATGCTAGCAAGAACACAATGCTTTCTCTACAAAGATATTTATATAGTCAAGCCGCCGTTTTGGGTTTCATGATCTCACATTTTCGCCTGTTGTTTAACCACAATTAAAGCAAGTTTAGTGATGAAACTTTCCAACTTCTGTAAAATTGAATACAGAATTCGAAGATCCATCTACAATTGATGGTTGTCTATTAAAAGTAGCAGAAAAAAATTATTTATGGTTCAGTGTGCCGTTGACATCTTTCTCCGCGTGCGAGGTTGGTCTCAACCAACGGGTCATAGGTGGATTATGAAAACTGACTTCAAAAATATGTTCGATCATGTTAATTGATTAAAAGATAGTACAAGTATACAAATAAATTATTAATAATCTTTAAACTTGTGTTCTCTTTAACTTTAGTAGGTCGAATTGCAAGTCTTGAGTGTTGAAAAGTGAAAATGTACATGCCTTAGCGGTCGATACAAAGGCATGCTTCGCCGAAAATGTTGTTTTTCTCCACATTCATAGCTAGTACAGCAATGAAACTTTCCTGATATATTTAAAATTGTATGCAGAATTCAAAAATACATCTATAATTGATTTAAGGCGATGTGCGGCAGTAAAAACATCGATTTTTGGTCAACTTGGCTATATTTGGAATAGTTCATTTTTAGACACATTATCATGTCTTCTATCAGATTCTGTACTTGTTTTTGTTTCAAAACTGTTATTTTATGCAATATTCATAATTTACTGAACCCACCCTCTGTGTCAAATCATATAATTATTGAAAATTGTTGCGAAATTGACGGTTTTCAAATCCTAGCAACGATATCTCAGGAAAACACGACACGCGCGTGTAAGGTATCCCTGGAAAGGTCGTGAACTTCCGTAACTGTTCGTAAAACTACGAGTTCGTCTAATCGGAAGCTCTTCTGTGTACATCGGATTTATTCGTGTCTATCATCGTCTGGAAACTTCCATATATGGAACATCGTAATCAATCCGCGTTCGCCGATGGCTGAAATTGATCACGTGGGTTTCCAAAATGGCGGCTTTGTGTTGTTTACACCTGGCGACGTGCTGAAAGTTCATTGTTGACGACAGACTGACACGCATTGAAATATGCCTCGTTCTAAGAAATTTAACATAAAGTCATCTACTCAACGTAAGTAATCTCTCAGACTACACCTCGCAAATGCTCGTAAGCAGCGAAAAGCCTATCAGAACGTCGTAAAACGATACAGACAATTCTGAAACTACTGAAAGCGACCCAGCTAAAGTGCGCACATGCCACTTCCAAATCCAAGTGTTTTGACAGTGAATTTGAATGAATCAGTGCTATCGTGTTCTTCTCAAAGTTGTGAAGTGATTCTTTTATTACCCGAAGCCAATTTAAAAGAGATACGTATAAATACACAACATCCACTAGCAGCAAGTATGATTCTGGTGACGACAATGGATATCAAAAACGGGAACACAGAGCAATAGTTGATTGTTCAGAAATTGAGGCAATAATCAAATTGTTATGTTGTCCAGTTTGTAAAAATGATAGTCTTATTTTGAAAACTGACAGCAAGAAAACCAAGGGATTAGCTATGTATGCAGAGGTTTACAGCTCTTGTTGTGAAGAAGTGATGTGTGGAAGATACCTATCTGCAAGAAGTAATGATGGGGATAGATCTTTTGCTGTCAACAGCCAGTCAGTATATTCAGCATTAGTCTGTGGGATGGGTGCAACGACATTCAACAATTTTTGTGAAAACATGAACCTGCAAGGTCTTCATCACAAAACATTTCACAGCAAAGTGAATAAACTATATTCAAAGATAGAAGATCTGGAGGACACTGTTTTTTCTCAAACCGTAAAGTATGTTCGACAGGCTCATGCACAACAGTCAGGCATAACTCTACATGACAATGATGTGCTAGATATTAGTGTCAGCTTTGATGGCACTTGGCTGACTAGAGGCCACACATCCCACATTGGAGTTGGCTGTGCAGTGGATGTTCTTACAGGACTTTGCATAGATGCCCATGTTATGTCCACATATTGCCAGGTGTGTGAAACCACTGGTAAGACACTTTCCAGGGACAAACCAGATGAATTTGCAGCATGGAAGGCAGAACATCTTCTAAACTGTGACAACAATTTCACAGGATCTGCTGGAATGATGGAGGTGAAGGCTGCAAGGGTGCTGTGGCGACGGTCTATGGCCCGTCATAAACTTCGCTACACGTCAATACTTTCTGATGGTGACACCAAAACATTTGCGGAACTGACCAAGATCAACCCATATGGGGATGACATTCAGATAGACAAAGAGGAGTGTATCAACCATGTCAGTAAACGCCTTGGAACAGCACTGCGCAAACTAAACTAAACTACTTAGTAGATGTGTGTCAGGACAAACTCAGAATTCAAATGAGTGTTTACACAGCTTGATATGGGCTCGATGCACTAAAGACAACTTTGCCTCTCGCAAGCTCGTTCAGTTTGCAGTTGTAACTGCAGCAAGAGAGTTCAACTTTGTAGCTGCTGCTGCCCAAGACACTGCCCAGTTTTTGGACCTTCTACAGGCCTGCATATGCAGAGACTAGGAACATTTAGGATGCAGAAGCAAGTAAGAAATAGTCTGAAGTACAAGAAGGACAAACAAACTAAAAGACGCGACACTGTACGAGAGGCCAAACTGAAGAGACAAGGTGAGCTGCATGCTCTGGAGGGAGGTCCTGCATATTCAACAGGACAATTTTAACACTCAAGATACAGTTTTACACTTTTTTTCTCTGTAAAAGAGTGCATTAGTAATAAAAAACAAAAAAATAATTAGTTTTTCCCCGTTTTCTCATTTCGCCAGTTTTTTATACATAAGTACAATTGTTTTAAAAACTATTCATTAGATTTCACTCAAACTTTGCAGAGATATTCTTTATTATATCTCTTACATTGTGAGTAGATTATTCTTCAAAATTACATTTTAGTTTTTGTGCTACACTAAAAAAAAAAAAAAAAAATGTCATGAAAAATGTCATTACCATTTTCACATTTTGAAAAAAAAAAACTGCTAAGAGATATCATTAAAATTTTCTACTAAACTTGTAAAGGGTCTATTTACTTACACATAAAACAAAGAATTTAGCCTGTACATTAAAAAATAAATGTTTTAGAGGTACATTAAGAAATTCAAGATGGCCGCTGTTTATCTTGGTTTCCATAGCAACCGTTAAGTGCAAAGTCAATTTGACAATATTTTATTGATCAGCAGTCTTTAATATCAAACCCTATCCCATAAAAGAACATAGAAATTAAGTATTATGGAATTAAATTTTTTAAGGTTAGCATTGCCTTAAATCGATTTAAAACGCCAGAATTGTGTTACAAAGTGCACATGCACGTCCGATCAATATGCGCAAAGAACAAAAATACAGCTTCGCAGAAATGTTGTTTCATTCACAATTAAAAGCTATTAAGTAGGATGAAACTTTCCAGATATATTTAAAATTGTATGAATTTGAATTGAATTCAAAAATACATCTGTAATTGATTTAATTCGATTTAGAACACCAAAATGAAATTAATTACGGTAAGTATGAAATCTAATGTTATTTATATAAAAGGTCACGATGATTTCAACCAATCGCTGTGCATGGAATATTAAGTATACCTTTCCTGGAAAACCCCAGATGACGTGTGTTATTGTCACGTGAGATTTGAATGAATGAATGACATCGAAAGAATGCATGGTCTGAACTAGTGCGAACTGAGAGACATGGTGAATCATGGCTGTATGATTCCGTATATGATTTTGGTTTTCATTTCCGGTAGCGGCACGATGGAACTCGCTATAAGAATTAAGATCTTCTGACTTACTAATAGTAGTTACGATCATGATTTTAAAATTGAGTATTTACTAATGAGACCACCACAGATAGATAGGCCTTGAAAAACCAAATCTAATGGTACCCCAATGATGACTGTATGTCAATTCTAAGCGGGGATATTAACATTTTTGTGAAGGTGTCTCCAGCTAAAATATTGACTTAATTGCCATGACTTTGGAGCTCTCCAGCGTGTCCATTATCTCCACTTCCGGCACTTCAGTGCGTACATGCAAGATTGTTTCAAACTGGTCATAGACGGATATGAAAACTTACTTCACATAAATGTTCCATCTTTGATGCTGAAATTGAGGCAATCAAGATAGCGACAGAGAAATTAGTAAATACCAGCCATGGTACACAACCTGTAGTGCTATTGACAGATGCAAAATCAGTACTCGAAGCACTCCTGTCTGGGAAATTGCCAGTACTAAGGACACTACTTTCTGAACTTAGCAGTCAGCATACAGTGGATATCATCCCGCTATGGAGTAACCGGAGACGACAGAGCTGATTGATTGGCTAAGGAAGGAGCAAAAGAAGAACAGCCTGATGTGCCCGTTAGAATGATCAAATCAGTCAGAAAGCCACCAAAACCTGCTCAAGACGACTACCACGTTATGGACAGACCAGAACAAGTCATTATTCTATGCCTCAGAACAGGACACAATAGATTACGCAACCACATGTATGTCATAAGTCGGGGTGCCCCACCAGCTAGATGAAAGTATTTATTCACTGGCGAGCAACCCTAAATAGTCAGAAACTGACTAGGGACAAAATCTATATGGCTGAACTACAGATTAAGCCCTGAATATCCAACGTACAGCTCTAAGTGGCTCGTTACAAAATTGAAATGAACTGAGCTGAATATTCGCCAAGGACTAGGAAAGAGAAGGTTAGCTAGGGTAGATTTTTAAGTCTGAATTAAAGTTTAAAGACAACTATCCTAGTACAGGTTTTTCTCCCTGACTGCTCCTTTCCTTGGTGTGTAAGTGAACCCCCACCAATGTACACAACAACACGTATGCACAATTGGAATTAAAATATAACGAGAGAACTATGAGTTACAAGACTACAACATTTATTTACTAATCATAGACATCTGATGGTCTTCAATATGGGGATGATGAAATCATATAACATATTGTGATGAGAAACATTACGTAACTTTACTTGTTACTTCATCTATCTGGAACTGTGGTCCAGATCCCCACTCTCCAGTAGACTCAAAAAAGAAACAGCTTGCCGGTATTCTGACGATCCTGTCAGTCCTGACACTCCTAGTCAGTAGTCTCTAGTCTTGAGATCTATAACATAGGTGCTCCTTGTGAGAGCTTGAAAGAAAGTCGAGAATGTGTTATATCAGTTCTACATCAGCGCAATCCTAATTAAAACATATCATAACACAAACATATACAATGACCAGTCTGGCCAAGTTTATCTTCCAGCTCTACTGTGTTCACCATCCTCCTTCTCCCTACTGTCTTTAGTCTGGGACGGGCTTTTCAATTGTCTCACACGCCTGTAATGATTACATTTCTGCCGCCCCATGTCCATGTCGCTAATACAGAAATTCTGTGTCATACAGCCGCTCCGTCCAACGTTGGGTTAGCAGCTCACAGGGTCGGTAATGGTATTATAATAATGCCTGATCATCCGGGCTTACAAGCCGGGACCAGTAGCTGTGCCAGGTTTCCATGCATTACCGTGGACGCACGCCCACAATACACTGAGAAAGTTTAGCACCATATACCCCATAACACTTGTGGGTAATGTCTGTACCATTACACCTCGGCTACAAATGCAATTGATGGTTAGTGTGCCAATGCGCACACCATAATATAACACTTCATATTGGTAGGCTTGCATATGACAAATCAATATATCAAACATCCAATACACATAAACATATTGATTAAACTAGACATATTATGATACTTTAACATAATAGCATAATGCACTAGTTAGTTTGTAGGTATACGAAATGAGACGTATATACACAAAAAGAATATGTACGAAGCATATTCCTAGCATCGTATATTCATATGAAATTACACATACATACATCCAACATATCCATAAACATTATATTACTTCAAGATGGACATCTAATGATACTCAACATAATAGCATTAGGCATTATTAATGAGTACTAATATTGGATAGCTACAAAATGAGATATGACAAGCATCTACCAAGACACCTAAAAGTATATCTAGACAAGATCTCCTTCCATAAGTTTCTACTTCTCAGAAGAGTAACACTTAAAGCACAATGATATTGAACACAGAACTTTAGAAAAAACACTCAAGTAACCTATGACAATGATAGTTCTTGAAATAACCTAGATCAGATATAGACTGAAAATAAGTAACTAAGAAATAACTTTTGTAGTGAAATCTAACATAATAATCATGCATATGACTACAGAACATTGAGATAGTTCCTACCTGTTCTGAAGTCAGACTTAATCTAAAGGGAACAGGTCTAGTGGGGTTTTTATACCTAGCCTAGCAGTAGACACTTATCTCCCAGGAATTCCATTCCTAAATTCTTCTTATCTCCTCCTGACGTTAATTGCAATTAACACTGCAACCTGTCCAGTCATAAAAATTCTTTCTGCATGCACACTAGCCTTCACACCTGTGGGTCTGACCATTATTAGCCCCATGAGTCTTATCAGTGATTTCACACCTTGCACCTCGAGTATTCCTGCTTCAGTTTCAATAGCCAACATTTACTTTGTGTGGCCAGTCTTGACACTTCACAGCTGACCGGTTTTACAAGGTCTGTTTTCACACTCTACTGAGTCTGCCGATCTGAGTTGACTTGGCTTGTTTACCGCCCTATGGCTATTATCTCCATCTGGCGTTAATTGATTGGCGTTGCAGACAGCAGAGCACATACTCCAAGACTGCCCAAAATACAACATATCTAGGCAAACCTTCTGGCCTAGAGAGACGACATTGGAAGATAAACTCTATGGGCCGCTGAGTGAACTAAAAAATACTGTTAGATTCATACAAGAGACAACATTGCAGTTATAGACATATTTCAAGCGAAAGAAAGAAGAAGAAGAAAAAGAAGAAGAAGATGAAGAAGAAGATGAAGAAGAAGAAGATCTTTCTTGTGTTTTCAGCAAGGATATTTTTAATTTTGGCAAGTTGGTGTACATTTTTGGCTATTTATTTAACGAGAGAATGAACATGGGAATCTTCTTCTTCTGCTGCGTTCATCCGGAGTGTTTTCTTTCAGACGTAATTGCAGTGTCTCTAGTTAGGCACCCTTGGGCCAAGACCCTTAGGCCAATACATCCAACTTTAGCATGCATTTTTAACCAGGTTAGCATTCCTGGGGACTCTCACTGTTGTGGTACCATTAACATACCAGCTGGTCAAGTTGGAGTGGTCGAAGACTTCACTGTCAGCCCATTAAGGGAAGGCAGGGGCAGTCCATGGGCATTTTCCGCCATCCAAGGAGGCTTCCATAATTGCAGAGCTAACACAAAGCGCTCTGGTGCTGGGCTGACCCAAGGAACCGCCACATCCTGCACATGGCTGCTTTAATTCCTCACTTCCATGTTTTTGGCATTTTGTTCACCGCTGGCCGCTCCCCGCATAACCAGGAACGGTCAGTCTGCAGACAACATCCACTCAGCAAGCTTTCGCTTCAGACCACCATGTAATGGATTCGCTAGCCAAGCGTTCCGTTTCGTGTTAATGAGACGTTTTTTCACCTTAGTTTGTGGACGACATCCACTCAGCAGCTTTCGCTTTGGACTTTTACGTAATGGATTTGCTAACCAAATGTTCCATTTCATGTTAATGAGACGTTTATCCACCTTTGGTTACACTCACTCAATGAGTTTCGTATAGAGACTTGGCCATCGTACCCATTGCGTGTGATTGGAACGCTTTTTCACCTTTAGTAATGCTCTCAAGGTAAGCTACATGTGCTGCCAGCTCAGCACCTTACCTCCATGTGGCAGAGAGCGGGTAATGGCCAGGTCCTCTCATCCAGGGGATCCCTTATATCCCTCGGCTGAGTGCCTTTGAACAAGTATCTGGGCCAAACATGTAGCAGGCTCAGCATCTCACCTTCTTTTTGCAGCGGGTGAATATCGGCCTGGCTCTCACATCCAAGGGTCAATGACTTAGAGGTGTTCAGCCATATCCCTCAGCAGAGGGCTGTAGAATATGTGTCAGGACCAAGAATGTTGTGGCATCATGCGCCTGATTCAGACTTTGACTGCCTGTCCTCAGTCCACCTGCAGAGCAACAGGTGTGTGTCTCTCTTGGTCTGGTTCCTATCCCAAGACACGTCCGACATGTAGCTGTGCAACCATCGGCATAGCTCTTGGGGTCATTGGAACTCGCAATCCCCTCTACCAAGGCAAGGTGGAGACACATCAGAAGGGGAACATGGGAATTAAAGGTTAGATTTTGATCAATGATAAGACCCAGTGCTTTGTGCTCGGTTACACTTTCTACAGACCTGCTACCAATGTGCAGCTGAAGAGTTCTCTGTGAGTTAGTTAGTTAGTTGTGGTTCCAACTTCACGGCAACGGGTTGTCCCCATATTGCTCTGTTCCTGTGCCAGTGAATATCACAAAAAATGCTCCTCACTGCCAAATACAGTTCATCGTCGATGGAAATGGCAGTCACCAGAAAGACTTCATTGACCCAGGTTTTATCCCGCATGACTCAGTCTCTTTCCACAGGACGACCCGCCGAAAGCGCCGCACAAAGCACGAACTCCGTACCTCCAGCGGTGACTCCCAGGAGTCTCCTGACAAATGCACTCGTGAGCTGAAAAGGCAAACCAGTCAATCCAGCAACAGCCGGCTGCCATCATTCCGAACATGCAGTTCACGCTACACACAACCGCGGACAGATGGAAAAGCATTCCACACAAAACTCACAGCTCACAGTGTCGCGCCACGCACTCACTCAGTAGCATGGTGACAGAACCATATCCTCCTCAGTCGCCTCCTACGACATGCATGGTAGGCAACAGTGTTACTATTCTTTGCTCCCCCATGGGAAGTCTTTGCCTGGTTCCTATTAATATAGATTTTCAAAACAATGTTTTCCCGTAGTGAATTTGAATAACGAAGACACAAACAATAGATTGCACGATTTATTGCCTGGCATATTTCGCTGCATCTCGTCAGGTACATACTGCAGAACTCACACAACTTACGTGAAATTAACTAGATAAATCCTTCAAGTTGAAATATACACAATTTCGCACAGTAATGTCGATTGTCTACCACGGTAATTTTAAGCTGACTAACATGTCTTTCTGTTTACACAATTCTGGCTTGCGTTGATAGATCATAATTGCTTCTGCAAATTTTAACAAGCGAGTATTCTGTGTTCTAAACAACACGCGAAATGCAGTCTCTCTGGACACAACATGGCGACTGGCAACAATGTGCTTGCCGATTGAAGACGCCGGGAGCTTCCGGTGTGTCGGCTCCTCGTGGCTATCATCTCCTGTGTGTTGTATCTTGTTGACCCATTGAGGTATGTGTTCTAACACCCGTTTGTTAAGCTGTCTCTCCGTTCGGCCAATGTAAACGGCCTGGCATCTACATGTGAATTGGTAAATACAATTGTTTGTGGCGTACAGAGGAACAGGCTCTTGGACTGTTGGTGACCCATTCCTACACCAACAGTCAAAGAGCCTGTTCCTCTGTACGCCACAAACAATTGTATTTACCAATTCACATGTAGATGCCAGGCCGTTTACATTGGCCGAACGGAGAGACAGCTTAACAAACGGGTGTTAGAACACATACCTCAATGGGTCAACAAGATACAACACACAGGAGATGATAGCCACGAGGAGCCGACACACCGGAAGCTCCCGGCGTCTTCAATCGGCAAGCACATTGTTGCCAGTCGCCATGTTGTGTCCAGAGAGACTGCATTTCGCGTGTTGTTTAGAACACAGAATACTCGCTTGTTAAAATTTGCAGAAGCAATTATGATCTATCAACGCAAGCCAGAATTGTGTAAACAGAAAGACATGTTAGTCAGCTTAAAATTACCGTGGTAGACAATCGACATTACTGTGCGAAATTGTGTATATTTCAACTTGAAGGATTTATCTAGTTAATTTCACGTAAGTTGTGTGAGTTCTGCAGTATGTACCTGACGAGATGCAGCGAAATATAGATTTTGTTTTAGAAATGTTAATTTGCATGCAGTTTGCATAACTCCAGTTAACTACACTATTTAATTTCTGTTGCACATTATAATCAATAGCGTTTGTATATACTGTGCGGTCATCTGCAAATAGATCACAGGGCGATGAAAGATATAAGTGAAGATCATTTATATAAATTGCAAACAACAGAGGGCCAAGTATAGACCCCTGAGGTACTCCAATATTGATGACAATGGTTTGAGATAATGATTTATTGCATGATACTACTTGTTTTCCGTCTAATAAAAAGGATTTTATCAATGCCACTATGTTAAGGCTTACTTTCATTGTTTCTAGTTTTTTAATTAAAATAGTATGATCTACCATATCAAATGCTTTTCTAAATTCTAAAAACACTGCTCTGCATAGAGTATTGTTGTTAATATTTTGATGCTAGTTTTCTATCATGTTTGTTGGGGCCGTATAACAAGAATATTTTGGCCAAAACCCTGACTGACTGTCAACTATTAGTTTGTGGTGAACAAAATGTTCTAGTGTTGTTTTGTGAATGTGCTTTTCTAGCTGTTCGGATAGTGATGATAGTATGGAAATTGGCCTATAGTTACTCAAGAGACCATCATCTAATGAACCAGCTTTTAAATGAGGATACACTTTAGAAATTTTAAAGGCTGATGGGAAGTGACCTTTGGGAAGACATTGATTATATATAAAAATTAGTGACTCGCAGATCACCAGTGCAGCGCAGCGAAGAATCCTGTTACTATTTCTATCTAGTCCTGATGAGTTATTGTCTGTTAGGTTACTGAGATGAGTAAATACTTCAGTGATCGTCATTAGCAGTATGTTGGAGGGAATTTCTCTAAAACATTTATAATCACAAAATGATGACAATAAAGATATGTCATGAGGAGAATCTGCTTTTGCAGCCTTTAACTGGTTTATGTCGGATTGAAAGAATCTACTAAATTGATCACATGTAAACTGATTTGATGGTAATGATGATTTGTGTTTGTTTGTCAGGGTATTAATTGCTTTCCATATATCTTTAGTATTAGTATAAAAATGATTGCAGATAGGTCACACACTGAGCACGTGAGATGTAAGATGGTGCATGATGGTGAAAATGACCATGTGTTTACATACATCCATTGTGGATGAACATTTACAGCACGAATTGGTCTGATTAGTCACATTCGCTACCACCATGGGTTGAAGCTATTATGCCTTTTTGAAGCACAATATAACAAACTATCATCTGTCAAGACATCAAGGTGTCAATAAACATTGGGTCAAAGGGATTTATTAAGAAACATTGAAAGTAAAAGAGAAACAAGTCAAACATTGCATTATATTGTGACTGCATGAAAAGACATGACAAGTTCATAAAAACCATACTGCAAGGAAAGTCAAAGGCAGACAAGCAATAGATGGATACAAGTGGTTGTTTGTCCATCAATCAAGAAGGATGATGACCATTCATTTCATCCAATGGGGGTTGAAAGTATGGAGCCGTGAGTTCTAAGATGGCTGAAAAGGCCTATTTTGGCTTGAAAGTATGGAGCCGTGAGTTCTAAGATGGCTGAAAAGGCCTATTTTGGCTTGAAATGTTCTTTGACAATGTGGTAAGACAACACCAAGGAACTGAAGTATGTCTCTGTGATCAACCTGAGCAAGTGAGAGACAAAAAGTGTTGGAGATCCATCGGATCCAACCTTCACTATTTAGATTCATTTGATTCATTAAGTGATTCAGTTTTGAAGGATAATATATCGATAAATGTTACCTCCCATTTGAAGAGAAGAATATATCACCACACTAGTGTCATCGTGTTATTTATTTTGTTTCATGGTGTCTTCCACAATTTTAAATACTCGGTGAATGGAAATTTACATTATAATACTTGTCCATTTGATTGCAATAGATTAATGATGATATTTTATAGACAACACTCACATGCTATATTAAGGGTCGTAAGGTCAAGCAGCTATCCACAAACTTTGAATGTACTGCCATGAAAGGTTAAAAGGTTAGGGGTAAGAGGATCAACTTCATTGCACCGGGTTTAACCCTCTCTGACTCATCTCTCTTCACAGAATGGCAAGCCACCTGCAAGAGTATAACACAAAGCCCAAACTCATAATGGACGCAGTAACATATTTCAGGATGATTAATTGTGGATTTAAGTGTAATTCCAGCAGGAGACACATCCTTCCTGTTTACAGCCGGTAACTTGCAACTGGGAAGACTTCATTTTTATCTTTATATTAAAGGTTTAAAGGCAAGAGGGGCGACTTCATTGCACCAGGGTTTATCCCACATGACTCAGTCTCTATCCACAGGGCAGCTTGCCGAAAGCATTGCACAAAACACAAACTCTGTAGCTCCAGCGATGACCACCTAAAGTCTCTGAGAAAATTGCACTTGTAAGCTGAATGACAAAGTCAGGAATTGAGCCCACAACCCTCGAAGTGAGACAGGCGATTTAACCACTTTGTCACAGAGACCCTCTTACCTTGATATATGTGATGACTAACTATTTTCCAAATATTTCGGCTAATTGGCTGTTTTGTTATTGATATTCTTCTACAGTTATTCAGCCAGCTGGTGCAGATTTCCTTTCAGTTCCTTCTAGAACCCACTAAGGTAAGATCACGGACATACACATCTGTTCTCTGTGTTTGTTAGGTTTTGTTTAGTTTGTACTGCTTGTTGAATAGTATTTTCACCTTGTTCATATTGATTCTAATTGAATGTTTCTAAACCTGGGGTCTGGGTTCAGACGGCATCCATGACTATATTTAAGATGATCAATAAAACTGATTATGAGATCAGCATGGTGGAATTTATACGAGCTTGCTTTTTAAGTTCCAGTGTGCTGATAATTAGGTAGCGGATTCAACCCCTACATTAGACAGCTGGACTAAAATTTTGACTTCTCATTTTTGACTTTGGGACATAAATTACAAGTACCTGAGACATTGGAGTTGGTTCGCCTGATAATTAGGGATGCTGGTAATAGGGAAAGTTAATCCATGCGCAAAAGTCGGTCCAGTGCACTAGAAGTAGTACCACATGTGCGGACTACACTTGAGTTCAAAGTGAGCAAATGCAAAACAAATGTTGCAGCACTCCAGGCACTTCTGTCAATCATACTAGATTATTTCTTTGTACATAAAATATCCTGGCGTTCATTTTATACACAGTTTAGCCATATCTCTCTCGCTCGGTCTTTCATATTGTTGCAGCACTCATAGCACTTCTGTCACACATACTAGATTATTTTTTTGTATATAAAATATCCTGGCTTTCCTTTTATAAACAGTTTAGCCATATCTCTTTCGCTCGGTCTTTCATATTGTTGCAGCACTCAATGCACTTCTGTCACACATACTAGATTATTTCTTTGTACAAAGAATATCCTGGCGTTCCTTTTATAAACAGTTTAGCCATATCTCTTTCACTCAGTCTTTCATATTTATTTCCAAAACTCATCTGTCATTGAAGTGAATGAAAGAAAAAGAAGAATCTGTCACTATGAAAGATAAGACCATTGATAGTAATTGCTTCATTGTCACTTAACAGAGCACTCGTTTGATGACCCAGCTGGAAGACTTTGCTCAGCAGAATGGGGTCAGTGTTGGCCCGTTGAGGAACGTTTTTAAAAGCTTGGTATCATTGCCAAATTGTAAGTCCTGAAACTGTTTTGTTTTTCTGCTAAATAGGAGTTTAATTAAGTAGGAATGTATGGGAAAT
>JACEFZ010008124.1:1217500-1237577 GCA_014155875.1 Cepaea nemoralis
CAACCTTCAGAGCCTGAGTCAGACAGCTTGACTACTTCACCACGGAGACTCCCATAGACACACATCTACGTTGTCCATGTAATTGACTTGTGGCACTATTTCTAGTGCTTGTAGTTAAGCAACTTTAGTTAAGAACAGAAACAAGAACAACATAAACAAGCATGTTTCTTGGTTGGTGAATCCTCCGGAAGACTCAGTTTTAAATCGTTAGTCACATGAAGCAGTGTTAGATTGTTTGAAGCCTGTAAAGGACTAGCATCTGTCGGAATGAGGTCGGTGTAGAACCTTTCTCCCACCCCAGCACTGAAGTATTATCAACTTGGAATTGTGTTGCAGAGTTCCCCTTCCCCCCTCCAAGCACAGAAACCAGTGGGAGGTGGAAGACCGGTTCTGGAACTTCACATCTGTGTAGAAGAATATTTAGATGTAACCAGCCTGATTCAGCATTACCTCTGAAGTCGGAGTGGGTTCGCCTGATGGCAAGGGACATTAGTAATAGGGAAAGCTAATCCACATGCAAAATTCCGTCCAATGTTACTAGAAGTAGTGTGTATGGACTACACTTGAGTTCAAAGCAAGCACACAATAAAAAAGCACATGATGCTGCTTGGCTGGGAGTAGGCCTACGGTGGTCATATGTCCTCCAGGTGTTAGGTATTTCATTGACAACAGACTTCAGTCCTGTGCCCAGAAGTTATAAAGTATGGTTGAAACTTATCTGCATGCCTTTGACAGGACATAACCTCACGACATAACCCCAGGACATAGTCCCAGGACATGCAGCTTACTTGTTAATCCCAGCATTTATTGGCTGTTTGTAATTTATTAGACAGCGTTAGTTCAGTAGTTTGCCATTGTGTTCTGAATTGCTGACCATCAAAATCTGTGCGAAGTTATCTGCTTCTAAATTACCCATAGCTGATGAGGTCAGTATGGCTGAATGGATAAGAGCATGTGTTTTTAAACAACTGGTGTGCTGATGCCAAGAAAACGTGTTCAACACCTACACCGGTCAATTGGACTAAAATTTTGACTTCTCGTCCTTGACTTGGGTACGTAAATTACAAGTACCTCTGAAGTTGGAGTGGGTTCGTCTGATTTCAAGGGACACTAGTAATAGGGAAAGCTAATTCACACGCAAAACTCATTCCAGTGCACTAGAAATAGTGGCATGTATGTGGACTACACTTGAGTTCAAAACAAGCGGGGGGAAAAAAAACATGCAGCTGACTTTAAATCGTCGACTTGCTATGATGGGGAATTATGAAACTGTATGCTTCACTATCCCGTAAGCCACGGCAATGTAAGCAGTATATATTATTATTTAATCTGGGAAGATTATATTCTAACATATTTGTTGCGCTCACTTACAGCTGCACTGAAGAAAAGTCTCAGTCCATCTCAACTACAGGAAGACTTGCAGGCATTAGGTACGGCTGAAAGTTGTCTTCATGTCTTCAAGTACTGTCTTCACCCTTATACGTAATGTTTCTGTTGTGATGTGAATATACCTGTGGTGGTGTTAAAATTTATGTGGTTATGTGAATATTTCTGTGGTGATGTTAATGTTTCTGTGGTTATGTGAATATTTCTATGGTGGTATAAATGTTTCTATGGTGTATTGCTGTTAATGTTTTTATCATGTGATGATGTTGTTCATTTACTCTTAAATACCAAGCGACCAGTATTTGGGGCCCCTATTTTTTAAGCGTTCAAGATGGGTTAACATATTAAATCTTTGTAATGGTGGTATAAACTCTGCCTTGAAACAAACTTATCTGGAGACTTCCAGCCTTCAGAACCCCCCCTCCCCCCCCCCCCTCCCCCCATTCACCAAATGTTTCGGCCCCTTTACCTCCTTGACACTCTTTAGGGGCGAGCCCCACTAGTCAGGACTCCGGGTGTCTTTCTCCTGTCATGATTGGCACCTTGTGTTCCAGTTTCAAGAGATTTGTATCATTTTTTCGCAAAAATACACAGTGTGCCTGCCCACAAGCCCATTTTCGCCTTGGGAAACCCAGTGTTTCGTGACCAGCCACAATTATCACAGCACCTTTTTACGATCATGGGAAGCCATACTGAACTTTCACACTGAACATTTTGTCTCAGTTTGCATTGGTTATAAATGTCTAAATCTTGTTTATTTTAACTTATAAAGTCCCTTTTGGCATTTGATTGGAGTTTTGTTACAGTGAAATATCTAAAACATGTGTATGTTATCTTGTGTTAACAATTAGTATTTATTTGAATAAGTCTAAAATGCTTTGAAACTGAAAATTCTTCAATTGTTGAAATTTTAAATTTGAAACCCTTTTCCGTTATCAGGCATGTAATTATTTATTGTAGCATTTAAAAACATAATATGAAATTGAAGCCAACGGCTAATGTAAGACACTCAGATCTCAGAATTTACAAACTAGTTAGTTGCTCAACATTATGTATTATTATATTCTCTCTCTCTCTCTCTCTCTCTCTCTCTCTCTCTCTCTCTCTCTCTCTCTCTCTCTCTCTCTCTCTCTCTCTCTCTCTCTCTCTCTCTCTCTCTCTCTCTCTCTCTCTCTTATACACATCTCTCTCTCTCTCTCTCTCTCTCTCTCTCTCTGTATAGAATTTACGAGTGGTGTGGGTTAAATTCCTTATAGCAGCTGGATTCTTTCAAACCCATACTGATCTGAGGTTGACCCAGCCTTATAAAATAGGTGCTGGATAATTTTAAGAATTTTTGTATGTAAAAAAATGTGCATGTCCTTTACAGGACCCCAATTCTAGGCGGATTTTCTAGGCAATTTTTACGTGCAGTAGTTTGTAGTTGATGTTTTAACAAGAAGTCAACATTGGAGTCCACCTTGTTATGTTCTTTTGTGGTGATTTCAGTCTTCAGTTTGAAATCTTGCATCCTAGTGATTGGGGTTGAGTTTTCTCAGGGAGGGAAAGGCATTGGTGGTGGTATTAACTATTGATGATGATGATGATGATGATGATGATGATGATGATGATGATGATGATGATGATGATGATGACAGTGCTGAGCAAGGAGAATGAAGGAGAAGGAGGTTGATTAGTTTTAAACATGAGAACACCTAACTGAAGATGAGATACATTTTAGGGATGAAAACAGGTATGTTGACTCTATCAAACAAGAGAGATATAGCAAACACAGACACAGTGTAAATACCTTACAAAGAAGTTAAACCTGGTTAGCAAATATCACAGTCGGGGGAAATGACAAGAAGAATAATACTAAATAGTAACAACATAAAGGGAAAATATAGAAATAAGCTAAACAACAACACAACGAATCTGACGTTTCCATCTTAGTGATCTTCTTCAGGGACAGCACAAACAGATCTCAGTGATCTTCTTCAGGGACAGCACAAACAGATCTTAGTGATCTTCTTCAGGAACAGCACAAACAGATCTCAGTGATCTTCTTCAGGGACAGCACAAACAGATCTCAGTGATCTTCTTCAGGAACAGCACAAACAGATCTCAGTGATCTTCTTCAGGGACAGCACAAACAGATCTCCGTGATCTTCTTCACAGACACCACAAACAGATCTCAGTGATCTTCTTCAGGGACAGCACAAACAGATCTCAGTGATCTTCTTCAGGGACAACACAAACAGATCTCAGTGATCTTCTTCAGGGACAGCAGAATCAAATCTCAGTGATCTTCTTCAGGAACAGCACAAACAGATCTCAGTGATCTTCTTCAGGGACAGCACAAACAGATCTCAGTGATCTTCTTCACAGACAGTACAAACAGATCTCAGTGATCTTCTTCAGGGACAGCACAAACAGATCTCAGTGATCTTCTTCAGGGACAACACAAACAGATCTCAGTGATCATCTTCAGGGACAGCAGAATCAAATCTCAGTGATCTTCTTCAGGAACAGCACAAACAGATCTCAGTGATCTTCTTCAGGGACAGCACAAACAGATCTCAGTGATCTTCTTCACAGACAGCACAAACATATCTCAGTGATCTTCTTCAGGGACAGCACAAACAGATCTCAGTGATCTTCTTCAGGGACAACACAAACAGATCTCAGTGATAGTTTTCAGGAACAACACAAACGGATCTCAGTGATCTTCTTCATGGACAGCACAAACAGATCTTAGTGATCTTCTTCAGGAACAACACAAACAGATCTCAGTGGTCTTCTTCGGGAACAGTACAAACAGATCTCAATGATCTTCTTCAGGAACACCACAAACAGATCTCAGTGATCTTCTTCAGGAACAGCACAAACAGATCTCAGTGATCTTCTTCAGGAACAACACAAACAGATCTCAGTGATCTTCTTCAGGAACAGCACAAACAGATTGAAACAAAATAAAATGAGATGATAAAGATAAAACTTAAAATGTAAATAAAGGAAAGTGCAGGTATCAAATGTTAATTTGTCATTGCTCTATTTTCAGGCCTGTCTGAGGACAAGTCCCGAGCTGTGGTTGACCAGTATGAAGCCAATCTGGCCGCTTTGTCTCAGGGTGCTCTTGGCCAGACTCTGATGGTCAACCAGCTGGTGGATATAGAGTGGAAATTTGGAGGTGAGGTCCTTCCTTCCTTCCTTCCTTCCTTCCTTCCTTCCTTCCTTCCTTCCTTCCTTCCTTCCTTCCTTCCTCTTCTCTCCCTCCCTCCCTCCCATTCTTTCTTTTTCTTTCATTCTTTCTTTCTTTCTTTCTTTTTTTCTTTCTTTGCTTTTTCTGTCTCTCATTTTTGAAATGTGCGGAAATATATAAACATACATCCTGATATATAGAGAGAAAGGAAAAAAAAAAAAACACGCGCGCACGCACGCACACACACACACACAATTTATTTGAGAGATATTTATGAGATTGGGAGAGAGAGACACACACACACATGTTTATGTGAGAGAGAAATAGAGAAAGAAACACACTCACACATTTATGTGAGAGAGATTTATGAGAGAGAGAGACACACACACATATTTATGTTAAAGAGAGACACATATACACATGTTTTATGTGAGAGAGAAATAGAGAGAGACACACATACACACAGATTTATGTATGAGAGTGACACACACACACAAACACATACACACACACATGCATACGCATATATATTTATGTGTGAGAGTGAAATAGAGAGAGAGAGAGAGAGAGAGAGAGAGAGAGAAATTTGTATCTGAACAGAATAACATTTGACATTTTCCATTTTAGTGACAGCATCCAGTAGTGAACTCGACAAAGTTGGGAACACCTTTCTCCAGGTATTACCATTTGTCATTTGATTGTGCCAAATCTTCTAATCACATCCTGTCAGCTGGAGGCAGTGGAGCTGTCTATCTGTCTGTCTGCCTGCCTGCCTGCCTGCCTGTCTGTCTGTCTGTAAATCAGGCAACCTAATGTTTGTGTCTTCAGAACAAGGCTGTCTCTTCAAGTCAAAATCTGAGGGGACCAGTGACAACCTTAAGCAAACCGCTGTGTTTGTGACTCATGCCAGAATAGTTAGTTAGTCAACAGGTCATCCTCATTGCACATCGAACCATTCAGTCCATAAGTGCTTGGATCCCCTCCTCAGCAAATCCCGCAGCGTGTAGCGGCTAACGACACCAGTTCTGTGTTGGTTTATCAATCTTCTTTGCCTTCCTGCATAGTGTTCTTGTTTGGCCACACCTCTTTTAATTTGCTGTTCTCGCAGTCTGACCATGGTTGTAGATTCACAGTCATCACTTGGTTCTCGCAAGTCTTGCTTCTCATAGAGTATTCAGTATATCAGCCTGGTCTATGGCTCGTCTGCCCTCCACAGTAGCCTTACCTGCGAGCTTGTCAGTCTGTTCATTTCTTAATACACTCGCATGCCTTGGCACAAAAATGAAGCTAATCTTTGCCAGCCATGAGAGCCCCAGAGTCACCAACCACCGTCTTCGGATCCACCCTTTGGATCACGCCAGAATAGATGCATAGCAGATTTTGAGAGCAGAAGCAAATGAAGACCTTTCTCATTTCAGGGCATGAAGGGAAGAGGATTGACTTCATTGTGTCAGGTTTTTTCCTATATGGCTAAATCTCTTTTCGCAGTGCGGCCTGCTGAAAGCATTGCACAAAGTACAAACTCCATAGCTGCAGTGACAACCCCTTGGAGTCTCTGAGAAAATTGCACTCATGAACCAAATGGCAGAGTCTGGAATCCCACAACCTTCGGAGTGCGAGGCAGTCGGCTTAACCACTTAACAACTTAACCACTTAGCCATGGAGACTTTCTCGTTTAATCCCCAAAGAAGAAATATAGCTCATTTGCTTGTGTTTCTTATAGTCTTTATGCGAGGGAGTTTAATTTGTGTGTTATTGAGTGGGTGCATAACTGTGAGAGTTTGTGTAAATGATGTAAGTACATATGCAGGTATGTATGTGTTTATATGCATGTGGGTGTATGTGTGTCTGGTTGCCTGCCTGTCTCATAACATGGTAATATGCATTGTTTATGTTCAATACTTTCATCTGACAATGTTTTTTTTCCTATGTGAATGTAACATGCACAAAGATGAGTCATTGGAAGGGTCTAATTTGTGACCCTTTGAAAATATAGTTTGTTCGTTATAATCTGTAGTTATCACTGGAACTTAGACCCTCAGCCAACTCACAGCAAGCTATTCTTCTCCTTCTTCTTTCATCCACTTGAAATTTGTTTGTATCTGCAATGTTGTCTCTTGTATGAATTTCGCTGCTTCTTTAGTTCACTCAGTGGTCCATAGAATTTATCTTACACCGTTGTTTCTCTAGGCCAGAAAATTTGCCTAGGTATGTTGTATTTTGGGCAGTCTTGAAGTATGTGATCTGTTGTCTGTGGCGCCAATCCACATGTGTACATGGCTGATTCACCAGTACCAAGCCATCCTATCTTTTGCTATCTATTACAACTGCCATCATGTTTTTCCCATATTGTTTATCTCGGCCTTTAATCCTCTCCACCCTGTATTGCTTGCTTGTTTTTTTGTTTGTTTTTATTATTCTATCTGTAAAATTGCTGTTGGATGCTGGGAGAGTCTTTTTCTGGGCTGATCCAAGCAGTCACCTCATAGTGTGCAGTCTAGGATTTTGTTTTAGAAACTTTTAGCTTTACCAAGAATCGAACCTATATCCCCCAATGTGTGAATCAGAGAGAGATAAATAGGCGTAAAGAGATAAATGGTGTGTCCATCTTGATATTGGATTCAGATGCCACTGTATCCACTCTGAGGTTCTTATCTAAGGATCTCTTGGTATAGGAGCGGGTCTATATTATGATGTTTTAGCTAGTCCAGTAGCAACTGGCATCATGAGTGGCATCATGGACCTGCACATTGTTACTGGGATAGAGAATTTTAAATAAAATGTATGTACTTTCCCACCCAAATGACATATGTATCCGTATCATCAGTTTATATAAAACTTTACCCAAAAAGAAAACAGTAAATGTAGTTCCATGAGGTGTGAAAATATTTGGCCTTCACAGATTCTATAAGGGGCGTTCATTTGAAATCTGTTAATGCCGCACAGCACATAATTGCGTACGTTGAACATGATCATGTCATAGTCATGTGATAAGTATTGACCAATGAATAAAAGAGCATGTGCTTATCATCCCATGATGCATAGGTTCTGTTTTTGACCGTTGAGAAAATGGCCGGGTTGATCCAAAATCCATCCAAAGAAGCTCAAAGAGCGGTGATTCAGTTTCATTCATTTGAAGGATGTCGACCAGTGGACATTCATCGAAGAATGCAGGCAGCATACAGTAATAATATGTGTCGAAGACAACAGTGACAGACTGGGCATGAATGTTTAGGAAAGGACGTCAGTTCATGACAGATCTTCGACGGCCAGGTCAAGCGCATATTGTTGCAACAGAAACAACCATTGCCAAAACTGATGCAGCAGTACAGATGAACCATTGTCGAAGCATACGTTTGCTAGTGAAAGAATTTGATGTGTCAATTGGGACAATTCAAAAGGTTGTTCGTAAGAAACTGCAATATCAAAAGGTGTGTTTACAGTGGGTTCCACGGATGTTGACCGACCACCAAAAAGAGAAACGCGTGGGTTGCTTGCTGCATTACAGAGTGGAGGGTGATGCATTTCTCCTCCACATAGTGGCAGGCGATGAATCATGGTGTCACCACTTTGAGCCGAGCAGCAAAAACGAGAGCATGCAATGGAAGCATGCTGGATCACCAAAAGCCAAAAAATTCAAGTTACAGGTTTCCGCTGGTAAGGTTATGCTGAGCGCATTTGTTAACCAGGAAGGGCTATTGTCGACCGACTTTAAAGAACCTGGTGTCAACCTCAACTCTACCCACTACTTGCAAAAAACCATCAAGAATAAACGACCCGGCATGCTTTCTCGCGGTGTGATTTTGTTCCAAGATAATGCTCGTCCACATGTCGCAAAGATTGTGCATGAAGCATTAGCAAGGAAGAAGTGGGAAATTCTGCAACATCCAGCCTATAGTCCTGATTTGTCACCATGTGATTTTCATTTGTTCGGACCTCTAAAAAAAAGCTCTCAAGGGGCAACGATTTCACACAGATGCAGACATAATGAGCTCGGTAAACGCTTGGTTCAGTGAGTAACCACAATCCTTTTTTGCTGACCGCATTCACCGCCTACCAAGCAATGGAATGCTTGCCTGAATGCCTACGGCAGCTTCTTCTAACCACCCCATGGTGCATAGTTCATTCGAAATGAATGCTTTGTTTAATTCTACCACACTGTTAATGTTTTCTTTCATGCTTTTTAAAGCCATTGGAACGGGTTTCAAATGAACATCCTTAATATATTATGAATGCCTTATGGGTTGAGGTCACTATTTCTGTTTGTCTCCACATTTTATTAAGAACATTTTGAAAATTATTCAGTACCTGAATTTAGAAACTGGATCAACCTTAAAACTGGATTGGTTAGAAAAGAATCCAGCCACCACAAAGTCTCTGGATCTGCTGCCAGTTATCTTGTCTCATGCACCTTCACACCCAGGCTGTCTGCGATGTTGTGTGTCAACGTTCATGCACCTTCACACCCAAGCTGTCTACAATGTTGTGTGTCAACCTTCATGCACCTTCACACCCAAGCTGTCTACAATGTTGTGTGTCAACCTTCATGTACCTTCACACCCAAGCTGTCTACAATGTTGTGTGTCAACCTTCATGCACCTTCACACCCAAGCTGTCTACAATGTTGTGTGTCAATCTTCATGCACCTTCACACCCAAGCTGTCTACAATGTCCTGCGTCCACCTTCACACCCAAGCTGTCTACAATGTCCTGCGTCCACCTTCACACCCAGGCTGTCTACAATGTTGTGTGTCAATCTTCATGCACCTTCACACCCAGGTTGTCTACAATGTTGTGTGTCAACCTTCATGCACCTTCACACTCAAGCTGTCTACAATGTTGTGTGTCAATCTTCATGCACCTTCACACCCAAGCTGTCTACAATGTCCTGTGTCCACCTTCACACCCAGGCTGTCTACAATGTTGTGTGTCAATCTTCATGCACCTTCACACCCAGGCTGTCTACAATGTTGTGTGTCAATCTTCATGCACCTTCACACCCAAGCTGTCTACAATATCCTGCGTCCACCTTATCACCCAAGCTGTCTACAATGTCCTGCGTCCACCTTCACACCCAAGCTGTTACAATTTCCTGTGTCCATCTTCATGCTGGTAAACCCCACCTTCATCTCCTTGGCACCATACTTCCATCACTGTTCTGTCAAAACCATTGTCATGATTAATATGCCCAAAGTATTCCCGTTTCTGAGATATGATTCTGTTTATAAGCCAGGTTTCTTCCATGTTCAGATCTGATAGAATCTCCATGATATTCTAAGAACTTTTTTTGCACCATGTTTTTTTTTAGAATGTCCAGATTGCTTTTAGTGATTACGAAATGGTCCATGAATCACGTCTATAACAGTGGTAGAGAAATTAGAAGACAACTCGGTGTGAAACCAGTCATGCACTTCATTAAAGAACAACAGATTAAATGGTTTGGCCACCCCACAAGAATGCCCTGGCACCATCTGCCACAAAGAGTCACATTGAAGAAATATAACGGATACAGAACAAGGGGAAGACCATGTAACAGATGGAGTGATGGTAACATGGACAACCTTAGAGGAATGAATACCAACTTACAAAGAGCATTAGAAAGAGCATATAAAAGATCTTTACTTCTTCCCCCATCACTTCAATGAGGTAAATGGAGGAAGGAAATCAGTGGTACATAAATAACATTTCTGACAGACTGGTTTTATGTGAGAATGATGGTATTGATGTGATGATGATGATGATGATGATAATGATGATGGTGATGAGGATGATGATGATGGTAGTGTAGCTAGCACACTCATTTAAAGATGGTCTTTTGTCTTTTGCACCACTGTTTCTCAGCTGAAGCTCGTCATCAACACAGGCAACGGAACCAAGAATGTTTTCTTGGGTGAGTAATTTTTACGATGTGTCGTTGACTCCTCATGCTAACTGACTGTTCATATTAGCTATGTCATTGACCATTCATACTGTGTCATTGACCATTCATACTGAGTCATTGACCATTCATACTGTGTCATTGACCATTCATACTGAGTCATTTCACTTGCTATGCTTTACACTGCTGAGATGCTTGAGAAGAGCTTATGACAACTATCCGAAACCCCGAGTAAGAGAAGATGTTATCAGACAGACAGTGGGATCAACACCTTGTGACATATATTGAAAGGCAGAAGCTCAAATCGTTCAGCTATCTGGTTAGAATGTATCACCATCAGTTACCAACACTGGCCCTGCATCAAAGAATATCTGATACTAGATAGAGCAAGAGGACACCCAAGATGAAAATGGACTGACAACATCAAAGACATTGTATAATCACACGGAATAGCACTATCAGTATCATCCATTGGGTGCCGGAACATACAACTATTCCTCTCCACGACACTTAATGACAGAAGTAGAAGTTGATGAAGATGCTTTACACATATTTTATTTTACGTATGCGCATGTTAAATTTCAGTTTGTGTATGAAACCAAAGTTTTTTGTTCTTAATGATTACAATTTCTGTTTATGTTTGAAACTAATGTTATTTGTTCTTAATGGTTACATTTCAGTTTATGTATCACACCACAGTTTTTTGTTCTGAATGATTACAATGTTTGTCCTACATTTCAGAGCTGACGCTGCCACAGTTTTACTCCTTCCTGCACGAGATGGAAAAGGCGAAAGCAAGCTTAGAATATCTAGGATGATGTCTTCTAGCTGATACATGACTTGTTGGTTGTAAATACAGATTTACCTGTTTTATCTACTGGCGTTTTTGTGGTTGTCTTTGTCTTCAAGTTATTACTAAACAAGCATTTAATTTCTAGGAGGAAGTAAGAAAATAAGGTGCCTTGTTTAGTTATCATTGATTTGTTGCATGCAGTGGGAACTGTGATGGCGTAGTAGCTAGACACTCGTCTGCTTGCCCTGTAGTCATCAGTTCAGTTCACATCGGGATAGACTCTAATTTTTGTGAATTGATGTGGGTTCCCACGTCGATCCAGACTGAAATGGGTACCAGGATATGTCTTTGCAAGTAGAGGTGATTGGCTGATGCTACCATATCACTCATCTAGTGATACTACCACATCACTCACCCAGTGATATTACCACATCATTCATCCAGTGATACTACCACATCACTCATCCAGTGATGCTACCACATCACTCATCCAGTGATGCTACCACATCACTCATCCAGTGATATTACCACATCACTCATCCAGTAAGACTATGGGTGCAGCACCATATGCCCAATGCATTTTATTGCAAGGGGTCTTTACATAACTTTGCATACCTTTACATACCTTTGCATACCTTTACATAACTTTGCATGCCTTTACATAGCTTTGCATACCTTTAATACATTTGCATTACCTTTACATACTGTTACATACCTTTGCATATCTTTACATACTGTTGCATACCTTTACATACCTTTGCATACCTTCACGTACCTTTGCATACTGTTACATACGTTTGCATATCTTTACATAACTTTGCACACAGTGAGATGGCTTTTTGCTGACATTAAGTTCATACTTTGATGGCTAGGCTGAAACACAAATCAGGCCTTAGTTCCACCATTTCCCTGAACGACTCAGTTCTAGCAATTACTACTGGACACTTTGAGTGGATGCAAGAAAAGTCAGTTATTCAGTTTCTGTGTGTAGTAGATACAGCCCTCATCAAATTCATCTTGAATGTGAAGCTGTGTAGGGCCTGAATGTGATGAACATGTAAGAAACAAGTGTTGTGAATTTAGTGGCAGTTGGGTTCATGTGGTGCATAAACAATGGAGCAGGCCATGTCAACAGATTCTTGCAGTTGAGAACATTTGATCACTGCACCAGAAAGGGCGACCATGTTGACAAATATTTTGTTTTCTGCGTTCGCTCGCTTTAAACTCAAGCGTACTCCATAATCTGCTACTATTTATAGCTCACTGGACTGAATTTTCCCGCATTCGTCGTCGTCGTCGCATTCACACTGCGAGCGCTACCAAGACAAGTTGTCTTAACCAGTCAAGAAGACTGATACGCGGGGGAAAATGTCATGTGCAAGTCTAACAACACGCGGTATCCAAGATGTGCAGCGTGGGAGCCGACAAGAAGAAGAACGTGGAGGGCCTTCCTGTGTGCTGTAACAAAGAGCCTGATACTACAGATATTACTGAAGCTACCACGAGGGAGAAGATCGACAACCCAACACAGTCAAGAGCCAAGACAGCAGAGAAGAAGGAGGAGAAAGACACCAGAGCTGGAAACAACGACTCAAACACAGTCCAATGGGTTGTCAAGTGGAGCTGACAGACGAGGAAATCCTGAAGCAGCTACGAGAAGAGAATCTTCACATTCGATTCTTGAAGGCGGAGCGACTCCTCACCTACTCCAAGATACCTACAACCTTGGAAGTGGTGACGTCGGAGGGCAGCAAAAGGCCGACCACAGTATCAATCAACAAGAGAATGCAGCAGCCAGAGAGATTCATCCCAAGAGTCACTCAATGTTCCAGATGTCAGAGGGCCGGCCACAGCAGAGCAACGTGTCGAAGTAAGACGGAAATCTGCCGATACTGCGCAGATCACCACGCCTTCAAGGAGTGTCCGCTGGCCAAGCTGGACATGGACTTTCGAGCACCCAACAACAAAAGAAAGTGCGCCAACTGCCTGGGCAAGCATGGAGCAAGATACTTGGGCTGTCCGTACCTGCAACGATACAGAGACATCTTAAAGATCGCCATCACCACAAAGACACCATTCAAGGAAGCAATGCGGAGGGGCGAGGACAGCCACGGATATAGCTATGTATATAAGAAATAAGATATATTGAAAGAGATCAACTTCAAAAGCAGATAGACGAGTTGAAAAAACAAGTCAAGGCACTGTTGACACCGACTCCGACCAGCAACAATGAATAACTACTGGCTGAAATGAAGGAGATCCAGCAAAAGATCAAGCAAGAAATGGAACATATGGCTCTGATTAAGAAGGAGAACGAAGAAATCCGACAAACTATTAAATCAGAGCGAGAACTACAGAAAGCTGAAATGGAAATATTTTGAAATAAGCCATACAAGAAATTATAGAGAAACTGCAAGATGAAAACCAAGAGACCGAGCCTGAATCACAAGCGAAAGCCAGCAGACCAACCACGACGCCCGAAACAGCCAAAGGGAAGCCAATATCCCGCCAGACATTCGAAGAAAACCGAGATGAGCACCCTGACGCCGGCAGAGAGGACGCCCCGTTACCACCATTATTTACCAATGAAGAACTCACGGAGATAAAAATGACATACAAACTCAGGTGCTAGGAATGCAGAAGGCACATGGAAGAAAAATAAAAAAAGCACAAGAAATTCAAAGGAAAATCAATGCCCTTCCGTATCGCTGAAGAACCAGCTTTACACTCGAATGACGAACACCCATTGCAATACTATACAGATGACGGAGAGATAGTCCTATTTCTGACCACAGAGGAAAAAATCGAATGGCAATAGAAGCTCAAACTCGAAGAAGAAAAACAACGCAAGGAGGAAAACGAAAACATCGAAAAGCTCCTACAGAAAATACACAAAAGCAGGCAAAAAAACCAAATAAAAAGACCTTTTAAGAACTGCAACCAGTCAAGCCAGAAGCCTGCACCAACAAAGAGAACCACAAGAGCAGACGAGCACAAACGATAGCCGCCGAACGACCCCCCAGCTGACGTCACAGACACAAACCAACATAACCAGTCCGAGATAGGACTCACGAGACAAGAATTAGGGTGAATGAACCCACAAAAACCACGGACCTCAACAATAACCACAGCTGAAAAACGGAGGTTGAACGAGGCCAAATTTGGAATTATTGTTTTGAAAATTGGAACTGGAACTGGATTTTCCTTATTACCAGTGTCTCTTGCCATCTGGCGAACCCACTCCAATTTCAGAGATACTTGTAGTTTGTAGTTTTACATCCACAAGTAAATGATGAGAAGTCAAAATTTTAGTCCAACTGACTGGTGTGGGAGTTGAACCCACTATCTCGGCATCAGCACATCGGAAGTTTAAGAGCAAATGCTCTAATCCATTGATCCACGCTGACCTCACACTAAACATATTTTCTTGGACATATAACTGTGTCAATTAAAATACAGAATTAAACTGTACGAAACAAACAGAATTTATTTTCATAGGTTAAGAATTGTCTGACATTCTGCCTGTCTTATCTCTCTGTTCTCATATATTATTTCATTCATACATCACTTATGAAACTAATAATCTAATCTTAGATAACAACAACAGAAATAATATGTGTGTGAGTTGAGAACCTTATTTTCTGAATCTTGCGTTTTTCTGGTGTATTTCCTGAGAACTGCATTTCTTCCTTCTGAACATTTATGTTGGGGGCAGTAACGGCTGAGAGGTAAGGGTGTCCAACTCAAGTCTCAAGAAGTATGTGGTTTGTTGCCAGCATGGGGCTGGGATTTGTCACCAGAACCATTGGTATCTGATGGTATCACACACACCCCCTGGTCTCTCGGGTGTTGAGTTCATATGCCTAACCTTCTCTGATAAGGGAAAAACCATGTGCAAGTTATGCATGTTAAGAATTCCACGATAGTTGGAAATTACAAAGAGTAGGCTGTAAAGCCACTGCCATTACAAAATTAATAAGCAAGAAAACTTACCCATGGGTGGGTATAACCTTGAATGGGATCTATCTGGAGGAACCACACCCCATACACATGCATGCTGAGGTCAGACACACTAACCTTTGAGGTAAGTAACTAAATGTGACACACTCCCTTCTAGAGAGGCATGAAGAAGAAGTGTAATTGTTTATACAGATTTTCCTCTGACATGTTTTCGTTTTTGTCTAACTAATCTGATTGGCACTTGTTGCATTGCCTTCGTTAATTAAAGGAATCATTACGCATTATTTCTGTTGGAGTGTTATTTTATTTTGGTTGTCAATCAAGAATGTGTGTATTGTTTGTCCATCAAGAATGATGATGACCATTCATTTCATCCAGTGGGGTTGAAAGTATGGAGCCGTGAGTTCTAAGATGGCTGATAAGGCCTATTTTGGCTCGAAATGTTCTATGACAATGTGGACATAGAATGCTTGACGTTTCTGGAGGAGGATTTTCTGCAGCGGTTTTTCTGTTCTGTCTTTTCTTCACAGCTCTTACAGTCCTGGTTTCCTCACATATGACTGCAATCAAGAATAGAGAGCATCTGTTAGATTTTTGTCCCCAGGGCATGCTGGTGTGGTGGGAAACGAGCAGGTTGATAGATTGGATGTGGTGGGAAACGAGCAGGTTGATAGATTGGATGTGGTGGGAAACGAGCAGGTTGATAGATTGGATGTGGTGGGAAACGAGCAGGTTGATAGATTGGATGTGGTGGGAAACGAGCAGGTTGATAGATTGGATGTGGAGGGAAACGAGCAGGTTGATAGATTGGATGTGGAGGGAAACGAGCAGGTTGATAGATTGGATGTGGAGGGAAACGAGCAGGTTGATAGATTGGATGTGGTGGGGAAACGAGCAGGTTGATAGATTGGATGTGGAGGGGAAACGAGCAGGTTGATAGATTGGATGTGGTGGGAAACGAGCAGGTTGATAGATTGGATGTGGTGGGAAACGAGCAGGTTGATAGATTGGATGTGGTGGGAAACGAGCAGGTTGATAGATTGGATGTGGAGGGAAACGAGCAGGTTGATAGATTGGATGTGGTGGGAAACGAGCAGGTTGATAGATTGGATGTGGAGGGAAACGAGCAGGGTTGATAGATTGGATGTGGTGGGAAACGAGCAGGTGATAGATTGGATGTGGTGGGAAACGAGCAGGTTGATAGATTGGATGTGGTAGGGAAACGAGCAGGTTGATAGATTGGATGTGGTGGGAAACGAGCAGGTTGATAGATTGGATGTGGTGGGAAACGAGCAGGTTGATAGATTGGATGTGGAGGGAAACGAGCAGGTTGATAGATTGGATGTGGTGGGAAACGAGCAGGTTGATAGATTGGATGTGGTGGGAAACGAGCAGGTTGATAGATTGGATGTGGTGGGAAACGAGCAGGTTGATAATTGGATGTGGTGGGAAACGAGCAGGTTGATAGATTGGATGTGGTGGGAAACGAGCAGGTTGATAGATTGGATGTGGTGGGAAACGAGCAGGTTGATAGATTGGATGTGGTGGGAAACGAGCAGGTTGATAGATTGGATGTGGTGGGAAACGAGCAGGTTGATAGATTGGATGTGGTGGGAAACGAGCAGGTTGATAGATTGGATGTGGTGGGAAACGAGCAGGTTGATAGATTGGATGTGGTGGGAAACGAGCAGGTTGATAGATTGGATGTGGTGGGAAACGAGCAGGTTGATAGATTGGATGTGGTGGGAAACGAGCAGGTTGATAGATTGGATGTGGTGGGAAACGAGCAGGTTGATAGATTGGATGTGGTGGGAAAACGAGCAGGTTGATAGATTGGATGTGGTGGGAAACGAGCAGGTTGATAGATTGGATGTGGTGGGAAACGAGCAGGTTGATAGATTGGATGTGGTGGGAAACGAGCAGGTTGATAGATTGGATGTGGTGGGAAACGAGCAGGTTGATAGATTGGATGTGGTGGGAAACGAGCAGGTTGATAGATTGGATGTGGTGGGAAACGAGCAGGTTGATAGATTGGATGTGGTGGGAAACGAGCAGGTTGATAGATTGGATTGTGGTGGGAAACGAGCAGGTTGATAGATTGGATGTGGTGGGAAACGAGCAGGTTGATAGATTGGATGTGGTGGGAAACGAGCAGGTTGATAGATTGGATGTGGTGGGAAACGAGCAGGTTGATAGATTGGATGTGGTGGGAAACGAGCAGGTTGATAGATTGGATGTGTGGGAAACGAGCAGGTTGATAGATTGGATGTGGTGGGAAACGAGCAGGTTGATAGATTGGATGTGGTGGGAAACGAGCAGGTTGATAGATTGGATGTGGTGGGAAACGAGCAGGTTGATAGATTGGATGTGGTGGGAAACGAGCAGGTTGATAGATTGGATGTGGTGGGAAACGAGCAGGTTGATAGATTGGATGTGGTGGGAAACGAGCAGGTTGATAGATTGGATGTGGTGGGAAACGAGCAGGTTGATAGATTGGATGTGGTGGGAAACGAGCAGGTTGATAGATTGGATGTGGTGGGAAACGAGCAGGTTGATAGATTGGATGTGGTGGGAAACGAGCAGGTTGATAGATTGGATGTGGTGGGAAACGAGCAGGTTGATAGATTGGATGTGGTGGGAAACGAGCAGGTTGATAGATTGGATGTGGTGGGAAACGAGCAGGTTGATAGATTGGATGTGGTGGGAAACGAGCAGGTTGATAGATTGGATGTGGTGGGAAACGAGCAGGTTGATAGATTGGATGTGGTGGGAAACGAGCAGGTTGATAGATTGGATGTGGTGGGAAACGAGCAGGTTGATAGATTGGATGTGGTGGGAAACGAGCAGGTTGATAGATTGGATGTGGTGGGAAACGAGCAGGTTGATAGATTGGATGTGGTGGGAAACGAGCAGGTTGATAGATTGGATGTGGTGGGAAACGAGCAGGTTGATAGATTGGATGTGGTGGGAAACGAGCAGGTTGATAGATTGGATGTGGTGGGAAACGAGCAGGTTGATAGATTGGACTGTGGTGGGAAACGAGCAGGTTGATAGATTGGACTGTGGTGGGAAACGAGCAGGTTGATAGATTGGACTGTGGTGGGAAACGAGCAGGTTGATAGATTGGATGTGGTGGGAAACGAGCAGGTTGTGATAGATTGGATGTGGTGGGAAACGAGCAGGTTGATAGATTGGATGTGGTGGGAAACGAGCAGGTTGATAGATTGGATGTGGTGGGAAACGAGCAGGTTGATAGATTGGATGTGGTGGGAAACGAGCAGGTTGATAGATTGGACGTGGTGGGAAACGAGCAGGTTGATAGATTGGATGTGGTGGGAAACGAGCAGGTTGATAGATTGGATTGTGGTGGGAAACGAGCAGGTTGATAGATTGGATGTGGTGGGAAACGAGCAGGTTGATAGATTGGATGTGGTGGGAAACGAGCAGGTTGATAGATTGGATGTGGTGGGAAACGAGCAGGTTGATAGATTGGATGTGGTGGGAAACGAGCAGGTTGATAGATTGGATGTGGTGGGAAACGAGCAGGTTGATAGATTGGATGTGGTGGGAAACGAGCAGGTTGATAGATTGGATGTGGTGGGAAACGAGCAGGTTGATAGATTGGATGTGGTGGGAAACGAGCAGGTTGATAGATGGATGTGGGTGGGAAACGAGCAGGTTGATAGATTGGAATGTGGTGGGAAACGAGCAGGTTGATAGATTGGATGTGGTGGGAAACGAGCAGGTTGATAGATTGGATGTGGTGGGAAACGAGCAGGTTGATAGATTGGATGTGGTGGGAAACGAGCAGGTTGATAGATTGGATGTGGTGGGAAACGAGCAGGTTGATAGATTGGATGTGGTGGGAAACGAGCAGGTTGATAGATTGGATGTGGTGGGAAACGAGCAGGTTGATAGATTGGATGTGGTGGGAAACGAGCAGGTTGATAGATTGGATGTGGTGGGAAACGAGCAGGTTGATAGATTGGATGTGGTGGGAAACGAGCAGGTTGATAGATTGGATGTGGTGGGAAACGAGCAGGTTGATAGATTGGATGTGGTGGGAAACGAGCAAGGTGAATAGATTGGATGTGGTGGGAAACGAGCAGGTTGATAGATTGGATGTGGTGGGATAACGAGCAGGTTGATAGATTGGATGTGGTGGGAAACGAGCAGGTTGATAGATTGGATGTGGTGGGAAACGAGCAGGTTGATAGATTGGATGTGGTGGGAAACGAGCAGGTTGATAGATTGGATGTGGTGGGAAAACGAGCAGGTTGATAGATTGGATAGTGGCTGGGAAACGAGCAGGTTGATAGATTGGATGTGGAGTGGGAAACGAGCAGGTTGATAGATTGGATGTGGTGGGAAACGAGGCAGGTTGATAGATTGGATGTGGTGGGAAACGAGCAGGTTGATAGATTGGATGTGGTTGGGAAACGAGCAGGTTGATAGATTGGACTGTGGTGGGAAACGAGCAGGTTGATAGATTGGATGTGGTGGGAAACGAGCAGGTTGATAGATTGGATGTGGTGGGAAACGAGCAGGTTGATAGATTGGATGTGGTGGGAAACGAGCAGGTTGATAGATTGGATGTGGTGGGAAACGAGCAGGTTGATAGATTGGATGTGGTGGGAAACGAGCAGGTTGATAGATTGGATGTGGTGGGAAACGAGCAGGTTGATAGATTGGATGTGGTGGGAAACGAGCAGGTTGATAGATTGGATGTGGTGGGAAACGAGCAGGTTGATAGATTGGATGTGGTGGGAAACGAGCAGGTTGATAGATTGGATGTGGTGGGAAACGAGCAGGTTGATAGATTGGATGTGGTGGGAAACGAGCAGGTTGATAGATTGGATGTGGTGGGAAACGAGCAGGT